>CM073205.1:4397983-4590200 GCA_037042885.1 Auricularia sp. M12 | reverse complement strand
AGGATCTCTGTTTCCCAGACTTGCATTCGCTGGCACTCGCTCGCTCGCCCTTGCTACTCCGAGACATTAGACACGCATCGCAGGCTGAGCACGAATCGACAGGCATAACCTGCCACGGAGCGGGATTCGACCGGTTCAATTCAGCGCGCGGCATTCAGCATCTATGTGCAGGCTCTTCCCTGGCTCGGGTAGACTATCTGTCTGGATGAGCTTTTGAAGCGCTGCCTCTAGACCTCACGATCATGTAGCAGAGCGCGCTTGGTATCCCAGAGTGGTTCCACGACGTCCTGGAGGTCCATGCTCATTGTATCTCGCGGGTCCACTTCACGAAGGGCGAATCGTTGCCTTTTCACTCTTTACTGAACGTCTTCGAGCTCGAGGTGGTCCCAGCAGTAGTCTCCTTCGCAGACTTTGACGTTCGAAGATAATCGTTCGAAGTAAAGTCTGCATCAATACGCGCCCCTCTGATTGAGAGCCCCCAATTCGGAGGTAATCCCTGATCCGGGGACGGCGCTTAACCCGGTGGACGGCTTGTATGGCTTGATGCATGAGCTCCACCCCGCGGACTGAGCTTCCAATTTCATTGAGGGTCAATTCTCACTTGAGTCTCACCAAAAAAGAGGTGAAATTGGGTCCCAGCGATCGAGACCAGACGCGTTTTGGATCACGTGCATCACGGCCAGAGCCGAATTGGGGGCTCTCAATCGGGCAGGTGTGATTTGATACAGACTATCCCAGCAGCAGATTACCTGCCTTGTGCTCACCGCGGAATTCGGACTGTGCGAAGAACAAGCTCATGATAGCTACTGTATAATTGGAAGCTCTACAATAATAGTCGAACGAGTAGTGAGAGCCTGGGCGTTGCAATTGGATCGATACAGGCAGGAGCGCCTCGGTGCGGGTGGATACTGTCCGGCAGGTGTACTGACGAGATGAGACGGGATCGAGGCGAGACGAGACGAAAGCGCGATATCCTCAAGTGCGAGCAGCCAAACAAACGAAGCGTTCGGGGAAAGCAGGATATCAGCTCTATCGGATATTTATAGCCTATGGGGACGACGATCGGGGACGGGGATCAAAAGAACACGCTTTGAGATGCCGAAGCTCCGGACGACGTTGCGCACAGCACTCGGCTGCGGACTCCATCTTGCTCTGTCTCCACCCACGCCCGTCCCGACCCCTCTCGCCGTCGCGCCCCCGCCGTGCACGACCGTACTGGGACTAAAACGGCCGTTAACGCCGCCCGCGCGCCATCATAATCCCAGTGGCTGTCCCGGATCCCGATGTCCAACCCAACGGCGACCCAGTTCGCGCCGACAGCGCCGTTGCACGCGCCGTCGACGGCCTCGCGCGCGCTGCTGGCGTACGGCCTCGGCGCGGGCGTCCTGGGGCTGCTCGCGCTCGGCGCGCTGCTGGTGTACCGCCGGCGGCTGCGCTGGAAGCGCTCGCGCGAGAAGCGGATGAGCTTTGGGATCGACCATGACGGCGGGAGCGACGACAGTGGCGCGGACAAATTCGACGGGGCTACTGGGGCGGCGAGCGTGCCGCTGATGTCGCTCCCGTCCAGCGCGGACGAGCAGTCGCGGTCGCGGTCGCGGACGACGAGCATAACGTTCGCGCCGCTGCCCGTGCCCGCGCCGCGCGATTCGGCCTTCTTCTACGACCCTCCTTCTTCGGATTCTGCGGCCGCATCGCTATCGCTGAACGACCCGTTGCCGCCGCCGCGCAGCCCGAATGTAGCCGCCGCGGTGCACACGCACTACACCGCCGCGCCGCACCTGCCCGCGCTCGCCGAGTCGCCGTCGTCTCACATGTCCGACACTACGACGTCACCGCGGACGTATGACGCGCCGCCGCCGCCGTCGTCGTTGTTTAACCCGCCGCCACTGCCTTCGTCGTCTAGCGAGCCGCCACCGCCGTCGTCTCTCACTGCCAACCGCTTATGACGCCCCATCGCCCCTGTCGCTCTGCTCTCCCGGAACTCTTCGTTTGTTTGCTCGACTGCTCGCACTTTCGCATCCGGCTCCATCTCGCGCTGTCGTTGTCCCGTCCCGTCTCGTCTCGTCCCGTTCCAGGATGGACCTTGGACTCAGTTCCCTCCGCCCGTGTATCAATCACTCCCACGTTACGCTATTATCGTACGGCTTCGCTATATCATAACTTACCGGCGACCTTCCACTGGCACCGTGTAACGCGTTATGCGTTATTTTCAATTCCGATCCGTCCTCGTCCTGCAGAGCGATGTCCGGGTCGATTGATCCCCCAGCCCCACGGCGATACCTCAGCACTCCGCCATCGTCATCGCACTCGGCGTCCAGCATGCAGTTTTCTCGGTCCCTGCACCGCGATTGTCTGCGCCCTACCATGATGCTGGACAGCGTGCGCGAGATGTGACCTGGCCATTCCGTGCTGCCAGAGCGGTTCTCCGAGTCACACTTGTCACTGGCTGCCGCTGCCGGCCGTCTTTCCACCCACTGTGCCGCGGGGCAGAGGAGCCTTCTTTTGTCCCCCTATCGTCATGCATTTCGCGTTTGGAAACTACTCTATCGTCATGCATTTCTTGGTTGGAAGGGCGATGGCGATCGTCGCACATGGACTGTGTGTTCGGTTCCGAGTCTTTTTCCGTCGAAGGGCAGGTGTACCCCAAGTGACGAGGCGGTCTTTGATAAGTTAAAGTATGCACGGCTTGGCGTCGCCATAAGTACTCAGTGTATTCCCCCCAACCTCCCACCCAGTGCGCGCATACTCCATTTTTTGCATAGCTCTATCTGCTAGTTGGTTCTCTGCCAGTGCAAGAACTTTCCCCGCCACACATCACACATTCTCTGATTGGAGTCGTCCATCACTGGCATCCCCTTGGCCGCGCGGGGAGCATATGTATGTATGTCTGCAAGCCGCTCGAACTGGTTGGTGCCTTCTCCGCTGGGTCGGCTGGAAACGTCCACGACGGCGTAATATACATACAGTCTTGTATTTCCGCCCCTCGCCGATTCGGACTCGCTACTAATAAATACATGTCATGATTCGCCGCGCCCTTCTGTTCGTTACACACATAGGCATTGGGCAAGGAAGTTCGAAAGAAAGGCCGCACATGCCACACACCGGCCATGGGAGCTGATTCAATTACTTACTTAACCGCCTCATCAGGAAAAAGAAAATGCGGCTACTCCAGGACTCCGCTGTACATTAGGGGGGATCACAGCTGTCGAAACGTTGCTAGAAACGAAACGTCGAAACTCTTGACCGAAACAGAAACATCGTGAGAATCAACTGTGACTACCCCAGGAACTGCAGGCCGAAACTTGCAAAACCGACCTCCGGAAATTTACATTCTTTTAGCTGGCACGCTTTGTTGAGGCCCTTAGTAGCATGGAATCGCACCTTGAAGAGTAAGAATCAAAGGGATGAATATTTCGTAAAGGGGAAGGCATAGATGTCAACCAGTTTCGACGGAACGTTTCGAGCGTTCCGACTCCCGGAGTAGAAACTCGAAACGGTCGAAACGGTCGAAACTTGTCGCAACGGTCCGACCGTTTCGACTGACCGTTTCTACCCGCGTTTCGACGCGTTTCGACGAGTTTCGACCACTGTGATTCCCCCTATTGACAAAAACCTCACATTGCCGCCAAGCACGCACGAGCTGAGATCTGAAGATGACTGTACGCCGTCCTTTTGTTGAGCACGAGAGGTCCCTTTGATGGGCGTTAAACACAGTCAGATCCATGATCGTGGAGAGGAAGGATCATCCGACTAAACTTGCAATCGCGCCGCAGTGGCATGCGATAATTGGCATTCGCCCAAGCTATCGGCCAAGTTCGAAAAATCACACAATCACGCCTGCGATGTGAGAGGACAGGGGACAATGTGATTCAAATTCAAATTGCGAACGGACGCGTCGCCGCAAGTGCTGCACCACGTCCGCAGGCTCACAACGTGCACACCAAAGATGATAGGTAGGTAGATCCAAAGACGTTGTCGAGCTCTTCAGCACTTTGCGGGATGGTGAGCGCCGAATCAGGCTGCCTAGGGATGGCGCAGGCGACCCCGGCCGGGGCAGCGGAAAAGTACGGTGGCGAGCGTTCTGCGACGAACCCTTCCCAGAGTCCGACTGGGCGCGATGCTGATCTTCGAGCGACTTCTCCGAGGGCGTGGTCGGTCACCGCGATCGCGTATCGGCTCTCACGCAGTCTCCCGGGCGTGTCAGCAGGGAGCGAGTAGGACCCAGGTGTCCTGTGCGGCAGAGCGGATGTGCGTGTCGTTCGCGATCGGCAAGTGTCGGACCGGCGCGCGCGGGATCAATCCGAGGGAGAATCGACCACGCGCCTTGACAGGCTTCAAGTCCGCGCCCGCGCCAAAAGCGGTTCGTCGGGAATCATGATGAGAGCCAAGCAGCGTCGAGCGAGCGTTTGTGCGCGCAGACCGGCGAGCGCTGGCGACTCTGGAGTCAGGGTAAGAGTCCCTAATGCCAGAAAGCAACAGGCCGGCCCAGTCGATGGAGAATGACGCGACATCCGCTCCCCGCTCCAAGATGTACAGTATGTATGTGACTTGACAGAAGCCGGGAACGCGCTTCGACAAATGGGGGGGTCGGCATAGTCATCACGGAGTCCCAGCGCAAGGCAGACCGCACTCGGAGACAGCGTGATGGTGAACGTCGAACGATGAGCTCATCTGGAAGTGAATCCGCGAAATGAGATGACTGTAGACCAGCTCAGGACGCCGCTCCAGGATGTCGAGCGCGCTCTGCCAAACACCGCCAGACAGACAGTCCAGATTTCCCGAGCCAGGCACTCAGGGCCTGTAGATGCTGAATGCCGGCCGAACTGACCCGGCGGAATCAATCGCGCGCGAAATTTCCCTGTGCCGACCTCGTGCTCCTTCCTGTACTAGGCCAGATACGAGTTCAATGTCTGGGAGTTTCAAGCGCCAGCGAATGCAGGTCTGGGAAATGGAGATTCTTTCCAGAGCAGGCAAAGGCGCCCATATTTCGAGAAGAAGCTTGGAGATAGATTTGGAGACAGAGACAGAATTTTTCGTTGTCGAGAGCAACAGCGCCTCATGCTCTAAGGCGCTGTCAAGGCAATTTTCTAGGTCTAACTGGCAAGCCATGCTTACTGTTCGGGCGGCATGATAGCCTGCAGCTGTATCGCGGTTGGGGAAGAAACGTAACGTTGGTTGATCGGCCAACACCGGGCGCTTCACAAACCTTGTTACCGTCCTTCACTCAACCCTTGCCATGTCGCGCAAGCGGTACGTTGGAGTTTCTATACGTAGCCCCAAAATTGCTGCTCACGGCCTGATAGTGCTAAGAAGGGCGCGCGCACTGTCAATGAGGATGCAAATAAAATTGTGGCGCGTCTTCCCAACGAACTGCTACTCGAGGTCTGGGACCTCTTGCCTCCAATGGAACGTATCTGCGTCTCCCAAGTCTGCCGAAAGTGGCGCAATATAGCTCTCTCGATTCCCAAGCTCTGGTCATGTGTTGCGTTCGTGTCGACTTCGCACATGGGCTGGTGCCGTTGCGATCGACAGCCAGCTTCAGCCGGTTCCAGGAGTATCTATCGTCCGCGGAGCGGCTCCAACAACTTCGAGTTTGCTGCAACGATCCTCTTGCGCAGCCAGCAGCTCCCTCTGGAACTGACGCTCGACGCCTGCGGTGCTCGCTTCTGCAAGCCATTCTACGCCATCCTGCGACCGCACTGCGGCAGGATCGTTCGCCTGCACTTCGTCAAAGCAGAGAACCGCGCGTTCAACGATTTCGTCTCGGATTGCCACGACCCGCTGCACACCGTGACGGCGGGGTTCGACGAGCGCGAAGTGGAGTACGCCCATTTGCCCGCACGCCTCACTGCGGGCGCCCGGCTCCCCGCGCTCAGACAGATCCACCTCGGCGCAGACGCCCCGGCCGACTTCGTGCACTGGCGCTCCTTTCCGCTGCCGGGACTGCGCGAGCTCACCCTCACGCCGAGCGCCGTGGAACCCGTCCTCCTGGCTCTCCTGTCATGCAGCAGTCTGATGCGCCTGACGCTCGTCATGGCGGTCTTCGAGCCGCCCAGGCAGGAGACGGGGCGCATCAAGACGCAGATACGCAGCTGCGTCCAGGCGCTCGCGCGCGTGCCCGAACTCTGCTTCTCCGATATCTCCGTTGTCCACGAAAAATTCCTCCTCACCCACTTCAACGACGTGCGCTTCCGCAACTTGACGCTGGACTACATGGGCCGTGAGCGGCGGCCCGGGTCGTCGTGGTTCCTCTCCTTGCCCAGTCCATGCGACGCGCTCGCCGACCCTGTGCGGCTTACCCTCAAGCGCCGTGACGGCGTGTACGAGATCGCCGTTGTCGATCCCAACGGACTCCGCAGAGAAATCTTCCTTGATCGCGACACCATCCGAATGGCGCCCGGACTGTGGAACTGCTATCTGAAGAAGAAGATCGTCGCGTCCGCCACCGTCGACGCCGCCGCCTGGGACTACTTCGCAGACGAATTGCCAGATACGTGCTCGATTCTGGAGCTGGAGCTCGTCGTGATGCAGCACCCGTCCGAACTCCTGGGCGTCTCCCTTGCGCACTTTACAAAGCTACACAGATTGCGCATTGACGTCGGCAAACGGGGTATGACGTTCGACTCGGATCGCGCAGTTGTGCAGAAGCTCGTTGAATCGCGCGGTGACGAGGAGCCCCTTGCTGTCCTGTCGCTCTCTTCGAACGCAACCTATGGAGAAGACGTGGAGAAGTTAGCAAGCGTTTTGAAGCATCTCTAGAATGAGAGATGGGTGCCGCGAGCGACATTCTATTCCTAACATCACTGTTGTCTAATGTTGCTGCTCAGGCATCTATCTGTTATCCAAAGAGCATATCAGTACGATATACCTCCTAGTCCGGGCCTGCGACGCTCTTCAGCCCGCTGGCGCCCCGCAGTGGTGTCGTCGTGAACTCAGGCGGCGCAATTGCCAAGACGCCAGGTTCCCGATGAGAATTCTGCTCACGTTACGTTTGAAGCAAAGGACTCGAAGATTCACTTGCGGCTGTCGCGGTCTATTTTGTTACTGCGACGAGAATTGTGATGCGACAATTCTATCGATCGGCAAGGATGAATGAAGATAGAGTTCAAGACACATTATATCATTATAAGCCTAAATTTATCGGTGAGACTCAGTCTTTCGAACCGGGGCGCAAAATAAAATCGAACCCGCATTGAATAGCTCGGGCCTTGAGTGTCGTATCGCGATCGGGGGAAAAAGGTATCCATCGTTGATCGGCCAACACCGGGCGCTCCGCAACCGGGTTACCGTCTTTCCCACTCAAGCCTTGACCCGTAGCGTAAGCGATACGCTAGCGCTTTCATATACCGCCCCGATATCATTGCTCACGAACTGTCAGAGCTATGCCCCACAATCCGGACCATGCAGATCGGATTGGGGCTCGTCTTCCCAACGAACTGTTACTGGGGATTTGGGACCTTTTGCCTCCTCTGGAACGGGTTTGCGTCTCCCAGGTCTGTCGGAAATGGCGCCAAATAGCTCACTCGAGTCCGAAACTGTGGTCCTGCGTTGCTTTCGTGTCCACTTTGCACAAGGAACGCCGGTGTCGTTGCGATCGGCACCCCGCTTCGGCCGCACGGAGTATCTACCAGCCTCGGGATCGCTCCGACAACTTTTCTTTTGCTGCAACGATTATTTTGCGCAGCCAGCAGCATCCTCTGGATTTGACTATCGATGTTTGTGGTTCTCGCTTTTATGACTCATCATTGGAGACGTTGTACGCTGTCCTCCGACCCCAGGGCAGAAGGATCGTTCGCGTACACTTCGCATGGGGAGGATTCCTCGCGTTTGATGGCTTCATATCCAGGTTCCCAGACTCGCTGCCAGCTCTGCGCACGGTGACGGTCGGATCTGACCTCCGGCATGTCGAGTACTCTCACTTGCCCGCCCGCATCGTACCCGGTGCCAGGCTCCCCTCCCTCAGGCAGATTCACATCGGTTCATTTGCCTCGGCCGACTTCATAGACTGGCGCCACTGTCCTATGCCGGGCGTCCACGAGCTCACGCTCACACCGTCCATGAAAAGAGCCCTGCTCGACGCCCTCGCGTCCTGCACTAATCTGTTTCGTCTGACGATTCGGATGCAGGCCTTCAAGCGGTTCGACTCGTTATACGTGACGAGGGAGCTCGGCGGCTGCGTCGACGAGCTCGCGCGCCTGCCCGAACTCTGCTTTACCGGAATTCACTACGGCTTCGATAAAGTCATCCTCACCCACTTCGACGACGCGCGGTTCCGCAGCCTGAGACTGGACTACAGGGGCAGTGAACAGTGGATCGGGTCGCCGTGGTACCACTCGCTTCCCAGCCCGTGCAACGCGCTCTCCGAGCCCGTGCGGCTCACTCTGAAGCTCCGCGACGGCATGTACGAGATCATCGTCGTGGATCCCAAAGGTCTGCGTAGAGAGATATCATTCGATCGCGATACCATCCACATGGCACCCCGACTGTGGGACTGTTACCTGCGGGAAAAGACCGTCGCGTCCGCGACCGTCGACACCGTGGCCTGGGATTACTTCGCGGACGAACTGTCCGATCCATGTGCCATTCCCGAACTGGAGCTTGTCGTACTGCAGCAGCCGTCCGAACTCGAGGCCATCTCGCTTGCGCAGTTTACGAGCTTGCACCGACTGCACATTAACGTCGTCAAACGGGGGATGAAGTTCGACGGCGCGACTGTGAAGAAGCTCGTCCAGTCCCGCGTCAATGGGGAGCCCCTTCAGACCCTCTCGCTCTCCAGGAGCGCAACCTATGGAGACGATATGTCGAAGGCAGCGGCCGTTTTGGAGTATCTCTAGCACCTCCTCCGGACCGCGTTTCTTCGTGGTCGTGCCTCAGGCGCTCATCTTCAGCAGGTCAACGCTCTCCGTGCTCTATTCTGCCCGGTTCTATTCGGCCCGACAATTTTTTCGCCGTCTAGATGATGCGATTCGCGGACATGACCCATCGTACGCGTGCATAGAATTGCAGTGCTGCTTTTCCGGTACGCGGCAGCGCGTCCAGTGCCCGTACGAATCTGCTGCTCGAACCGCTTGAACACTTATACTGCGTGGTGCCAGAATACGTATCGAAACCTGCTCGGATATCTTGCCTTTCCTGCCGGACGCCTCGCGTCCCTATGCGTGGGTCAGGGCAACCCTCAGAATGCACTGCGTGGCGGACAGACATGACCTCGTTTCCTCCCAAATCTTTCCGCAGTCCTGTCCCTCCTGCCATTGTCGAAGAATATGTGTTAGTGGGGGCGCTGGCCGGGGCGTGCTGTGTTCAATTTCGCTGCGCAGAAGAATGTCCTTGCCCAAAGCATGCGAGCATTGCCATCCTCCTTTGGTATTTCCAGCGGCCTGGCGCGTCAAAGGCCCGTCGCAGTGATATGTTGCCTTCGCGCGATACTGGCATCTCCTCAGCCGTCCTCCCAGAATTCACGCTGTGTTTGTGGTCAGGCGATGCTGGTATGACAGCTGCTATCGGAGCACACCCGCGGAACTGCCGCTTCGTCATAGAGAATCTGGCGAGCGCAGCTGACTCGCCTATGCACGCTATTAAGTCTGCAGGTCTTCAACTGTGCCTTCCAGCCATTCTTGTCGTCTCACCCTCAGTTGCGAGGAGAGCCATGCCTATCTTCGCCCTGGCATTTGGTTCCTTCGGCGACTTCGCCACCATCCTCCAGCTCGCGTGGCAGCTGCGCGCGCAGCTCAGCGACGCTAGCGGGAGCTCCTCGCAGATCCGCGAGCTTGTCATTGACATCGACATCTTCACTCGCGCGGTGCAGCAAATCCAAGCTGTAGTCGACCGGCGCCGCAATCAGTTGCAGCCCGACGTCCTCAACGGCATCGAACACGCCCTAGCAACTTGTAAAGCCGTCCTCGAAGCCGTGCACCGCAAGACACTTGCGCAGCAGACCGGGATTACGCGTGCTAAGGGACTAGCGGCATGGCGGCGACTGTGGGGCGTTGCTGCCTGGAGCCTGCTGGGTGGAAATGCGGAGGTGGACGCGCTCAGGACTCGGCTACGCGATCATGTGACTCTGATGCAGACCTTCCTGGCGTTGTCACAAAGGTGCGCAGATCCGCTGCTGCCAGGTGTACTCTGCATCTCACGGCAGTAGCCACGATCAGGGTGCGATACGCCACACGTTGGATCAGCAGCACACAACGCTCGATCACCTCGTCGGTGTCGTGCAAGCTATCCATGAACACTTCGGCGTGGACACTCCGACCTTCCTGTTTCGAAATCTCAGGACGGGCGAGTTCTACCAGCCCTGTGCCCGCACGTCGGTGGAGGTGAGATGGCTCAACGCTGCTTGCATATCTCACATGCTCTCTGCTACAGCAACTTGATGCTCTCGGCCATGCAATCGACGGGTTGTTTAATAATGCTGCAACCCCATCGAATTTGGCCCATCGCTTGACCGTCGGCCGTAAACATAATTTTCAAGAAACAATCTGGTACATATGCACATTTCTTTCACCGACGCTTGTGCTGCTGACAAGACAGCATAGGATTGACGGCCACTTCGCATTTCCCGTCGACTGCTTCTTCTTCCTTTCTGACTTCGGGCAGTGGCAAGTGCTCGTTACAATGTCGCCAGATGGGTTCCACAGCTGGCCAAACGGCGCGACAAATCCCACCACTGAGCGAGAGAACATCCAAAGACGACTCCGGTCGTTACTGAGGCAGAAGCACTTGACAACTTTATCGATAATCACAACCGCATGAACGATTTGTTCGCCCTCGATTGGACGTCTTTGGCTCACTCTATTTCAGGTGCTACATGTGTAATCCCCGAAGATGAGAATGTTGCAGCTAATCGCCTATCGGTTCCAGCCGATTGCAAAACGATAGACCCCAATAGCACCCGACGCACGCTCCACGTCGGAAGGGCGGCGCCACCTGAAGCGCGCAGCTCCATGCCTCGGTCGAGCTCGGTCAGAATGGCGCTGGGACAGCTCTGCATGTACCCAAGCGTACTGGGCCTCCCAACCGCCCCTGAGATTCTTCCAAATTATCCTAATAGAGCCTTGTCCCAATCAAGGAACTCCAGCTGAGGCGCTGAGGGTTGCGAGGCATCTACTGCGCATGTTTCTACCACGGCCGTGGTTGCCGGAGTACAGTCGGAAGGCCGCTCACGACCTTTCCGACCTTTCCGAAAAAGCCCCACTTTGCTCAGTGGAGTGCGCGTCGGGTGCTATTGGGGTCTATCGTTTTGCAATCGGCTGTCAGACAACTCTGATCAGTGCTGGGCCAGGGTCGGAATTACGCATACACGCCGTGGCGCGGCGTCAAGCCTCGAAGCACAGCGTCGAAGGCGCTCAGAACGATGGCGATACGTTCGACAGCGCTTCTGTCAAACGGGCGGAAGGTGGAGCAAGAGCAGCATCGTCCCAATGAGAGCTGTCCGTCGGGTGTCCTATCAACCAGTCGGCGTTGTTTGTGGAACGCGCTGCATAGCAACGACAAGCGCATATACTGTGCGGTACCTGCATTGTCAATTCCCAGAGCGTGTCGTCAGCGTTGAGTCCAGCTAAAAGAAATACGACTGCAATGGTGATGGTCGGGAGCACCTGCACAGCGGACTAAGCCGACGCAGCTGTACAGTAGCAGGCCCTGATTACATAACCTTCTTGTGATCACGCTTCGCGGGACCAGGATCGCCTCGAAGGACAGAAGGCACCCCCAAACGTCGAGCAGTGCAGTCGACTATATGCACTACGTATGCGCAGCAACAAGCGTGAATAGCGCGATCCCGATGATCGACACAATCAAATACTGCTCCACCCGCGTCTGAGTATATAAGACTGCTCAGCACGGCCCGTTAGCATCTCAACAGCTCGTCAGCGACCCACCAGCACCAGCACCTCGGTAGCCTCCCACTCTCTCACTCTCTCACCATGCGCTTTTCGTCCGTGCTCCTCATCGCCGCCGCCGCCGCCGTCGGCGCCTACGCGCAAGACCCCACCGTCGTCGCGCCCGGCGCATCCGACACGCTCGCACCCGCACCCAGCGTATCTGACACACTCGCGCCCACGCCGAGCGACACGCTAGCGCCCCTGCCGAGCGGCACGACCGTCCTCGGCGGCGGCGCGTCGGACACGGCCGCGCTCCCTCCCGACGCGTCCGCCCCTGCTGGCTCAGCGCCACTCGGAGGGGACGCCCCGCTGTCGCCCTCCACGCCCGTCGGGACCGGCATCCCGCTCCCGCCCGCCGGCAGCCTCGACACGACACCCGCGGACTCCACGCCGACGGACCTCCCGGGCGATGGCGCTGCGTTCGCGCTCGGTGCGAGCCCCGTGGCACTCTCGCTGCTCGTGGCTGGCGTCGTCGGCGCTATGCTGTAATTCCCCACACCATCCCGTGCGTGATCACCCACCGCGCGTCATACGCACGTTTCTAACACGCAGAATTTAGCGGGCCACTTACCCTTGATATGTTGACGCAGTGACGTTAGATGGACGCTGTTTTCGACATTGCACGAACGTTATACCCCTGTTGTTGCCGCACACACTGTCCCTCCTTGCATATTTATCGAGCCATCATTGCGTTGAGAATCAATTTAACATTGCCCTTCCATTTGCATTCCAAAGTACAAAGAACGCACACTGCATGGGTATGAGAGTGCTCAAGGCGGTGTAAGCGTCAGACTAGCGAAGTGGCACGTATTGGCGTCGAACATCGAGAAGCCCGTCATGTTCGCGAAGCCATTGCCGTCGGAAAACGGGCGCGCCGAAGCGCACAGGGCCTCCACGCCGTTGCTGTTCTTAGCGCGGATGAAGATGTCGGTGAAGAGCACGGGGAAGTTCCACTGGTTGGTTTGCTGCCCATCCAATCTGTCCGAGTCGCGTTAGCATCGCACGTGTAATCAGAACATGGGCAAAGCACGGACTCAGATTCACAGAGGAAGAAGTTCGCAGCGCCATCGTGCGCGGCGTCGTCATGGAAGTACTCTATCCAGCGTAACGTTCAGTCAAGTGATGGGGCAGTGAGAAACGACGGGCACTCACGGTTAGCAGATATATTGGTTGACGTCGACGCGCCGTTCGCCTGGCCAGAAATAACGGTCGCAGTCTGCGTCCAGAACCCATTCGAGAAGCTCGCGCTGTTGGCGATCTGGTCTCCCTGCGCAGCCCACACGCCGTTGCTAATCCGGCTCTACAGCGAAAGCACAGCGTCAGCTTCAGCGTATTAGAAGTTACAACCCAAGTGCAACTTACAACGTCGTTGTTGAGTCCGCTAGCGGGTACGTCCCACAGCTGAAGTGGATTGTCAGGGAACTCGGGATGAGGAGATTCGGAGGATGAGCGCGAGCGTACCACCATAGCCCAGATGTGCGGGAACGGCGCGTTGGGGTTGACGTACCCCGGCGCGTCCTCGCCCCACTGCAGGACGGGCTGGACTACACCGCCGCCTTGGGGCTGCAAGCCGCACTGCATGCCATGTGAATCTCATTTGCTTCGCCTTCAATTCCCTGCGCGGCGAGCGTACCCAGAAGAACTGAAGCGATGACACAGTCAGTTAGAAATGTGAAAGGTCAAGAGGAAAAGAGTGCGCACCCAAGGACCTGTAGTGACAGTCGCCGGCGGGCCCTGTGGAACGTGAATGCTGTAACGCTCCTTGAGCACAGCGCCCTACTACGAAGGTACAGCAACCGCTGGCAGTGCACGCACGTGTACGTCAGCTCGATCCAGACGTTCCCGCCAGTCGAACCAGCATCGAGAATGAGCGGCCAGCTGATAGCTTGCACAGAACCGAGGGCAGTAAAGAGCGCGAAGACGAGCGACAGCATTTCTGAGGTAGGAGGTGCACTGGCAATGCTCGTTACGAATTCAGCGTGGAGAACCGAGCAAGCCCCTTTATACCGCACGTTGTCAGGCGCAAAAATAGCACAAAGCCTCTGCGCAGTCTGCGGCCCCAGGCTCGTGCCTGGACGCGGGGTACACAGACCGCAAATTATATAGTGGGAGAGGTCCCTGGCGGCGTCCACAGACCGCAGGGTAGCATAATCTGATGTCGAAAAACGCAAGACGGGGTGCGCACGCCGCGCAGAAGTCCAGAGCAAGCAATCAGACCGCATTCGGGGCGAAGTAGGCAGCAGACGGAGCGCGCGCACGGCGACAGCATGCTAGCGCCCAGTCCAAATTTGACCTTGCTCTTCGTGACCCGCCAGATGTGCCAGTCCGAGTATGCGCATAATAGGGTAGCATAGAACAGTCAGAACTGCGAGCATTGCAAGCGAAGCCTTGAACACATGGGAAAACGACGGCAGATGGTCAGGAGCAAGCGGTTGGGTCGGTGTTTGAAATCGTCTTGACTCTTCCGCTTCACCACCATCGCGGCGGAGCAGTCACGTGAAGCAAGTGGTATGGCCTATGCCTGGAATAAAGCACGTCGCACTAACTACTCTATACTCATCGCAGAATGGCTTGCATTCGAACCCGAAGCGTTCCTCACGATGCGAAACATCGGCGCCGAATTTATTATGAAACCTCAGCCACTTGACCATCCGCTGCAACGGAAACCCCTTCGCACGAGAGCAAAGCATGTGCTTTGCGTGTACCGAGCTCATGTCTTCCCTATGCGCCCGAGCTGCGTGTCGACCCGCAGACCCGCATTTGACGGTTTCTCCCATCGTTCCTTGCATTTCGCCGGGTAGAGATTGCCATTCAGTGTAGGCTTTCTTCGGAAGAATTGCAAAGGCAGTGTCTGTCGCAGAAAACGTTGTGCTCGTTAGCCCCGTTGGCCTCTAGCTTCGACGACCAGTGGCAAGATCAGTGGAACATCTTGTCGCGATGCGACTGAAGCACGTCCATTCAGATTTTTTTTGATCGCATTTGCTAATTGCGTATAGATAGAGTGCGTCCAAATTCTACACTTTGGACTTCGAGCTCTGTATCCATTAGCTCATGGCCCCTGCAGGATGTAGCCTAAGGCATCACTTTCTGGGGAGAGGCCCCTCACTACTCGGTGGCCCCTTCAAGCTGGGGCCCACATATGAGGGTACCCGATATTGAGGGCCCCAAGTACAAGGTGTACCCAATACTTGGGGGGCCCCACATTCGCGCACCTAACTGTCGTGAAGCCCCATCTTGAGCCCGCCGGACGCGGAACCAGAGCCCTTGTACTTACATGCCGGAACCAAGACAACCCCCCCCCCCCCGCCGCGCAAAGTCTACTGAAAAAAGTACCTATCGTAAATACATTTTCTGGTAGGATCGGAAAACTAAGTCTAAGAGCCCGATTTTCGTTCGGCAGAGAGACGGCACTCCCGGTTCCAAATTGCAAAGTAGGACTGCGTAAACAAGATTGCGTGGCGCTGAGTCATATAGCTGAGCGGGCGACGGATTCTGAGGAGACCTCGATTACCACACTCTGCGGCGCTGGAGTTCACCCGGGCGAGTTCGGGGTCGTTCCTGTAGCTGCTGATCTTGCAACACTTCGAACAACGAGTATGGCCCTTGCCGTGAAATCCGTCGATAACAAATCGGGTGTTCTTGAAGAACTTCGGCTCGCGGAGCATGCAGTAATGAGCCAATGCGCACGCGAAATCGTAGACAACGGTCTTCGGTGGAGTAGCCCATCGAGTAAAGAGCGCCGAGAACACGTCGTTGCGCCCTTCGCCGGATGGAATGCAGTGGAACCCGAGGCATACGAGGTGCGGACACCACGCGGCCATGATGCCGCCAGTCTGGCCCTTGATGCCGTACGCTTCGAAATACTTGGAGCACCCTATACCGCCCGCGCCAGTGTCCGTGATAACAGACCTGTCGACCTTCTTGTCGCCAGGTAGATGAGGATACTCTGGGCGAAGGCGAACCTGCGGACGGCCATAGAAGCAGCCTGTCTACGACGAATGAGTGTCATTCTCGTGACCGAGAGCACGAACGTACCTCCTCCCAACAATCTTCCCCCTCGACAGGTACGGCCGATTCGAAATCATGATCGCTGAGGCTGGCAGATACACGCATTGCCCGTCCGCGAACAAATTGAACAAGGCCACGAAGAGACGCGGAATACGAGCCCGATTCCCGCCACTCCTGCTGGGCGACGGCACTGAGCGCGGGCACAGCGCGACAAAGAACATCGGCGGCGATGGCCTCATTCTTCTCGAGACTCAGCAAGGCAACCCACGTCGGCGCGGGGGCAAACAGTAACACAGATTCGTACGCAAGGACCTGCGCCCCGTGTTAGACGCAGACCGTAGGAGCAAAATACGACATACGACATACCTGATTCAACAACTCGAGATACGGCTTGCGACGGTCCTCGTCTGGTTCGTAATTCGGCGTTACGAAAACCTCGAACAGCGCACCCAACGACCAGTGGACGAGGCTCAACTCCTTCGCGATAGCAGGCAGACTCGCGCGCATCGCGCGATCCGCCAAATCGCGTTTCGAGACCCGCACATCAGTTGCACGGGCAGCGCCAACACCGTCCGCATCCGCATCGGGGACAGCCCGCCCACTGTCGTCGTCGTCGGGATCGTATGCTATCCCGTCCATGGCCGAGGAGTTGGTCTTGGTCAGGCCCTGGCGCCAGCGTACCGCCCTCTGGCCGCGCTGGCGAGCGAGACCCCACACAGCTGATACAGACTTGATTGGCGGTCTAACAGTATGACGAACAGGTGCTCCGGGGAGAATGGTCGTCCGCGGCGTCATCGTCACTGTGCAATGTTTCTTGTTGAAGCCTGCAGTGACACCATCGAAGATGACCGTCGCGGGATCGGGACCACACGTTGTACAGAGGAAGCTGTCCCCTAGTTGCTGGATGCGGCGGAAAGAGAACCACGCCTTACGGAAAGAGTCGTCAGAAACGAATGCCACCGGGCTCTGCTGCTCGATGTAGGAACGCGCGATGACAGTGGCGTGCGCATGGAACGGAAACTTGTGAGCCGTGAACGACGATGTGAAGCCGTTCAGCAGTTCGTGAGTATAGATGCTGTGGTTGTTGAAGTTGAACAAGCCCAGCTCCTGCAAGTCGGGACCAGCAAAGACACGAGTGCGCGGACAAGACGAACAGTCCTGAACCTCTATGCGAGTCTTCCAGGCACGTTGAGATCCATATACCGTGCACGGCATGGTGCGCACAGACGCACTCCTCGGACCAACAGATCCACAGCAACATCGCGCCTCGCCCGTGATGACGAGGATATCCGGTATAGGTGACACCAGAGCAAAGGTCGGCGCGGTGTCGCTCGGTAGTCGACACCAAGCAGGGGGGCCGACAGGCAAGCCCGAGACGCTGCGTTCCTCGAGCTTCTCTTCGCCACTGCGCGCATTGACTGCGCTCGTCGTCAACACTTTGATGCCCAGACAAAGATAAGACGTACTTTTCTGACGCTCAGCCTGGATCGACTGCTCGACAACCTGCTCCTCCGTGAGCGGTGCTTCGCCCACTCCAGCCGGTGTTCCTGGGATTTCATCTGCGGCGTGGGCCTGCTCTCCAGCTCGAACCCAACGGCGAATCCTGCCAATATGTTGGCAATTGGTGGACCGGTCGCGGCTACACGCCCAAGCACCTGAATCGCAAGATGGACCGACGAGCGTAACGATCGCCGGAGGTCCGTCCTTTGATATCATAGCGAAGGTTCTTTGAGGTTGACCGCTGTCCGACTCGGCACAGGTCTCGAGCGGCACGAAGTCACAATCATCTGCGTCGAAACTATTTAGCATGAACACCTCTCGATCAACTCCAGGACGCTCACGTTGTTCGCACAGCACCGCGAATGGTGGAGGCTCCGAGTCCGTTACGACACGGGTATGCACGCACGCACTTCCGGCTTTGAAGTCAGGGCAGGTGCAGTAGTGCTTGACGGTACCGTCCAGCTCTCGTTCAGCTTGTACGACGACCCAGCCATGTATGCCGGGATGGACGTGACATTTATTGAAGTCGTAAATTTGAGCCACCCAGAATTTCCGGTCCAGCTGCACGAAGACCACAGCTTGCTCGTCTACCAAGTCACGATACATGGGATAGAGATCGTTGACGGGCACACGCGACGCGGACGGGACCACTCTGCGCACAGTGGGACGTGGCGATCCCTGAGGAGCAGCGTCGTGTAGCATTCCCATAGCACGACCTTTAACGGGAGACGTTGGCACCTCCTGCGCATGGTCCACTCCAGCTGCCGCCGTCAGCGGCACCTGAGATGGCCTGCTCGACCCTGCTGCAGGTGCCCGAGCCTTCTTACTGGCACTCTGTGCCAGCAAAATTTCATTCTCTTCGTCTTCTTCTATCACACGTCTTTTTTTCCACGACCTCTGGGCGGCGGGCGTCACGGAACATGGGGCCCAGCACTACACGGTCACAATCGTGAAAGCGTGTTGGCCAAGCTCCAGTGCCCGACGGTCACAATCGTGAAAGCGTCGGGCAGCGAGTGGAGGACGCGGGACAGAAGCGCGGCTAGAAAAAAAAAATAGTCAATGAGCAAGTCCGGGCGCGACGACGCGCCCGGACGTCAACGAGCGGACTCACCTGCAGGCCACGGCGGTCTAGACGACCAGCCAGTCAGCGCGCACGAACAGGAATAAAAGGAAAGGAAAAGAAAACTTACATGCTCGTCGTCGTCGACGACGACGATGACGCGCGGCCCTGCGCTGGCGGAAGCGCGCGGTGTGGGAAGAAGGAAAGAGTGTGGCGGGACTTGGAACACCGCTCGCGCTCAAGTCCGTTTCAAAGTCCGCAGCAGGCAATAGCCGGCGGCGGGGTTCCAAATGCCCCCCCACCTCTCTCTCTCCGCCGCCCGCCTTCACGACTGTGACCGGGCAGCAGCGAGTACCGCGCCGCGCATTTGCACGATTGTGCCTGCGTGGTAGGTGCTCGTGAGGGGGAGGGGTCACACCTAATGATTTTGTAAAGCGCGGCTCTGGCCCAGCGCCCATCTCTAGATACGTCGTCGCCCACAGTGTGCTCAGTGTTCGTGTGTTTTTTTTGCCCGGTGCATATCTTGGTCAGTGTGTTTCTTGTCGTCAAATCCTGCCTGCCAGTGTTCTTTCCTCCTCTCCTCGCCGTCCACACCAACTCTCTGTCGCCTTCCTCTCTCGCTCATCGTCCTGCTCGTCGCACCCTCTCATCCGCCGCTCTCCACCGCTCTTCTTCGCTTTGCTAACTATTTGTATCCTGTGTTTTGTTGTCTGCGCTTGAACGTTGGTTTTTTTCTCTGGGTCTTGAACTTCGTCTGGTGTGATAAAAACAATTACCCAAAGGTGAGGTCGCGTGAGAAAAATAAGAAAATCTTTTTTTAAGTTGTATCTGTTTCAGTGTCTATCTCCTGCTGGGCGTTACAGGCCGTGCTCGCCGCCTCAAGTAAGGGGCGTCGAGGACGGTCGTGACGAATGCACGTCGCCGTGAACCCGAAAGGTGTGTACTTCGTCTTCTGCGTTGAAGTGAATTAAGGAGTCGAGCACAGCAGTAGTCTAAATTATTGGCCGCGCTCGTCGCCCAGAACCGTGGCGCCGTGGACGGCCGTGACAAAGACGAGGCCCGAACTACAATGAAGACCAGTACTGCTCTACTTTCCAGGCACGTACTTCGCCTCCATCATGTGGAGCCGCGCGCGAAGCATCACATTCGCCTCGTTCAACTTCTCGTTCCTCTCCTTGACGTCGGCGTTCTCCTTGCGCAGCGCGTGCTCCTCCTCCTCGTAGGCCTTGTTTTTCTTCTCCACCTCCTTCGTGTATTGCTCACGGAATGGCCTCAGTTTCTCCATGATGGTCGTCCTCACCTCTCCAATCAGCTCCGGCACGTCACTCTCAACCTGCTCGGAGTGCCACGTGCGCATAATACCAGAGCCTGTGCGTGGAAGGAAAACGCAAATTGCCCAGCCGTTGGCACGAGAGGCGAGCGTATCGGCCTTCTGCGCCACGGCCTGGAACATACGAGGGATGCGCTTCGCCTTCTCTGCTTGTGTCGGGTATTCGGCCTTGCGAAGGATGTTGCGCTCGAGATCTGGCCCATGTGAGTGAGGGAAGTACAAAGTCAGGATTAATACTCACCGAGGGGCAGAATGCCGCGCGAAGTTGCCTTCCACCCGTTCTTCAGGCGATACGTTGGACGCTTGGGCTTGCTCACGGGCTTCTTGGACTTGTCGGTGTCGGCTTTGATCGTCGCAGTGTCGGGCTCCGTTGGTGTGCCGCTCGTCGCGTCGTGGGGAATGTCGACATCCATGTCTTGCGTGTCGCATCCGTGAGGTGCCTCGGTGGCCGTGGCGGGCGCGTTGTCCTGCTCGTCGGCGACCTTCAGGCCCTCCTCGTCCTCGTCATCACTGTCGTGGGCAATGTCGGCGGGCAGAAAGTCTTGAAGAGTCTTGCCGTCGGGGAGCTCGAGGCCGGCGGCTTCGAGTGCGGCCATGATTTGCTCGGCATCGACCTCACCGTCGTTCTCGTCGATGGCGAGTCCGACTTCGCGATCGATGCGCTGTGACTGGATGTCGGTATGGGCAGCGAGCACCGTCTCCTCAATCGCAGCCGCCTTGGCAGCGAGGGCCGATGGCCCGTTCTTTCCGTTCTGCGACTTGTCAGCTCGCGTTGCATACGTCTTCAACGTTCGGGAACGTACTGCACATGCCGTGGCTGCGTGTCCCTTCATGGGCGCGCCGCAACTCTTGCACTTGGGTGATTTGCGGACAGACGGCGGCTTTGTGGGAGCGGTCGTGTCGGTCGTGCCAGTCGAGGTGCGCGTGCTGCGCGTGCCGTGCGCTTTGTGCGACGGCTGCGGCGGAGCATTCTCCTCTGAGACCCAGGTGAGCAGGCACGGCGTTCACAGACGAACGAGACGACGACTGACTGTTCTTCTTGCTGCGGGCCATGCGGTTGCAGTCGAAGCCGAGGGAATTGGGAAGACTGTTGAGGGCGTTCCAGTGAGTATTCTGGGGCCCCTTATAATGCACTGGGCCATGTAGACGCCCGTCGGCGTAGTGTCTGGCCCCGTTCGGGAAGAAGTTGGCATGAGTCTTCTGCGAGTGATTGGCGTCGAGGCTTCTCGAGTGATACGCGTTAGAGATTCTGCTTGAAGACTTGGCGCTTCGAGAGCCTGGCCGTCATGCTCCTGTTCCAATGTGCAATGCGAACTTCAGCTGATCCACGCACCGGCGCAGGGTCTGCAGTTATGTGTTTGCATAAACTGGCCACCTGGAGGACATTGAGTTAATGCCCATGTAAGCTAAGTCTGTTCCCAAGTGGTGATGGGCACTTACGTTGTGTTGTACAGCCCTCGTCTGACAGCCGTGTGAATTCTTCGCATGATGCGGGTGGGAAGCGCACAGACTGGAGGACTGCTCACCCAGGCGTTTGAGCTGGACTGTGCCCTCGCTATTTGTAGTCTGTTGTCGCGCCGATGCATTGTCCTCGTTGTGTCAGACTTGGTATGCATGTTCCGTATCGAGGTGTGGCAATTGTCGACTGACACCTTCGCAGTCATTCGATCATGGCTGTGTTCTTCGCTCGCGTGCTGAACCACTTTCACACATGCACATGGTCAGCATGTCTGACGATGCGCAATCCCGGATTATACGGATATCCTATTGTCTCGTAGGCAGGAACGCGTCTCGTCTGTCGAATCCTCTCAGCCCAGTCTCGTCAAGCCTCCAATGTTCGCAAACCGCCGCACCGTGTCGTCTCCGCTGGCTCGCAAGGCCATGTCCTCGTCGCGTCAAACAGCACAGAAGCCCAAGACACGCTCTGTTTCAGCTCGCGGCAAGAACGCCGTTCCCAGTCCCTCGGAGCAGCTCGACATGGCCGACATCGCGCATCAGCACTCCCTCCGTGACTGCATGACTGCGTATATCGAGCTCAGGCGTTCGACTCACCCCGAGGAGTTCGCGAAGGATCCTACTCATCAGCCGACATACATCTGTGGCCCTTGGGAGCCCAAGCTCGTCTTGCGCAACGTTCGGCCGCCAATTTGGGAGCAACTCATGTGCCCGCAGTGCGGCAGCACTTCGCCCTCACTATACACGTTCACTGGGCGTCAAGATCCGGGCTGCACTTGGGTGAAGGTGCGTATCGCTGTTGCGCCGTCGTCTCGTCCGAGATTGAGCATGTTGCAGTGCTCGCAGTGCAACCAGGTCGAGAATACTCCAGGCACCGCGAAGTCCTCGGGCGACATTACGAAGACCCCGCGAAGCGTCGACTCTCATGGGCCATTTGCCGTATACGATAGCAACAAGTGTGAGTTGCGTGTATGGGTGACTAGGCTGGCCTCAGAGCGCGAGGCCGAAGTAGGTGCGCGCGCTTCCTTTCCATTGGTGCATAGTACTCATTATTTGACAGAGGCTGTCAAAGCCCGCGGGTCACGCACACCGTCAGCATCCAATCCAGCGACGATCCGCAGAGCAAGCGCTGCGCGCGCGCCGCGCACTCCATTGCGTCGTCCCCGCAAGCCTTCCTCGGCGGCTACCAGCGGCTTCTTCTCTGACGACGCGGACGATGACGGCGAAAGCGCGGACAAGGACGGCAACGACTCCGAGTTCACCGACACCGAGTCAGACGCATTCCGCCAGTTGATGGCGCGCTCTCGTGGCCCACTCGCGGACCCTCCTCGCAACAACAAGCAGCGCCGCAGCAATGCAGCGGGAAAACGCGCGGTCGCGGCCTCGTCGAAGACTCCATCGCCGCCGCCACAGTCTGACACGCAGGCCCAGCAGCGCGTCGTTGCCAACGTTCCACTATCTCGCACCTTCGCGTTCAAAACTCGCGAGGTACAGGTCTCAGTTGAACTCATGGTGAGTTGCCGTTAAGCATCTCTGCATCGGCTCGAGTTCAAACGTCGCAGAATCGCTCGTATCGCACGGTCAAGGTTGCTATCACCGACAACAAGTTGACGTGGGCCGTTCTCAAGTGCTCTCTCTCCAGTCTCTTCGTCGACGATTCCGTTGGTCTTGAAGTCTTTGACACCGTCGGCAACCAGTGGCGCCGGTTTGGCCTTGGCACCCAGCTTGGTGTGCACGTCTCGTCGAATACCATCGTTGCACGCGTGTGCATGGTCGGGCTCTCTCACTGGAAGTCATCGAGATCCCCTCCACAACGGAGGATGAGAAACCTTCCAAGGTCGGGGATAAACGCTATTACCCCAAGCCGCTGACTTTCATCACCAAGTCCAATAAGCGGGCAAAGCACCTTTAATTCCTTTTCCTATTCCCGAGTTTTTGTTTCTTGATAGAGTTCGCGTCCTCGAGTTATTCGCATAGTCTGAATTGGATTCTCGTATTCGCCCGTTTTGGCTTTGTCACATCAACCGGCTGCACTCAGGACAATCCCGGATAGTCTAATCGCGAGATCCGACGATCCAAGATATCGGATCGCCGGATCCTGCGATCTATCCTGCCGGATTATCGTTTGCGCAGCGTCGTCCGCAGCCGTCACCACTGGCCAATTTCATTGCTTATGCGTTGCACCGGACTCCACTTCACTCCTGCGTCACTTTTGCGGTGCTCTTGCTTCAGAGTCTCAAGGCGCTCTATCCCGTTGCATGAGATCTTTTACGGGCTCTTCATATCTGGCTATTTGATTACGTCGAAGAACAGCCTGCACTATGTCCGAACTGTACAATTTCATCATGAAACGGTCTACATTGTGAGTATTCTTTGTGAGGTTTACGCTCAGAGCTAACCTGCACCCCGGTCGAAAGGTCTATTGCACTATGTCTGAACTGTACAATTCCATCCTGAAACGTCAAATTTGTGAGTATGCACCTGATAGTTCTGCGCTCAAAGTACTCACGTCTTTGAATTCGACGACCTGATTATCCGTCTCAGGAGCAGCACCTCGCGCACCGCAATGCTCACTGACGACTCGCGCTATTCGATTCTGCAATCGCGCCAAGTTCCTGGTCGCACGCCGAGTAGCCGGTTCGTAACTGTGCAGGTGTCGGAGCACCGGCGTCAGATCGATCAACCGGCCAATCCCGCGTCCGTCTTGCATCTTGTCTTCCGACCGCGACCACCTAATCCTCTCCCCCATTCCCATCCACCAGCTTCGTGGCGGAGGGACTCTGCGATTGCAGCTCCCTCTGGACGTCGTTGGATCTTGGTGGCGCCGCTATTGTACGATTGTACCTAGTGGTGGACCAGCTCTCCTGATCGCCCGCTTATACTCCCCTGATCGCCCGCCTATCGTCGACGGATCACGATGTCGGCCAAGGCGTGCGTGTCGTCAGGCTGATCGTGCAAGATCGCTGTGCTGATCATGCATTACCAGTGCCACGTCCCGCGCCAACGCGACCCGCAAGCAGACTCGCGGCGCTCGCGCGCGTCTGCCATTGCAGCGCGAGCATCAAAGCCAGTGCGTAGTCGTCGATGCCATACCATGATGCTTACAGTAGACAGTACTACATCGGACACTGTGGACGAAGCACCCCGCGGCCGGCCTCTAGTCGATTGGCACGAATTCCCCGACGCTTGGAAGAAAGTCTACGAAGACGCTCGTCTTGGACCGTGAGTCCGCGCTCTGTTGTTGGGTCCAGCGCGTGTCTGATTCTCTCCAGTGCAGAATACTGGGCCCATTCCCCCCCCCCTTCTCCTCCCCCGACGGTTCAAGAACCGTAAGTCACTGGCTCCCAGCCAAGATATGAACTCACTGATGAGTCTAGATTCAACGCCTCTCAGCTTCTCTTCCGATCGGAGGACCCGGATGCCTCGCCGGCGTACGAACAGGTTGAGCTCTGGGTCGACTTCTTCATCGAGTGTCTGCACCTCGAACGGGACATGGCGGCAGAGCAGAAGCACATGCGCGCACCACATTCTGTGCGCGGTCGATTCTACCTCGGTTATCATCCCTCTCCTCCACGACCGAAGTTGCCTGTGAACAATGAGTTCCGCGAATGGATCCTGCCAGTCCTCCGCAAACAATCGCCCAACCCGCTCACGAGGATCGTGCCTGATCAGACGGACGACGAGGAGGCATGGTTCGCATCCATGAAACTCTGGCACAAGCAGGCCGTCCAGTGGCTCACGCTGCGCAAGAACGAGGACCTCTACGTTCGATTGTTCGATAAGCACAACCGCGACGAGTTCTTGCAGAACTTCCCACGTTCGCACAACATACTGGATGTCGTTATGCCTCAGCGTCTCAGCAGAGAGCTCTATGCCGCTGACCCCACGGCCCCGAAACTCATGCGCCACCATCGCTGGTGGAAGTACGCGGACCTGGATCCACCGCCAGGCTATGCGGCTGCGATACGTGTCGTGACGAATGTCAATTACATCCCCCCTTTGCCGCCAGTCACTAAACCCGTCATGCGCATTGACGGCCGCTACGGCGTGCAAGAAGAATCACGCTTCCCGACGTGGCTGTTACGGCTCATTCGCTTTTCGCTCCTATCGCCGTTGGGCTTATCGGACCTCACTCGCGCCGACGTCATACGGACCGAGTCATCAGACCGAGACCCGCCGGCGCATGCGTGGCCCCGGCCTGCGGTCAGCGGTCCGGCCGGATCCGGACCCCCTTTATATACCGTGTGTTGTCCGCTCTTTGTATGCTAGATTCGAGCTGGTTTGCCCACCGCCGATACATCTCGTCCTTTTCCCCCCACCCGCAGAGCGTCCGTTCGGCGAGTATCCTCGGTCACCGTAACATAAGCTCGAATCTACCCCTCCCTTACCGACGCTCCGCGTATCCCCCGTTCCTTCCCCCGCCTTCACCCCGCGCCCTCGGTCAAGCTGTCGCACACCATCCCCGACGTCCAGGCCGACGGCGAAGAACTCGCCTCCCATCTCCAGCGCCTTTCGCTTTCCCCCGACACCACCGTCAAGATGCCGATGACGACCGAGGAGTTCGCTACCTCCATCGAAACGTCGTTGGTCAACGCCATCAAATCGCTCGGACTCAAACCGGGCAACCCACCCACCAAAAACTACGTCCAGGCCCCGGAGGATTACGATGGGACCCGCGCCAACTACGAGACCTTCCGTCGGACCTTGGAGCTCCACGTCAAAGGAATCCCCGGCGACCGCAACAAGATACTCGCCGCGCTCGGCTTCCTGACCAAAGGTGACGCCGACGCTTGGGCACAGAACTGGGGTCAGCTCCACGACCTGGACTCGCCGGACCTCAAGTGGAGCGACTTCCTTCGCGACCTCGACGAGAAGTTCCTCGACCCGCGCATCGCCGAGCACGCCCGCGAGGCGATCTCCAAGCTCACTCAAGGCCGAGGCGACGCCGACACCTTCTTCCTCAAGTTCGACGAGCTCCGCATCAAGGCCGGATTTACCAACCCGGAGTATCACGACATCGTTCTCGTCGACTACCTTCGGCGCAACCTCAAGCCGGCGCTCGTCCTCGCCGTGATGCAGTCGCACGAAATCTTCCGGACCACCAGTCTCGCCACGGTCGAAGGACTTCGCAAGGCCGAGGTCGCCACCGAGGACAAGCTCGTCAAGATGGAGGCCGACGCCGAGAAACCGCTCGGATACTTTCAATTCCGCAAGTACGCCCTTGAGCAGGACCCGATTATCCGCCGCCACGGTGACCACGCCCCGGCCACAACTCTCTACGCCGCGCCCGGCGGCCAAGCCCTTCGTTCACCATTACACCGAGAGGGTGACTCAACCGGTGATTGTACCTGCCGCGGCGCCCGCTCCGGCGATCACCGCCCCAGCCACCACCGGTCCTGCGCACGACCCGGACCCCATGGACGTGGACCGTCACCGCGCTCGGACCCTAGGACTCTGCTACCGCTGCAAGAAACCCGGCCATCTCGCTCGGGACTGCCAGGAGAGGAACTTCAAGGACGTCATCCGAGGCCTTTCCACCGAAGACATGGAGGAGATCGCTCGGATGGTCGAAGGAAAATCCACGCTCCTGGAGGAACACGCCGAGGAGACCGAGGACAAGGATTTTTCCGCCCCGCAGTGATTTCCGCGCGATCCCTGTGGGAAGGCGACGGTGTGCCCTCCGTACCGAATACAGATGAACGTCTTGTCGATACGCACACCGAGCGTGAACACCTAAGACTCGCCGAGGTCCGACCCTCGGCCCTAAGGCAAATGAACATACCTCTCACCCTCACCTCCCTCGACACCGGAGAACGGATCCCGGCCAAAGCTCTTTTGGATAGTGGATGCACGACCTCAAGTGTGGACCAGGCGTTTGTCAAACGCCGGCAGCTTACAACCCAAGCCGCAGCCGTCGTTCGGACCGTCTACAACGCCGACGGCTCGGTCAACGGATTTATCAAGGAGTACGTCGAACTCCTTGTGGTCGTGCGCGACGCACGCGGCCGCGAACACCGCGAACGGCGCGACTTTCCGGTAGCCAATCTTGGTGGAAAACACGACCTCTTTCTAGGATACGACTGGTTGGTGGAGCACAACCCGGAAATTGACTGGCCGAAGGGGCGCTCACGTTCACCCGCTGCCCGCCTCGCTGTGGTATGCCGAACCCGGCGCCGAGCTCGGCCCGCTACCTCGCCGAGGACTTCGCCTCACTCGCCGACGCTTTGGAGTTCGCGGCCGACGACGAAGAAGAGTACGTTCGGGCTTTCGAGTCTATCTCAACCCGCATTGAGCAGGCCGCCAAACCCGCCGTCGTCGCCGACATCCCCGAATACTACCGCGAGTACGCCGACGTGTTCGAAAAGAAGGAATTCGACAAGCTACCCCCCCATCGTCGGTGGGATCACGAAATCAACCTCCGGCCCGGATGGGAGAACGACCGCAAGCTCCGCGGAAAGGTTTACGCCTTGTCGCCGAAGGAGACACAGGCGATGAACGAGTTCTTGGACGAGAACCTTGCAACGGGTCGTATTCGGCCGTCCAACTCGCCCATTGCATCGCCGCTTTTCTTCGTCGGCAAGAAGGATGGAGGACTCCGACCGACTATGGATTACAGGAGGCTCAACGACCACACCGTGCGGGACTCCTACCCCCTCCCGCTGGTCGCCGACGTCATGACCAAGATCAAGGACGCCCGTTATTTCTCTAAGTTCGACGTCCGATGGGGGTACAACAACGTCCGAATCCGACCGGGAGACGAATTCAAGGCCGCGTTCATCACGAGCCGAGGTCTGTTCGAACCCACCGTCATGTTCTTCGGCATGACCAACAGCCCGGCCACCTTCCAACGCATGGTGGACGACATATTCGGCGACCTTATTCGGCGGATCGTCCTTATCGTCTATATGGACGACCTTTTGGTTTTTACCCGCACCTTGGAGGACCATCGGACCGCGGTTCGGGCCGTACTGGAACTGTGTCGGCAGACAGGCCTATACCTCAAACTGGAGAAATGCGAGTTCGAGCAAGCCCAAGTCAAGTTCCTCGGCCTGGTTGTAGGAAACGGGCAGGTATCCATGGACCCAGTCAAGGTGGAGGCCATACGCCGTTGGAACCCCCCGCGCAACCTGCGGGAGGTCCGGTCGTTCATGCAGTTCTGTAACTTCTACCGGAACTTCATCCCCCATTTCGCGCACATCACGAAACCCTTCAACCGTCTAACGGAAAAGGGGGTCGTATTCGAATGGGGCCCGGAGCAGCAGCAGGCTTTCGAGGACCTTCGCGACGCCGTGTGCAACGACGTTACTCTTCTTCTCCCCAGGACCGGGCCCCGTTCAGGTTGGAGACCGACGCATCAGACTACGCGGCAGGAGGAGTCCTCCACCAGGTCATCGACGGGAAGCTACGCCCACTCGGGTTCTTTAGCAAGAGCTTCAGTCCCGCCGAGCGTAATTACGAGATCTACGACAAGGAGATGCTCGCGATGATGCTTTGCCTCGAACATTGGCGCCACTTCCTCAAAGGGGCCCCGCAGTTCCAGATATGGACCGACCATCGGAATCTGCAGTACTTCCGCGAGCCGCAAAAGCTCAACCGTCGGCAAGCTCGTTGGCTCACCGAGCTCTCCGAGTATGATTTTACATTGCACCACCGGCCGGGCAAGACGAACGTCATCGCCGACGAGCTGAGCCGGAACATGCCTAATGAGGGGGCAGAAGACAACGCCGACGTTGTCCTCCTGCAACCGGACCGTTTTCGTCAACTCGCCGAGGAGCACAACGGACCGTTGGACGTGATCATTCGGCAACTAGGACTCCGAGACGAGGACCACATCCTGGCCGAGGTTCGCAAGTACGCCAACGAACGCGACGAGGCAGTCAAGAAGGGCCTGCTTGCGTACCCGCAGGACTTTGTGGAGACGAACGGCGTCGTCGAGTACAAAGGCCGAGTCTACATCCCGCGTAACCGCCGACTACGTGAACGCATCGTCAGCGCATTTCACGACACACCGATAGCAGGACATCCGGGCAGGTACAAGACTTTGGAGCTCCTTAACCGGTACTACTGGTTCCCCGGCATGACCGCGTATGTTGCGCGTTACGTCCGCGCATGCGACGTTTGCCAACGCTCCAAACCGAGGCACGGACCCCTGGCAGGACCCCTACACCCCAACGAGGCGCCGAGTGCTCCGTGGGAGGTCGTTTCCGCCGACCTCATCGGGCCATTGCCCGAGTCGTTTGGCTTCAACGCGGTCTTCGTCGTGACCGACCGCCACAGCAAGATGGTCATCCTCTGCCCGACGCATGTTACGGTGACGTCGGAGGGTATAGCGCGCTTGTACCGTGACTTCGTCTTCAAACGGTTCGGCCTGTTCAAGAAGCTCATCAGCGACCGCGGCCCGCAGTTCGTGTCGGGATTCGCGAACGAGCTCTACAGGCTCCTCGGTATCGAGGCAAACCCGTCCACCGCGTACCACCCGCAGACCGACGGACAGACCGAGCGGGAGAACGCGGAGATCGAGAAGTACCTTCGCGCATGGACCAACGCCCGGCAGGATGACTGGGCCGACTGGCTCGCTATGGCCGAGTTCGCCATCAACAACCGCGCGTCCGAGGCGACGGGTACGTCTCCGTTCTTCCTCAATCACGGTCGCCACCCACGTATGGGCGTGGAACCGCGTCGAGCGGTCACCAACGAGTCGGCCGCCCAGTTCGCCCAGCGGATGGAAAGGACCTGGGAGGAGGCCAAATCCGCACTCACCAAGGCCGCCGCGTCCATGAAGACACAGTACGACCGGCGCCGAGGTGCTTCGCGACAATACAAGGTCGGCGACAAAGTGTGGCTCGAAGCGACCAACCTCAAGCTTGCGGTCTCGTCCAAGAAACTGGCCGAACGGCGCTTCGGTCCTTTCAAGATCCTCGAAAGTGTGGGTCATTCCGCCTTCAAATTGGAGCTGCCGGAGGCGTGGAAAAACCTACACCCCGTCTTCCACGAAAGCCTCCTCTCGCCGTACGTTGCGCCGTACGCCCCGCACCAACGCCGCCCCGCCCCGCCGGCGCCGACCATCGTGGACGATCACGAGGAGTACGAAGTGGAGGAGATCCTGGATTCCAAGAAGCTCGGACGAGGCGTTGTCTACCTGGTCAAATGGGCCGGCTACGGGCGCGAGCACAACTCCTGGGTCCCCAAGGGAAATCTCGGCAACGCGATCGGCGCCGTCGAGGACTTCGTCCGCCGCAACCCGGGTAAACCCCAGAACATCCACTCTCTCGTCTTCGACCGTGCCATATTTCCCTCCAACTTCTTCGAGCGCCACCATACCACAGGGATCGACTTCAACATCCCCGACCCGGTCACCGCGGCCCGCAGGGCGCGGGCCCTCGGCACGACGCTCGTTCGGTCCTAGTAGGGGGTTATGTTACGGCTCATTCGCTTTTCGCTCCTATCGCCGTTGGGCTTATCGGACCTCACTCGCGCCGACGTCATACGGACCGAGTCATCAGACCGAGACCCGCCGGCGCATGCGTGGCCCCGGCCTGCGGTCAGCGGTCCGGCCGGATCCGGACCCCCTTTATATACCGTGTGTTGTCCGCTCTTTGTATGCTAGATTCGAGCTGGTTTGCCCACCGCCGATACATCTCGTCCTTTTCCCCCCACCCGCAGAGCGTCCGTTCGGCGAGTATCCTCGGTCACCGTAACAGTGGCACGCTATTGGGAAGTGGCACATGGCGTTCATCTCGACTGAATTGCATGGTCATGTAGAAGAACTCGAGCACAGCTCCATCCACAAGCCGATGCAGTTCTATATTCCCGACTTTGAGCGCGATTTCTGCTCATATGACTTCGACATCTCCTTCGCGCCGAAACCTGCCCTTAAAGCTGCAATGCAGAAAACCTGGGAGGAAGTCTTCAAGTCCATCGAGGACCTGGGACTCGGGCCGTCTCATCTGGTGCATCGGCCTTTCGAAGCAGAACAGCGCGGACGTGCTGCAATGTGGTTCTTTTTCAACCAGCAACTGTCCAAGCGGGACTTGCGCGAGACTCTGGCTTCGTGGCAGCGGGCCGTAGCGGAGATCAAGGGCTGTATCGACTACATGAAGTTCAACAATTGGCTTACCAAGTGGTCGCAGAGGTCCAGCAGCCGAATTTTCCCGTTGCCATGCGATCTGCGTATGAAACAAAATCGCCAGCCCGCCCGCGGTGTCTTCACAGACGACGAAGCTGTCGCTGCTCATTACGCCCAGTTCGGTGTTCCTGTATGGTTGGTGCGCCCGCGCGACGACTTGGGCAACGTCTGGCTTGCGGGAGGCGACGAGGACCGTATCGACATCACGCCGTTTGTCTGCGAAACTCGTGCATACAACGAGGAGCCAGGACATCGCCCGGCTTACCTATCTTCGACGTATGAGACGCGCTCGTTCCCCACCAACAATTTCGACTTCAACGAACAGGACAACGACTTCGGCGCACAGGACATTCCTTACCATGCGTCAGGTGCGAGTCTGGCTCGGTTTATCGTGTGTATGCTGATTTTTTGTAGGCGCAAGCGAATCGGCTGTCCGTCTGCCAGATAATCCTCGGAAACGCGCAGGTGCGATCTTCAAATTCGGACCTGTCGCCGTGACTTACCCATAGTAGTTGATCATGGACACAAGGACCAGCAGGCGGCAAAGAAGTCCAAGCAGGCCAGCAGCAGGGCTGAGGCGCTCAAACTGCCGAGGTTCCCAATGCAGCGGCTGTTGAAGACTTATCCCTCATGGTGGCCGAAGCATTGGAAGGTCGCCTTGGACGTCGTCTCGTCGATCAAACTCGATCCGACTCGCGTCCGGGAACTGAGGACGGCCGCACAATATCCAGTGCCAGGCGTCGAGCATCTAACCGGGTACTTTGCTTCGCCCGTCGCTGCCCATTTCGCTGGGGAGGGGTCCAAAGTCCCGATGAATCTCACAACCATTTTCGCTTCGTATGTCATGCTGCGCCCACGTTTGCTCTATGCTTTGAGCAGCTGTGCTCCCGGCGACTTTCAGACTTTCTCCGCGGTTCACTGGAAGAGAATTCTTACCAACCACCTCGACGAGAAAGACCAGGTTCTCTTTGCCCGGCAACTCGGCCTATCTGCTGTGTCGCTTCCAGAGGTCATGGAAGTCGACAATTCCACGCTCGATGTCCTTCATGACAGCGTTCCCGCAAGCCTTGCACCGCGAGTAACGGGCGATGCAGCGAACTCGTCAGCCCAGTCCGCTGTGTCTACTTCAACGACTCCCAGCTCGCTTGCGTCGCGACTTCCTCCTACTGCGCCGCCTTCTACCGCGCCGACTTCGCGTAACGCGTCGCCATTCGAGGACGTCATGTCGGACGATGACATTGACATGACTCCCGTTCACGGCAACGCTCAGGACGAGAGCCTCAAGCATCGCTGTTTCGTGCCAGAGACTGAGCCACTTGAACCGCCTCTCGCACGCGAAGAGCAGCGTTACCTCTATGAGCCCTCCGCGTGGCGTAATACGGCTCGCAACAAGCTGCGCGCCCTCAGCAAGTTCACCTGGTTCGTCAAGACCGATACCGAACCCAACGAACCACTGCATTTTGTTGTTGCGGGCGAGAAGAAGCGCAAGGAGTACTTTGAGGATAACGAGGATGCAGATGTGTGGTGGGATTATGACCGCGGCTGGTGTATCGTCTTCCAGGAATCTCCAGCGGTGTCCGAAGGCAGCCTGCATGGTCAACGACTGACGCAGCCCTTGCGTTTGTTTGAGTGGGGTGGGCAACGAAGCGTGCAGAAGTATATCCATGATACGCAGGATGGGAATACCATCCAGCTGCGGCTCTGGCACCGTCAGTCGTTCAACCACAGGTGAGTTATATCGATTGTCTGTTGGGTGTCAGCTCGCTAATTCTTCTCAGAGTGCAGGTTCCTATGGAGCCGCTCGGCCCTGTGGGGTGTTTGTCAAAACTGAGGTGGGATCTTGACGAGGAGGATTATAACTTCTTCTTCCCCACCGCGCCGCGTCGGCTTCCAGTTCCTCGAGCAGATCAGCTCGTGCCGCCGCCGCCGCCGCCGCCGCCACCGCCGCCCTCCCAATCAAATCCTACGCAGGCGCAGGTGCCGGTCATGAACACCATCGTCACTGCGTCTTCCTCGACAGCGCAAGCGTCATCCGGGTCATCGAGTGTGTCATCTGCGCCTTTGGGTTCCGTACCGCGCTCGTCGTCATCTCTTGTGTCGACGGTGCGCGACGCGCTCAAGCCGCAGCGCATCATGATGTTCAACGACAAGGAGCTCACGCCATACGATCCGCCGGACGATGTGGAAGCCAGTCGTGCATATTGCTGGCCGTCCGACAAGGAGCGTGCCCTCATTGCCTGGGACGTAACGGAGCTGTCGTTCCGGCTGGAGCTCGCCCTGCTTGACGACAAGCTGCGTTTACTTTATCGCGACGACGTCAAGCTCAACGCACAGTCGAACATGGAGCGCCAGGAGATGATCTTCAAGATCTGGGGCTCAAATAGTTTTGTGCCAACGACGGCGAGCCCGCTGACCGCGCCGGAGTGGACTCTCCGCATCGACTCGTTGCTTGCATTCCATGCTTTGGTTTCCACCTGGCCCCGCGTCTCAATCACGTCGCCGCCCGCTGTTTTCCCCGGTGAAGCCGAGTTCCTCGCGTTTGAGAAGGAAGTCTGGCGGGCTTACGCGCAGACTCATGTGGACTACTTGTTTCGTCAGGCCATGGTGCCACTAGAGCATCCTGAACACTCCGAAGATGTCGAAATGTCTTGATCTCGCTTGCACCTGTAATACTTTGATATGTTCTCGACCTGATTGTTTGAAGGTAGTTTGAACTCTTCCCCGCTCAGTCAATGGTACGTCTTTACACTTAAGTCTTGCCAGTAAGTCTTGAAAGGTGTGCAAACTCTTAACTTAAGTTCAAGTCATCCCATGGATGAGCTATGCCAAGTGGCAAAGCAAACGACTTAGCTCGGTGTGCTCAGTGGTACTCATGACTTGGCGGGTTCCGACGCTGTTCCGCAGTTTGCTTCCGGGATTCTTGCACTGAGGCTTCTTGCACCACCTCCGGGCTTCTCGCACTAGCTCCGGGCTTCTTGCACAGCTGTCCGCTGTTGCCCGCTCAGCACCAATAGTGGTATCACATGGGCACCAGTAGAACTGGGCACCCTCAAGCATGGGGTACCTCTTTACAGGGGCCCCTCTTACTTGGGGGGGTTGCCCCAGAAAGTGCATCCTTAGGATATCCGCCCTGCAGAGAGGTAAACCAAGAGCTGCTCGACGCAGCAGTGCATTACTGTCCCAATCTGCACATTCTGCATCTAGGGGTGCCAACCGTACCCGTCAAAACCGTAAATACGGTACCCGTAATACGGGGACGGGTGCCGTACCGTATGGCCCTGCACGACAGGTCTGTACGGTACGGCCTACGATACGGACTCATCCCGTATAGCCCGTAGCGTACACGGCCGTATACGGGTTCGTATACGGGCTACGGGTGAGTAGTGTGAAAACGGCCTGTTCCGGGTGCAACCACTGATAAATGATCAGAATGTAGGACCTCTCACCATTGTGAGTACCCGCTATGTAGTCCCAGTCAGGATATCACGTTGCGACAGCATCCAGGGGTAGGAATGTCGCGGACTTGTTGGTGTTGGAGCGCCGGAGACTGGGCGTCAACACCGCCGCGGTAGTCAACAACACTGAGGTTATGCCTTTCAGAGCTCAAGAATTGTACGAGAGCCCGGATTGATGCTTGATAATGGACCAAATGGGGTATTCTGGTGAGTCGCGGCGGCCAAGGTGGGTGGTAAGCGTGTGGACATCGTTTACGGCCGTATACGGCCGTGTACGGGTTCGACCCGTACCGTATGGCTCTTGAGTGAGCACCGCGAGGCCCGTATACGGTACGGTCCGTAACCCGTATCGAACCGTCAGCTATACGGCCGTCACCCGTATACGGTACGGTTGGCAGCCCTATCTGCATCTGGAAGCGCAAACTCCCGGGGTGCGAGTGCCGTTTACTGGGGCGTCTGGAACGCCGACTTTGAGACTTGCGATCGTACACGGCGCATGTTCGCGGGCGCTTGCGAATGGCCTGCGCTGAACGCATGTCCTCGCATGCTATGATGCCCTCCCTTAGCAAGTATTCATGACATGAGGCTGTCGTGCTGCTGAGATTTCTCCTCCCATGGCTTACGATTGTGCCCTGCGGATCATTCGCCGCGCGGGGCCGCGACGTCAGCACATCTGGCCGCTGAACCGAACACAGCCTTGCTCTTCATGGCCTCCACCACCGTCCTCCCTGTCGAACTGACAGAGAAGATAATGGACAACCTAGGCAAGGACAGGCGAGCATTGCTGGCCTGCAGTAAGCTCGCAAGCAGCTGGCGACCCGGCGCTCTCTCGCGCCTGTTTCGGTCTATTCAAATACGCGACGGCTTCACCATATTCTCTTTTGGCCTTACACGCGTATACGGGGCGACGTACTTTGCACGACTACGAGACACTATGCCGCACCTGCTTCTCTATCTCCGGCATCTGACATTCTTTCACTCTGCCCAAACTATTGCCGATGGGGCCTTGTACGACCTGGCGTTCCACCTACGGCTGCCATCGCCCCACCGCGTCGAGGCTATCTCTTTTTCTGGAACCTTCGACTGGTTCAATGCTCTCGACAGCCTTGCGACGCGTTTTCCTGACCTACGGCGACTCACTATCGACTGCCTCTGGAACATCCCCCCTCATGCGCTTCCGGCTCTCAATGCGACGTCCTGGGACATTGGGCTGAGCGAGATAGCCGATGTCTACACCAACGACAACAGCCTTGTATCCGCATCCGATGTAGTTCAAATATCGCTCAAATATGTGACCCTGAGGATGCGCGGCAACTGCACGCTGTATGACGTCGCCTTTTGGCTATGGTCGCTTCCTGAACTGGCACCCAACTTGCAAAGCATCGAGCTCGTGCAGGCTGGCGGTCAGCAGGTCTGGAAGGGTGACGTCGAATCATTCTTCTCCATCGACGCGGATTGCTGCGATCTCGTGCATAGGCTCAGGCTTTCGTCGGTGTGTTCATAACCATCCATGACTATGACGCGTTCACTCATGCGCACATTTTTCCAGGCGCTGTGGATAGGATTTGAGAGCGACCCGCAATACAATATGAACACTTTCCTGGGACGGTTCCGGCAACTTCGGGTCCTCGAGCTAAAAATCCAACACAGAAACCTGAAGTGGCGGCAGGATGACTTTCCGCAGCCGACAGGAACATTCCCTTCTTTGGAGCGTCTCAATGTCCTACTCAACCATATCGATCCGATGGCCACCGTTACTGACGAACTTCCTCCTTGGGACTGGCACGCTGTGGAGGAAATGCTGCTCTTGCGCGCGCCCCGCTTCAACTGCTTCATCTTCACCATCACCCCGTTTTCTCCTGGCAGGAATGCTCTGTGGCGTGCAGCCATACTGGGCTCGGCCAGCACCGCACTTCCAGGTCTGCACGCCGCCGGAAAGCTGGAGGTCGTGGTAGAGAACACCTAGGCGTACCCCAAGATCAATTCTCCCGAATAGATGGCTACACTGGCACATCATTTTGGTCCCACAGATGCACCTGGGCCGTGTTCGGTGCGCGGTGCTGGGACAGTTGCTTGATCAAACTTGTTTGTTCGGCGCCAAAGTCGCGCGCGATCTGTAGGTTTACAGAATACCGCATGCAGACTCTTTGGTGGCCACAAACCAAAGCAGCAGCTTATGCGGTTAGCGAAGAACCCTTGCCACCGATAAATTCCTCAAAGAGCCGGTCTGAGATAACTTGTGTTCCCTGGACAGACGGAAACGGTCATCAGGCCACTTTAGGGTCGGTCAATGTCGACCGAGCCGCTCCGAGCCGCTCTTTGTCGAACTCAGACTCGTGCTCCTCTCCATCGTCATGCCCGCGACACTTCCTGTGGAACTCGCAGAGCAGATAATTGATTTCTTCAGCCAGGATAGGCGAACCTTGCTGGCCTGTAGCAGGGTCGTAAGCGGCTGGCGGCCCCGTGCACTCTCCTACCTTTTCCGGTCCATCCAGATACGCAGCGGCTTCACGAAGTTCACATTTGGAGTTACCCGAGTATACGGACCTAAATACTTCGCGCGGTTTCATAAAACAATGCCGCATCTGCTCCTCTATCTTCGCCACTTGACATTCTTCGGATCGGACGACGATCGAGACCTGCTAGCCTTCGCGGGCCGCCTGGTGCTGCCGCCGCCCTTCTGTGTCGATATCGTCACTTTTGCTGGCAGCGATGACTGGTACAATGCTCTGCATGGTCTCTCGAAGCGTATTCCCAGCCTACGGCACCTCACGGTCGAGCGTTTGGGATACCTCCCCCCTCAGGCGTTGCCACCTCTAGATGCAACATCCTGGGACTTCGGTCTGATCCAGGCAATTGGTCGGTCTACCATCGTCCGTCTACTTCCAGCTGGCGCAAATCAAGCGTCACTCCAAAGCCTCACGTTGCGGATGCTCTCGGGATTCGCACTGCTAGACCTTGGCATCTGGCTATCCTCGCTCCATGCAGTGGCACCAAACTTGCAGAGCGTAGAAATCGTGCAATCGCTTTATTCCTTGCCTGTCGACGAGGAAGATATCGCATCATTCGTAGCCAACACGGAAGATTGCTGCCATTTGATTCACAGCCTCAAACTCACCGCGGTTCGTCCACTCGAGTTGCAACAAATTGTGAACTCAGCCACATCCACGTTCAGAGCAGATGGAATAGATGGGAAAACCCACATGCTCCTGCCGAGAGCTTGAACGGTTTCCTGGGACACTGCAGGCGACTTCGCGTGCTCGAGTTTAAGGTCTCCCATGTACATTCGGAATTCCGGCGCGAGACGTTCCCGCAGCTCACAGGACCGTTTCCGTTGCTGGAGCGGCTCAACGTCATACTCGACCACTTCGACCCGATGGCAGCCGTCTACCTTGAACTGCCGCAATGCGATTGGCGCGCGCTCGAAGAAATGCTGCTATCGCGCGCCCCGCGCTTTAATTGTTTCTCGTTCATCATCGCGCCGTTTTCACCGGGCCGCAATTCAAGCTGGAAAACAGGTATATGGGACGCCGCGAGCGCAGCACTCCCTGGCCTTCGGAAAGAAGGGAAACTCAATGTGCTGGTGCAGAACGCCTAGGGACCTTGGCACCTAACATACTTGTCGCTAAGGGTGCGGCGCATGCGCCCGCATGATAAAACAGCGAGCGTGTAGGGTCATCTGTAAGGTGATCAGATGGAGTTCTCGGCGCTCTCAGACCGTATCAAGTATGTCGTAGCCATCATTGAAATGAATCCCTGTACCACAAACCGTGGGGAAATGCAAATCTGGCATGCATGCGACTATAGGAGATACAAAGGTGTTGTATTTCTCTCTTATGTGCTTGATATTATGGGAAGGAGGAGCCGGCGGACGGAATGGTTCACACTCCGCCAACACGCCTCTGCTCTGCCTCGTGATCTTCGCCGTTACTCAGCGATGCAGTCGGAACTTTGTGCACTGGGCGCTTTCTATGGTACTGCACTATCCATGCGACTGCGCGCAGTCCTGGTTCCCTTGGGCGACGTTGTCAGAATGCTCGTTTCATTTTGCGGCCAACGGATCGGTCCTGACCTCAAATTCTCCCAGTGCGAGGTCCACATGCACCGCCTGTGATGTTCAGTTCAGCGCATGAGCCAGGATTATGGAAAAATACCCGGGCTTGTCACTGCTCAGGTCTAAGCTCCTAATGAGGCCCAAGCTCGCACTGGTTCACAGCCTCGCTTGTCGCGCAACGCTTTGGCCGAACCCGCTTGTGCCTGGGCCAAATCACTTGCTCTTCGTGGTACATGTCTCAGAGCAAGGCCCGAGCTCAATGGATGGCGCCTATAAATCGGTTGGCGAGCGCATGGCCCGCTCTTCATTCCAATTTCACCGTCCGCAATGTCTCAGGAGACATCGCGGGCCTCGAGCCTCCGCCCCATGATTCTCGCTCAGGTGTTCATTCGCCTTGAGACTCGCGATTTAATCGCTTGTTCACATGTCTGTCGGGGTTGGCGTACGGTAGCCGTCGGTGCCCCGAAGTTGTGGACAACGCTGGTCGACCCGCCTCTGTCCGCTCCCGCGTTCAATACTCTCGTAAATCGCGCAAAGACATCTCCCATCACACTGGATGTCTGTCCGAAGACCGTTGCGGATTACACCCAGCTTTGCAGTTTGCTGAAGCAGGTCTTGCACAAGCTGCAGAGCCTCGACATTTACCTTTACTCATCGGCCGCGAGAAAATTTGAACTGGCGAACCTCTGGGATGCGCTTGGGCGGTCTGCGCCGAACCTCAAGAGATTTTGCCTCAAGAGCGACTTCCGCCTGCCGTCCGGCAGGATCTCCGTCGCGCAGCGCGCGTCACTCTTCGCTGGCAACCGCGGTCAACTGAAGACGCTTGTCATTGGCGGAGTCCTCCTGGAAGGCACGGTGCCCGCCTTCTCGACGTGCGGGATCTCGACATTGAGGCCCATTGCATCGACCGCTATACGTCCTTGGCGACGCAATTCCCGGAGGTCCGGGCGCTCACCATTCATAACATTTCCGCTGCGTGCACACACACATATCCGCCCGACAACGCGCCCAAGAAGCTCCCGCGGAAGGTCAACGATTTGGTGCTCCATTTCGCGACGCTCCAGCCGGCGCGCGACGTGGCGGCCTGGCTCGACGGGTGCGACCTTCAGCGTATCCGGCACCTGCAGGCTATTAACGCCGATGCTGTCGCGCTGTGCGCTGTGCCTCTCAACTTCAAGCCTAACAATATCAGCTGCATCTCCAGCGGCGGACTCGTGGAACTGGTACTCGGCGACGGCACGTATACCCGCACCGCAACCGTCAGACGTCGCGAACTACCTGATATCTTACGCTGGGTAAAACTCGAAGACGTACATTTCGCCCGCATCGATATCCGCTGTTGGCCCTTGCTCAGCACGTACTTGCGGGGCATCCGCCGGCTCGAGAACTTGGAGGTGCTCTTCCCCCCGAGGCCAAGGGCGGACGAGTTCGGCGAGCGCGCGATTGGGTCCATGTCGCGGCTCAACACCGTCCGTTTGCTCGTGCTGCTCAACGCCGAGGGGGACGGTCCGGCCGTGTTCCTGCAGGAGGCGAACGTGCTGCAGTTCGTGCAACGCGTGACACCGAATATCTGGAAGCTCGGGATTCCTGCTGGTCTCCAGGTGAGCGGGTATGAGACGCTGAAACAGCGTGGCTTGGACATTGTGCGGACGTAGTGTAATTATTATATTGTACCAACACTCTCTTTATACCACCTTTCATTTGCAGTTCCAGTTCCCGTCGGAAGGCTAGGATGCGCACTGGCGCGAACATCATCTATTCTAAACTTGAGATGTCTCGCGTATAAAGGCGAGGACTGATAGTAGTATTCAGTGGCTGCAACATCCACGATGGAACAGGATTTTGTTAAGGTTTGACCGAAGTATGCAGTGCGCGCGCGAGATATCCAATTATGCTACCCCCTACCAATAATGAGAGCGCCGTACCAACACAATGATATTACAAAATTGCCATCCGTCGTCCTTCTCAATCCGATTAGTCTAATGTGAGGGAGTGTTGTACGATAGCAGCCCATTTTAAATCTCTCGCGAAGACGAACTCAATAGTAATACGCGCGGCGGCGCATCTTGGCGCCGTTGATGACGGCGCCCGCGCGAGAGACACGGTCCGGCAGGGCGCCAGCCTGATCTTCGGCACGCAGCTCGTTGAGGGCGATGGGTCGGCCACCGATGAGCGCGACGGGCAGCTGCGCGCCGCGCGTGAGGCGCTGGAGAAGCGGGCGTAGGACGGCGGCGTCAACGCGCTGGTCGAGCTCAAAGACCGTTGGCGCGGGCTGAAGGTGCATTCCATCGAAGATGGCCTTCATCTCGCGGCTCGCGGGCGCCGCGGTCGAGTGCAGCTCGGAGAAAATGACGATGGGGTTGCGCGCCCACGCGTCCGCGACGAGCGCGTCGACTTCGGCGTCGTCTGCGCTGCGCGGCTCGAATTCCAGCACAAGGTCCGGTGCGATGTACGCATGCGGGTTAACGCTCGGAGGGAGCGAGTTGCTCGGCAGCGCCGCGAGGAAGTTGACCAGCGCGCCGAGCTCCGCGCCCGGGTGCTGCGCAAAGCTATATTTGGAATGCGCGGGTAGAGGACGCGTTACGGTCACGGCTGCGACATGGTGCTGCGAGAGCCGGTGGTGGTAAATGTGCTGCTGACGGTGATAGTGTATCGAGGGCGCGGGAGTGAAGAGCCAAGCATGCAGGACGAGCATTGTCGATGCGAGTGCGACAAAGGACAGGAGGCCCAGCGCGAGCACACGCGTTTGCGAAGCGCTGTACGTGCGGCGTTCGGGCATGAGACGGCGGAGCACATCAAGGAGCGAGCGAGCGGGCGACTGTTTGAACAACATCGTATCAGATTTGAACGGCTTGTGGGATGGAATACGCTGGACAGACGGCGGGGTGCTGAAGCTGCTGAATGCTGATGCTGGATACGGCGCGCCGTTGCAAGCCTTTATACTGTTCCGAACGAGTGTGGATTTCCAGACAGACTGGGTCTCGGATGCTCGACGCATTGAAAAACAGACTGGTCAGACACTCGGGGCGGAGGCGGGTGTGGTGGAAACTGATTCAGGACCAGACCGATCCTAGTTGCTTTTGAAACGATTCCACGCTCACGTACAGGGCGCAGCCGCGTTGGAAAAGCGAGATACGGAGCAATCAAAACGCCGGGCGCTCAGGGAATCAGGAGCGCCGTAGCGATAGGCCGCTTCAGCGCCGCAGCTAAGCAGAATGGCCGCCCAGCCTGGCCTGATAAGACGTCGGAAAGCATGCCCAGTCGACTGCCCCTGGATACGCCGCGGCCTAAGAGTAAACCGGTTCTGTAAATAGTCAGCGCCTCAAATTATGATGTTGAGCAATGCGCGCACCTCAGCTCCCAGTGGCTGACGAAGGCGTACAAAGTCTCCAGATGCTGCCATGTGCACAATGATGGTTGAAATGGAGCATCGTTTGTCGGTTCAGGACCTTGTTGGACGGGCTGTCGCGCATGTATTGATCAGCCAGCTACGCTAGGCACACACAGCTTGGTGCTTATGAATAGGCGATGTGTGCACTCAAAATAATCTGGTTATTACAGTACCAGCAGCAGCTTGACCCGGATTGCGCCCTTTCTGCCTCGGGCAATGTCGAAAGCCCTGAATCCGAAAGTCCCCATCACGGGTATGACTGTTTAGGATTCGTGGTTACCGTACCGGTAGCGTGCGGTCAAAGAGAAGACAAAGTTCACGCTCCGCCATCATGGGGTCATGATGGTTTGCCCCCGGATCTTCATCCTTTCGTCGTGGATGCTTGTACACGTAGTCCTCTTGGTCCTCTATTCTTGAGGAACAAGTTGAACCTCGTCATTTCATCATCAAGCAAGAAACATCTGCAATACAGGCATGGGCCCGACGACCAGCGAACAATCCAAGGCCAACTACACTGCGACAGACAGGAAGCTTCCCAAAGAGCCCCGAAGAGTCCCATTCACAAGTAAGACGCTGCGCACGGCAGGACGGCAAGAGGCGTTCGGAAGCTTTCGGCTTACTCCGCATCTTGACCCTTGTTCGAGCGGTGTCGGCTCCTCGTCGGCCTCCAAGCTACGCCAGCAGCTACAAGACCTTGAACATGATTATGCTGCGGGAACCTGGCTGTTATCTGGATTGTTGCAGTGCTAGCTTTTACTTTCCGGCTCTTCCTTGGCTCTTTCTGAACCTTCCTCGTCGTCGGTCGCGGCCAAATGCTAACAAGAACAGGTGTAATCACCTACTGCTCTCGAATTCTTGAAGGGCCAGCCCTAGCGAGTATAACATCATTATCTGAGGGGTGCTACTGTCTTCAGTCATGCCAGGCTTTCAACTCTTGCTGCCCAAAGCGATGCTAGTTTTCTTCCCTTGCGTTGTCCTCGGCTACATTGCTTACCGGGTTCGCACTGGACGCGCTGTACCTTTCCGCTACGACGCCTTCGTACGGAGGAGCCGGACCGGTTTCGAACATCTGGCGGCGGTAGTCCTGTGCGGTGCGAGCGCGGTTCAATGCTTCGGGCGTTGTACGCGTGCGCTTCTCTGCCGCATACATGCGCTGTTTGGCGCGCATGCCCTCGTTCAATACCTGTCACGACTCCGGTCAGCTGCACACTCTTCTCGTGGCATGAAGGGCAGGCGCTCACAGCGTCGCGGGCAGCTTGTGCGCCCTTGAGGCCCTTCTTGATATCCTCTTCCAACAATGTCAAGCTTCCGGCATGAAAGCGGGATGCACTCACGGTGTTGCGTTATGTCTGTGAGGACATTGTCGAAGTAAATATCCGCCGTTGACCGGGTCCGGATATCAGTCGTCAAAAAAGCCCCCAGGGCGGGCTGCAGGCGGCGCGCCTCCGCAATGAGCGTGTCATACTGCTGCTGGATTCTTTGCCTCATCGACTGCGCGCATCTCCAGCATCTCGTCACTACTACCCTCACGGTCCGTGAGGTCTCCGAGCTCTGAATCCTGGGTTGGCGCCGACCGAGTGCCGAGTCCTGCACTGTGGCCGCGCGCTTCCAGCATCTTTGTGACGAGCTGCTCCAACAGCTGGTGAGCATCCCGAAGAGCTCATACGTCCGCTTCTCTTGGTCGAGGGTTACCTGCTCGCGGCTGTTTTCGCGGTCTGCAAGGTGCAGTGCCCATTCCAATTGGTCGTCTTGCGGTGCGTCTGATGCTCAGCGTCAGATGGAACTTATCGGCCTGGAAATCTCGACTCACCGGGTGTTGGACCGTCAAAAATGGAGCTGTACAGCCCCTGGAGTTCCTGCTGCAGCACCTCGCGGCGAGTCAACCGCGCACGTAGCTCCTCCGTCATACTCCCGTGAACATAACCGTTGACTATTACGCAATAGGCTACGCCCGTGACTCACATTTTGCGTGGCCTCTCTTCAGGTTGGCCTCCAATGCCTCATGCTCGCGCTTCGCCTCCGTCACCTTCTCGATCGCGTCGAAGTACTCTCTGCTCAGACCCACAAAGGGCTGACCATGAATATAACCTCTATTGGGCCAGACACAGGGCCAGATACGCACCGCTCCTTCTTGCTGGCCTTCTCGCGCCACTGCTCGCCACTCCCGACCATCTTGGTCACAAATTTACGCACGTGTGAATTCTCCATGCCATGATGCCGGCGCTAAACCTCGATCCTCGTGAGCTCTGCCTCGTCGATGCGCTGGGCCGCCTCGCGCACGCGCTGCTGGAGCTCAGAAACGTGCTGGTCTGCCTGCTTTAGTGCCGATGGCACGTAATCCAGCGAGACAAGCTCGTCGACGAGCGCCCTGTGGCGGTCGGACGCGGCTGAGATCCTCTGTGCGAGCGACATCTCATGATGTTCTTGGACGACAACGTCACGGGTTCCATTCCTTTTGTATCGAACGCCTCCGCAGTCGTGGCTATGCAGAGGCTATCGTGAGAATCTGCGGATGATAGTACTATGGCCGACTGTGCATTGCACTTGCAGCCGTCGGGCACATCCATCCAACCGCCATCGCAGCTGGGTTGAGTCCGTGTGGCTTGCATCATGATGAAGACCAACGTTCAGGTATGTGGATGCATTGGATGATTTGGATGGCGTTCTTATTGCAGTAATCTCAGTCCGCCGTTGCACATTCTCTGAATCGCCTTCAATTTCACGTTTCTGTCAAGGCCGCGACAAATGAGGCGCCTCGTGCATAAATCATTCGCCGAACGGTCTCCGGTTCACAAACGCTACGACTGGCTATTGCGTGCAATGTTCTCGAACGTCTGTCTGCGGAACTCTTGCAGAGCAGCCCGAGCGTGACCCAGTGCGCCAGCCGCGGCGTTCGCCCTCTGCGCTGCTGCACCGACACGATATTGCGCGCGTCCGATCTCGTTTGCCAGCTAGCGATGTAATTGCTCAGCGATATCCCTCCTAGCGTATGGACTGTGGGATCTCACCGCATTCAGCGCGAATCGCGCACTTTCTGCCCCTGCAGCGATTTTCTCTGCATGTGGTTATGAGTCTACAGGGACAAGAACTCGTGAAACTGGTGAGTACCATGTTGCGCCAGGTCGCTGAATATGTTGTCAAAGTAGATGTCCGTCATAGAATGTTGCGGGATGTGGATCTCGGGCAGCGCGTTGACCGCGTTGTTGAAGCGGCGCGCTTGGTCCATCATCGCATCCACCTGCTGCTTCAGCATTTGCGCCTGCGTTATGGCGCTCGATTCCATTATATCTGCAACACTAAGGACCGCATTAGTGTGCGATATCGCAAGGGATCATTGGCCGCTCACTTTCCACCGACACCGTAGACATCTGCGCGTACGATTTATATCAGCGGGGGAGAGGCGATCCATCTTCTGGTAACGTACCCATCGTACTGCTGCTCTGAGCTGACATCATCCTCTGGACAAGATTAGAAAGGACCGGGTGCGCATTGTTGAGGATGGTGAGCGTTTGCGATTCATGGCTGAGGATCGCTTGTTGATTGTTATTCTCCATCTCTGCATTTCGCAGAGCGTATTCAAGTTGATCATCCTGCGGCGCCTCTGGATGATGGTTAGCACGCCTGTACGGCCCTGAATGCTCGAATTACCGACCCGGAGACGGGCCATCAAAGACGGACTGGTAGATGTTTAACAGCTCGCGCTGCAGCCCCTCACGGCGGGCGAGCGCCGATCTCAGGTTCTCCAACTGTCAAACCTTCTTATCAACCCATCCCGTGTGATTCGAGCTGTTTGTGGGACGCACGTTCTGCCATGCTTGGTTACGGGTGGCTTGCACAGCATCGAACGCGTGCTTCTCCTTCACCTCGTTCTCGAGAGCGTCGAGGTATTCTCTGCAGAAGAAAGAGCACATCAGAATATAGCGCTGAGACTTTAAAACAAAGGACACGCACCGCTCCTCTTTGCTAGCTTTCTTCTCCCACTTACTGCTCATTCCGACCATTTTCGCCGCGAACTTGCGCACCGTAGACCCCTCAATGCTGTGGTGATCCTCCCACTCGCTCTCCTTCGCCCGCTGCGCCGTGCGCAATCTGGCCTCTGCCACGCGCGACATTTGCTGCACATCCTCGAAGTACTTGTTCGCCTGCGCGAGTGCCGAGGGGACGTGGTCCAGTGACGCGAGCTCCGAGAGTATGGCGTTGTGCCGTGCCGATGCTGCTGAGACTTTCTGCGAGAGGGACATTGATAAATAAAAAGCACGGATAGGCTCTGTGGATCCTTTTTGTACACAGGTGTCTCATGCGCGGGACCGAAAGCATAGGAGGCGCAATGGTAGCTGTCCATCTCGGAAGGCACGGGAAACCTCAATTGCGTGCATGATATCAACGAAAATGGCCCTTCAACATTAAATATAGCATGTGTAACCAAGGAACTGCGTGCAGTAATCGATATTCTGCGACCGATCATGTCAAAAACAATCGGAATCAAAACTTGCATCAGCGCCCGACCTGACACCGACTGTTCGAGTTTGTCACCGTCAGACCCCCCGGCGCCATGTCCGTCACCGGCTGTCCACCTCCACCCGCTCATTGTCTTTAGCACGCCGTCTATCTGCTTCGCGCCTCGACATATTGACTCTGGCTCAGCGTTGCTGCACCGCAGGTTTTGTAACACTAGCGCGCAAAGGGCCGGGTTCGCTTGCTCTATCAGAACCTGACCGCAATGCTTGTCATACCAGCTCGACCGACCTTGCTTCAGGCATCATTCTGGGATTGATCTTGGGATGTTGCGACTTCTCTGTGACCCGAACGGAGCCAGCAAATCGATCTACCATATTCTATCACCCCTGGAGCTATGACAATGCGGTCCGACCCTCCATCTTGTTTTCTGAGGCCATATGCGTTTTTGCGCCGGTTCACAACTTCAGGAATTGAGCACCTTGTTTACCCGGGGATATTATGGTGATTTGACCAGGCTCAGTGGTCTCACTCATCTCTGCTGAACTCTGAGCTCGATAACTCATCCGAGCACGCAAAATTCAAGATCTGTATCGTAGGCTCCAGGGAGCACACTATTAGTCGATCCAAGTTGACAGGACCGATGCGCTCTCCTCGTGGGCTGTTTCCGACCACGCTCCGCGGTCGTCTACGCATGCTTCCCTATTGACCTTCTACCCCGCTGCGTAGCCAGCGCTCTATCTATTTAATCCCCAATTTTACTGGAAGACCGCCCGCCGACTTCCTCTCTCCTGACGTTCGCCGCACCAGCTTTGTCATCTGCGCATTGGCAAATCGCCATGGACCCGTACGTTGGTACCACTCGGTATATCGCTTTCCGGCCGGTGAACGCGCAGCATAGCCTTGACCCCATCGCCATGAGCCTGTTTTTGGATGTTCTAGGAAACTCAGCGCCGCTCCTAGAGGCGCCCACATTAATGTTTGACGATGACATCTTTGGCAGAATTCCGCACTGTGCCCGTTCGCCCCGAACGTTCTCTTCCCGCGTTGGCTCAGATCCATCTCGGCGGTGCGGTCACCGATCAGTTCATGTCCTGGTTCACCCTTTCCCTTACCGGCATACGAGAATTTACCCTCACGCCGGACGGTGTCAGCTAAGTCTACTGAGCACTGGGCGGCTTCTGCAATTTGCAGCGCCTGTCGCTTTGCATGTCCCACTTCCGCGCAAACGTCACCCCCTACGAGATGAAGGTGTTCGCCGATGCCCTGCTGGCCGTGCGGAGGCTCTGCATTGTGGACTGCCGCTCATCAGGCGAGCGGTTCGTCCGCCAGGTGACGGACGACGCTCGACGGACGACGCTCAGCTACCTGGACCGCTGCCCGCCGAGTACCGCTGCGTATCTCAAGTTCCCCGGCCTGTGCGATGCTCTCTCCGGCCCGGTGCATCTCGATGTGTGGATGCGCGACAGCCGGTCATGATCGAGGTGCTCGAGCTCGCAGTGCCGGAGAATTGAGCTGGAGCGCTGGACGATTCGTGTGGCGCTAGGCCTGTGAGATTCGTTAATAGGCAGCTGGTGGTTGCATCCGTGAGCTCGACGAGCTTTCATTGGCGAACTAGTTGGCGTTCAGAATCTGCGTGTCGACGTGGTGCAATACGGGCTACGCTTCCCGCAGGCGGCAGTGCAGAGACTTGGAGTCCATTCTCGTGCAGACTCTAGCAGAACGCTCCCAGTCCTTTCTCTAACCAAGAACACACGTGTCAGAATCTGCGTGTCGACGTGCAATACGGGCCCGCAGGCGGCAGCAGAGACGACGAGGTTTCATTGCAGACTCATTATGGACAGACCATGGAAAGCTCCTGAGTCCTTTTAAAATCTGCAAGAACACAGGTTGGTTTTTGCGAGCGAGATTGCAGATGTGCTGAGCAGTGGTGATTGACTTGGAGCAGACTGGAGCGATGAATACGCTCGGCCTATCCCCAAACGCGCTCAACTACTCGCTTAATGTTTGGACGCGACGTCTATATTCTGCTAGTCTCTTACCAGCCGCTACCTTCAGTCTATTCCTCCAGACTTGAATGTAAGTAATGACATTTTCAGGTCTATATTTTGCGTGCTCAATGTAAGCAATGAATTCATATTCTTTAGGCAGCGACTTCTGGTTTCTTAAATTGTAGCCTGCAATATCCACGAAGCGTTGCGGTCGTTCTCGCTGCTGTGTGAATCCGAATTCGGCGGGGCGCCATGTCTATCCGGCCCGGTGGGATGACTGATAGACGCTGAAACCATCGGAGTTTCGATGCCCTGGCTCTTTCTTCCAATTCCACCATGACGGACGTTCATGGTGCGATGTCGCGCAAACGGTCCGCACTACTTCAAAGCGTGGAGTGATCACTCGGGCTCACGTTGCACGACTATGCGCAGGGACGGCAGTGAAACTATTGTCATCGCCAACGAAAACGGTGTCTCTATCGCCAAGCTTCCGCACGAGCTCCTACTCGAGATCTGGCATCGACTACCACCATTGGAAAGACTTTGTGTCTCGCAGACTTGTGTTCTCTGGCGCTCTCTCGCTCTAGCTACTCCGAGACTCTGGACACGGCTCGCGGTCGTATCTGGTTATCAGCCAAGGAAGCGCGCGCTAGTTTCCACAGAGCCAATACAAAGTACAGCATCCAATATCTTCAAGCCCTGCGACGGCTCTGATAACCTGGACCTCTTGGACGAGCTGCTTCTGCGCAGCAAGCAGCTGCCTCTGGACCTGACAATCGTGTGGCGGGCCGGCTCTAAATTTCCGGTGCGGTTTGACACTATCATGAAGCCCCATAGCAGTCGTATTTCACGGATACACGTCTTGAACGGTTCAGATCGCGGCTTCCATAGGTTGGTCAGAAATCTCGGCGGGTTACCCTCCTTGCGCACGCTCACTGCGGGTTTCAACGAGGACAACGTCGAATATGCAGACCTTCCCGTTCGTTTGGTCGAGGGCTGCTCTCTTCCCGCTCTCAATCAGATCCATCTCGGAGCCGGAGCTGAGGAAGGGTTCGTCAGGTGGTTAGGCCCCTCCGGGGATTCAGACTTGCTCGGCGTCACGGAACTCACTCTAACACCACGCGGCGCCCCAAGTATATTACCTCCTCTGGCAGCGTGCACAAATCTCCACCGCCTCACGCTCGTCATGGCCAAATTCTCCGATCGCTTCTTCCGCAGCGAGCCTCAAGTGCGCGCCGCATCTTTGGTCGGGCTGCTCGTTCGCCTTCCGGAACTGTGCATTACCGACTTTCCCCCGTCGCGCGAGCCGTTTGTGCGGCACTTGACCAATGACGGGCGCTTCCGCGCCGTCACGCTCGATTATCAGGGACGGCGCCCGGCCAGTTTGTCGTCTGATTCACGGCTTCCCGGCCTATGCGACTCATTATCCGGCCCTGTGCATCTTGCCTTGACACTGCGCGAGAGCGTCTACGAGATACAAGTCATCGACAGCGCCCAGCGTCGCCGCGCCATCCTCCTGGACAGCTCTGCCATTAGCAAGGCGCCCGGGCTCTGGAATGGATACATCAAGAAGCTCGCTGTCGCTTCCGCTGCCGTCGACGCCGTAGCCTGGACGTACTTCTCTGCTGGTATTCCTGACCATTGTGCTATCCCCGACTTGACCATCACCATCTTGCACCATCCTGACGAACTCGACAATGTCTCTCTAGCGCACGTTTTTGGCCTCCAAAAGCTACGCATCGACGTGTTGCAGCACAGTCTACGCTTCCCGGCGACAGCAATGTCAAAACTCGTCCAGTCTCGCGCGGACTCGAGCACATCGCTTCCTGTTCTCTCGCTCACTCAGAATGCATGTTTTGGCGACGCGGACTGTCTGTCCTTGTTAGCCAATAACCTGGAGCACTGAATCACGACCGAAAGTGCAATCTGCAGCATTTCTACCTTATGCATCTTGCGACAATTGGTGCGACACACTGCTGTTTTTCTCGTCTCTATGCTATTCTACACGGGTTCCGCTACTACTATACATGCCGAATATCTGCTCGAACTTGGTACACACCGCGGATTATCACAAACTCATCACGGAGACACATACGTATCGCTGCACCTCACCTCACCCCTACATACTTCCGTCGGCGTTCGCAAACACTCACTCACTCTTCCGCCCCGCCGCCCTTGACATCGCCGCGCGCAGCTTGACAGCGGCCGGGAAGCTCCACTCCGCGGGCGCATTGAGATCGTCCGCGGTGAACTGCGCAAGGTGCACGAAGCCCGCGCGCATGACGACCGCGAGCGCGATATTGCCCGAGCACCGCGGCTCCTTCGGCGCGAAGAAGCGCATTCCTGCAACCTCTGCGGACGCACCGAAACGCGCGAGGTGGCGCATCGCGGCGCGCCCGGCGACGATGACTGCTGAGAGGCCCTCGTAGAGATCCAGCGTGTTTCATTTGGACGACAGCGAGAGCGCGGCGACGATGCACTGTATACGTTTGTAGCCATAAGCGCATGTTGTACAAGATCCTGATTACCCGGACAGCCTTCCTTAATAATGTTCCTGAGCTACAATTCATAGCCAACCGAAACTCAAAAGTCTGACACTATACAGCTGAACGCAGGAATGAAGGGATTAAAGGTAGACAACCGATGCAGCTACGTTCAGTGCGCTTTCTTCGCGGTGTGCTTCTTGAGATATTGGCTGAGGGTCATGGTACCAGGCCATATCTCCCGTGTGCGCGCAATATCGCACTTGTACCCCTTCTCGTCGAAAAACTTATACCTGCGAGATGTAATCAGTACGGTCAACAGAATGGGAACGAAACATGAAGCTCGTACGTTCTGCGCGCAGCAGGAAAGAGCATCTTGACCGCCGTGCCAATGATGCCGAGCATCGCAGGCGCAGGAGAGCCGGTCGCCTCACGAAAGGCTGCGTCGACTTCGGCGAAGGTCAACTCGTCGCCGGCGATGGACAATGCCTGGCCGATAAATGTGGCGGGATCCTGTGGGTAGTGTGAGTTGGATGATTCCAGCGTGAGGGAAATGGAGACATGCGTCGAAGGCGGCGGCAGCGACCTCGCCGATATCCTCGCTCGCAATGTATTGCGTCTTCACGTGCGATCGGATGCCGCCCTTCGCCATCGCGCCCATGAATCTGTTGATAGATGGGTCTACCCAGCCATCCATGAAGATCGGCGGGCGAAGGAACCTAGGAAAGATGAAGTTCTAGCAGAAGAATGCGGAGATCTGCAGGCATCACTCACGTGTATGGCAGACCCAGCGAGCGGATGTGGCGCTCGATGTGCACCTCAGGTAGCTGCACCCGGGTGGCGTTAACCCTATTTTACCCCCCCGGAAAATAGGGTAGCGCCAGGCCCGCGCCCGCGCCCGCGCCTGTTGCGGGTGGGTCGGTGGGACTGCAGGTGGTGGTGCGGGTTTCTTTGCGGCTGCCTGTATGCTAGTGCGGTTCGCTCTGCGGGTCCTGGAATGCTGCTGCGGGTTGCTCTGCGGGTGTGCGAATGCTGCTGCGGTCCGCGCTGCGGGTGTGCAGGTGCTGGTGCGGGCTGCATTGCGGGTGCGCTGGTGGTGCTGCGGTTGGCATTGCGGTCCGTGCTGCGGGTGCGCAGGTGCTGCTGCGGTCCGCATTGCAGGCCCACGGATGCTGCCACGGGTTGGCCTGCGGGTGTGCGGGTGCTGCCGCGGTTTGCAATGCGGTCCGCGCTGCGGGTGCGACGGTGCTGGTGCGGTTCCCATTGCGGTCCGCGCTGCGGGTGCGCGTGCGCAGGTGCTGCTGCGGGTCGCATTGCGGGTGCGCTGGTGGCGCTGCGGATTGCATTGCGGTCCGCTCTACAGGTGCACAGGTACCCCCGCAGGTACTGGTGCGCATTTCATTGCGGGTGCGCTGGTGACGCTGCGGGTGGCATTGCGGTCCACGCTGCAGGTGCGCTGCCGTCCGGCACATTCCGGTACTGCCCGGAATGGTGCCGCCGCCTCCGCCACCGCCGGAAACGGCCGGAAATCGCCGACCGACGTCGCCGCCGCCGCCGCTGCGGTCGGAAATCGCCGGAACCGTCGCCACCGCCGCCACCGGTCGTCACCGGCGCTTATTTATGAAAAAAAATTTTTTACCCCAAAACACAAAATGTTCCAATTGATGTCCTTCATGTTATTATACATATAAAAGTCTTGCTAACTATAATACACAGGAATTGAATTCTGAATGGATTAAAGCTAAATGCAGCTGCATTCACTTCTGCAGCAACCGCACCTGCAGCCGCACCTGCAACCGCACCTGCGCTTGCGCCTGCAGCACATGCGGTCGCACCTGCAGGGATATCTCGAAAGAGAACAGACTTGAGACCTTTGTGACGAATTACTAAGCTTAGAGCAAAGTGTGCATTAACAGAGTGACCCAGAATCTTCCAGTTGGCCAAGTTTCAAAAAGCCCGGACCCTTGTAGCATGCTCTAACTTGCTCCATGTGCTGGATGTAGCAGCAGCCGCAGCCACAACCGCACCCGCGCCCGCGCCTGCACCCGCACCCGCAGCTGCGACTTGCAATCCGCCCGGTTACCGCACACAGGCATCCAATTGTAAGCTTCAGATACACCACAGATCAATGAGGAATGACCATTGGAGACATGTGCCAAGTTTTCAGCGTTTCCGGAGCTTTGTGGAATATTCTGCTGCACTCTGTGCTGTTGGTGGAAGAATACTTCCGAACCTCGGACATCGGACTTTGCCGCAGTGCAAGCCGTCCAATGATTCACATGCTATACATCGCATCCGCAATACCATCAGCCTGTATAATGTCCAAGTAGAACCGCGGTGGCTGATGGTTACAAGCACCCGCACCCGCGCCCGCGCCTGCACCCGCGCCCGCGCCCGCACCTGCAACCGCGCCCGCAACCGCACCTGCAAGCATTCACTACTATGATTTTATTTTTCATCATCCATGGACCCGCACCCACACCTGCAACCGCGCCCGCGCCTGCAACCGCACCTGCAAGCATTTACTACTAAGCATTTACTACTAAAATTTAGTTTTTCATCATCCATGAACCCGCACCCGCACCCGCACCCGCAACCGCAACCTCACCCGCACCCGCACCTGCAATCACATCTGCAGACGCAAACACAGCTGTACACTCACAGAATCGCATACCCTACATGGGAACATCAGCAGAGCGCATAATAAAGTGAATCGGCATTCCAAAAGATAATTCATTGGAACAACATTCGAAGTCGCAGTGAACCACGGCTCACAAATGTGTCAGGAAACACAAGTTAGATGCGCCAGAAAGAGCATTACAAGCTGCGGTCAATTCCGGCTTAAACCGAAATAGAACTTACAAGTACTGCATTAGGAGTAAGATGCATTAGAACAAGTTCAATAACCAGTGACACCATTAGAACTTGCGCCTTAACCACAACGGCAGTCCGATTAGAAGCTGCATCACTACTGCACATTAGGACATCACTACAATGGATCAGAGAAGACATTAGACCTCGCATCCAAATCACATTAGTAGTCGTATTAGAACAAACATCACTAATACGCAAAGTCGCCATTAGTACCAACATCACTAATGTGTACAGTCGCCGGAGTAATTGAACAGAGCAAGCATTAGAAGTCGCACCGAGATTGGATTAGTAAATTTAATTCGGAACACTCAGTGATGTCGATTAGCAGCAAATGTAATGGATTAGGATTGGTGGCGTAATCGCATTAGAAGTAGTAAGTGTAACTGATTAGAAATGCCATTAGAACTCCCGGTGTATTGCGCATTTGGCCGAAAATGTAATACATGAGATACATGTGGAACTCATGGTTTGGCTTCTGCATCCTGCCATGTGTTCATTATATCAATCCCATCCTCCTGACGAGTGTTCATGATTCCAGATGCTGGGGGAAGTGAGTTTTGCTTGCCTCAACTGAGAGAGGAGGATCAGCCATTCCCCTTCAATAACTGCATATACCATGAAGCTTCAATAATGAAAATTACTCGTATTATGCCTCTCTAGCCTGTCCAGCTTGGGTTATGTTAAACCAGTGAGGTGGGGGGGCTGGGTGCAAATGCGCATTTTTGATGGAGAAAGGACATTGCACCCAGAGATACACTGTCGCCCAACTCTCTTGAACTCTCGCATACACTATATGATACATAATGCGAGTACTGTGCTGTGCTGTGCCTTGCACTATATGAGTTAATCCTTTCTCAGTGCAACTGCTCGCATTTTCGCCCCCATGAGCTCACAGACTTCGCTCCTCGCCCTCTATTCTCAGTCTAACACTTTCAGGGTAGTGTATAGTGGTCACACAAAAGGCTCAGGAAGTTTGAAGTGGGACGGAGCATGGGTGGTTGAGATATGACCTGCGCATGTCTGGACACTGAGTTGCAGCCAGTTTCACCAAGAATTGCACATGAACCTACCCCCCTCTCGGTAACATGCATCTCCCACATCCACAAGTGCTCCGATCCATTTTATATGAAACTCTGAGCATCTTCTTGGGTGAGAGAGGCATGTTTCCAAAAGGTGGGGTAGGTTGCATGCGCAGTTCTTGGTGAAACTGGCTGCAACTCAGTGTCCAGACATGCGCAGGTCATATCTCAACCACCCATGCTCCGTTCAGCTTCAAACTTCCTGAGCCTTTTGTGTGACCACTATACACTACCCTGAAAGCGTTAGACTGAGAATAGAGGGCGAGGAGCGAAGTCTGTGAGCTCATGGGGGCGAAAATGCAAGTAGTTGCACTGAGAAAGTGTTGCGAGACATTCGTCAAGGCACCAAGCGCCTCAAGTCTTTATTCATACCCCAGATTGTACGTGCAGGTTTGCGAAAGATACGGGTTGAGGGGTCTCTCTGGGTGCACTGTTCTTTCCCCATCAAAAAGGGGCATTTGCACCGAGCCTCGCCAGTACACCCTATTGACCATTCTTGAGTGGGATAAGCTAAATAGGTCCAATACAAGCAACTTTCACCATTGAAGCTTAAGGGTTGAAGCATGGCTTCATGGGGTAGTGTCCTACCCATTTCCCTTAGTTGAGGCAAACAAACCTTACCCCCCCACTGCATCCCAAGGCACCAAAACTTGCTCACAGTCTGAGATCAGCTACATAAGAGCATGGAATCATCCATGACCACGCCTGAGTGTTTCTCACATATGGCATGTACTACATTTCTGGCGTACACTGCGAGTTCTAATGACGGTTGTAATCTAATTACACTTGTCTTCTAATGCGATTACTGAGGAAGTTGTAATCCCATTTCTAATCCATTACATCTGTGAGCTAATGCACGTCACTAGGTCAGTTCCAATGCAACTGCCAATGCGATTCAGGTGCAATTTGTAATGATGTCTCTCATCCATTACATTTTTGTACTAATGCGCATTTGTGATGTTGCTTCGAGTGCGAGTGCTAATGCACTTCAGGCGTGAGTTGTAATGCTGTCTCAAAGCTATTACACTTGTGTTATAATGAGCATTAGTGATGTCTGGTCTAATGCGCTAATCTTGCAACTTCTAATGCAGTTCAAGCCGGATTTAACCGTGTGTAAGGCTGTTTGTAATCCATTGCACTTGCAATTTCTAATGCGGATTGAGCCGCATTTCACTACGCATTTCACTACGGCCTGTAATTGCAACTGGGTTGACTTTAATTATTCTGATGTACATGCTTCGCATTTAATCGTAAATTGTGATGTTCATTGTCTGATTTTGAGACTTGTGCCTGTGTCGCTTTTGCTTACAGGGCAGCTTGTGTTTGAGTTCTAATGTAGATTCTCCAGTGATTTCTCAAATTTGTGATTTGTAACTAACCGTTGAGCCTGGCGGCTCACAAGGTGTGTTCCACTGCACTGCTGGTGTTCCCATGTAGGGTATGCGATTCTGTGAGTGTACAGCTGTGTTTGCGTCTGCAGATGTGATTGCAGGTGCCGGTGCGGGTGAGGTTGCGGTTGCGGGTGCGGGTGCGGGTGCGGGTTCATGGATGATGAAAAACTAAATTTTAGTAGTAAATGCTTAGTAGTAAATGCTTGCAGGTGCGGTTGCAGGCGCGGGCGCGGTTGCAGGCGCGGGCGCGGGTGCAGGTGCGGGTGCGGGTCCATGGATGATGAAAAATAAAATCATAGTAGTGAATGCTTGCAGGTGCGGTTGCGGGCGCGGTTGCAGGTGCGGGCGCGGGCGCGGGTGCAGGCGCGGGCGCGGGTGCGGGTGCTTGTAACCATCAGCCACCGCGGTTCTACTTGGACATTATACAGGCTGATGGTATTGCGGATGCGATGTATAGCATGTGAATCATTGGACGGCTTGCACTGCGGCAAAGTCCGATGTCCGAGGTTCGGAAGTATTCTTCCACCAACAGCACAGAGTGCAGCAGAATATTCCACAAAGCTCCGGAAACGCTGAAAACTTGGCACATGTCTCCAATGGTCATTCCTCATTGATCTGTGGTGTATCTGAAGCTTACAATTGGATGCCTGTGTGCGGTAACCGGGCGGATTGCAAGTCGCAGCTGCGGGTGCGGGTGCAGGCGCGGGCGCGGGTGCGGTTGTGGCTGCGGCTGCTGCTACATCCAGCACATGGAGCAAGTTAGAGCATGCTACAAGGGTCCGGGCTTTTTGAAACTTGGCCAACTGGAAGATTCTGGGTCACTCTGTTAATGCACACTTTGCTCTAAGCTTAGTAATTCGTCACAAAGGTCTCAAGTCTGTTCTCTTTCGAGATATCCCTGCAGGTGCGACCGCATGTGCTGCAGGCGCAAGCGCAGGTGCGGTTGCAGGTGCGGCTGCAGGTGCGGTTGCTGCAGAAGTGAATGCAGCTGCATTTAGCTTTAATCCATTCAGAATTCAATTCCTGTGTATTATAGTTAGCAAGACTTTTATATGTATAATAACATGAAGGACATCAATTGGAACATTTTGTGTTTTGGGGTAAAATTTTTTTTTTCATAAATAAGCGCCGGTGACGACCGGTGGCGGCGGTGGCGACGGTTCCGGCGATTTCCGACCGCAGCGGCGGCGGCGGCGACGTCGGTCGGCGATTTCCGGCCGTTTCCGGCGGTGGCGGAGGCGGCGGCACCATTCCGGGCAGTACCGGAATGTGCCGGACGGCAGCGCACCTGCAGCGTGGACCGCAATGCCACCCGCAGCGTCACCAGCGCACCCGCAATGAAATGCGCACCAGTACCTGCGGGGGTACCTGTGCACCTGTAGAGCGGACCGCAATGCAATCCGCAGCGCCACCAGCGCACCCGCAATGCGACCTGCAGCAGCACCTGCGCACGCGCACCCGCAGCGCGGACCGCAATGGGAACCGCACCAGCACCGTCGCACCCGCAGCGCGGACCGCATTGCAAACCGCGGCAGCACCCGCACACCCGCAGGCCAACCCGTGGCAGCATCCGTGGGCCTGCAATGCGGACCGCAGCAGCACCTGCGCACCCGCAGCACGGACCGCAATGCCAACCGCAGCACCACCAGCGCACCCGCAATGCAGCCCGCACCAGCACCTGCACACCCGCAGCGCGGACCGCAGCAGCATTCGCACACCCGCAGAGCAACCCGCAGCAGCATTCCAGGACCCGCAGAGCGAACCGCACTAGCATACAGGCAGCCGCAAAGAAACCCGCACCACCACCTGCAGTCCCACCGACCCACCCGCAACAGGCGCGGGCGCGGGCGCGGGCCTGGCGCTACCCTATTTTCCGGGGGGGTAAAATAGGGTTAACGCCACCCGGGTGCAGCTACCTGAGGTGTCGATGTGGACCTTAGTGTCCCAGTGTGGGATCCCACACATGGCCACTGGAGAGTCGAGGTCTGTATCGGGTGCGGAGTGGATGCCGCGGTCCACGCCAGAGTACACAAAGTGCTTGACACCGACCTTCTGCGCCGCGTCCGCGAGGGCCTTGCCAATCGCAAGTCAGCGACTGAAACTTATTGTAAAGGATCATGTTCAAGTACCTTCCCTTGCTTCACCTCGTTCTCACTGGTGACACCGCTCCCAAACGCCGGCTGCACAGAGAAAACGCCATACAGGCCCTCGCGAACGGCGGGATTGGCCAAGATGGCTGGGACGTCGTCCAAGTCGCCTCGCACTATCGTCAGGTTAGGAAGGCCGGCCAACGCGCTACCGGTTCCGCGGGTGAGGGCGAGAACGTGGTACCTGATGGTGTCGCCAGTGTTACGACGCAGCAAGGCGTCGAGCACGGCGCGGCCCTGCTTCCCCGTCGCGCCGGCAACCAGAATTCGCTTTGGGCCAGTGACACTATCAGTTTCGGCTGAATGAGACATGCTGGGGAGGATTCACGGTGGTGTGGATCTGATTGACCGTTGCCAGGGAGCGATGCTGCAGGTTATAAGGGCCTGGCCGGACTCCGGAGTGACGTGTCGCTTGCGCGTCGTTCGGCCGGAGGTATGCAGCGATCACAAAGGGAGAGCCAGAGGCCCGGCAGTGCACGCAGTCAACAGATGCACAGGATTGTGCCTTGGATCCACCGTGGCGATTACTGCGTCTCTAGATAGGAAATGAGCGCGGAATTGAATTAAACAGCAAGATCAAGCACTGACTGGGCCACTGGGCAATGTAGAGGCCTCCTTGCAGTGCAAAAGTAAGAGCTTAAGGAGCGCTGCATGTGAACATGCTCGTCGGCTTGTTTTCTGCGGTGCAACGGAGTCAAGTCTAAGCGTCGGACATTCAAATCGCGTTTTGTTCCGGACCTTGTGCTGCACCGAACCCATTCAGTGGTTTTGTCGTACCAATGGGAGGGAAAAGCTATTTTAATGTTACAGAATTAATTTATATAAGTGATCCTTCCCAAACTTCGAACATAGACGCACTTATCTCATCATTTTGGGTTGTATCACGAGCTCTCGCCGTGCGAGAAGAACGGAGAGGTGCAATTAAATTATGAGCCACTGCACACGGAAAACACATGGCAGGATAAAACAGGCATGCATCATCCACAGATCGTCCGTAGAGGCTGAATGCCGCGCGTCACCTGTCCGGAAGAAAGAAGTGCAAGTCCTCCGTGCCGTCTTCCAGCCTCGTCCCACCATCTCCTTAGCTCTAGACCCATTTTTACAGCGCAGTGAGCATGCCTATACGCGTATGTGTGCTCATGACCGCGGTCTGTCCATCAGGGACTTGTTGATCGAAGAGCAGGTAACAGGCAATGCTACCGCCTTCCCTTGTTCTTAGCAAAGTTTTTAACCAGCTCTTACTGCTCGGGATTCTTGTTGAAGTGGTGAGCTCCGAGCGGGCTCTGGACAATGTCTTCCTGGGGTCTCTCGATGTCGAACCTGGGCGTGTTCGAGTACGAACGTGCTTACCGCCCGACCAGAGCTCTTCCCGACCACGATTACCTTTGCAACGCTTTCAAAACCGTTTTTTCGGTGGTTATTCAAAGATCCTGGTGCTTTCATACTTCGTATCTGATTGTTGGCACTCAATGTCCAGGACTCGTACAACACTCATACATCTGGGTCCACGGTTCATATCGACTGCTGGAGAGACCGGCTTCCGAATTCTGGCTCGACTGCGTGCTGCTTCGCTGGGTCGGATTTTCAGCTGAACGACCAACTATGTGTCCCGGAGCGAAAATAAAAAAAGTTCGTCCGCTTATAGCGTTACTTGACTCCTTCATTGCCCCGAGGGAGACTCAGACGAGGAACAAGCAATTACAAGGGTAATCAAATGTCGGCTGCAGTGGTTGTCACGGAGCGAAACAAAGCCAAAACAACGCCGGTCGGTCTTTCGCGCTCTTGCTGGCGTTGTGCCTGCGCGTCCAACGCCGGTACATAAAGCCATGCATCCCGCCTGGGACCACTCCCGGTCCCATCCACGTCTACGATGCGGCTCCGCACGCTCGGCCTCCTAGGTATCAGCCCCATTCAGGTCAACCTGGACGTTAGAGCCCAGATCCTGTGCGTGTCCACCCCTGTATTGCGGGGAATCCGCCGTTTCGCCCGTCGATGCTTCTCCCTGACCTTGCTCTTCTCCAGCTCTAGGGCGAGCGGAACCCGTGGCGCGCGGAGGCCTTCACCTTCGCCGCAGTCACTGTCGCGCGGCAGCAGCTCGGCGAGCTCGTCATATGATGTGCGTGGCCCTTGGACAGCGCACTACAGGATGCGCACGCTGACTAGCTCGCAGTCGATGACCAGCCACGACGACGACCGTTTAATTGAGCAGGAGGTGCGCAGGTCGCCGTTCTCGGTTCTGGGTCGCTAAGGGTCGCGAGCTGACCCAGACGCGCAGCCTGAGCCGCTCTCCTATGGTTACTGTCCATACAGATTCGCGCGCGCTGTTGGCCCACAGCTGACCTGCCGTTCCAGACGAGGAGGAAGGGCAGATTCGTCAAGCCCGCCTCGTTCGGCTTCGCGGCCTGTTCAAATCGCTGGGCCGCTTCATGTCGCTGCAACGTAGACGCAAACGCGAGCGCAGGGCGCACGACGAGGATAGAGAGGCTTTTGCTGACGATCCAGTTAGTACTTCAGCTGCCTGTGCTGCCATTTGCTGACTGAATATCCTTCCAGGACGAATTCCGGTTCGCGGTAGAGGAGGGCGACGCCGATGAGACGCTGCTCGATGTCGACCTGACGCCCAAGTTCGCCGACCAGCTCTGCGAAAGCCCCGTGAGCACCAGGCGTTCTCCTTCATCAATATTGCGCATTCCGTCCGCCCTAGGTCTGCTCTTTCCTCTCTGCTCACTTCACGTTGCGCAGGACGCCGACGGCGAGTCCGAAACGCCCAGCCGGCAAACGTCTATTTCGCTTCCCTTCTTCGCCAAAGACGTATGCTAGCCTGCCCGCTTCTTCATGCGCCAATGACGTTGACTGATTCATACTCAACGTAGGATTTTGCGGACAGCACGCTGGCTCGAGATGCAGCCTTTGTCCTATCATACGATTTTCAGCCTATAGTGTGCGGCCGCTGCTCGGGCGACGTGATCCACATCCCAGTCGGTATGTTGCTCTTCGCTTTCCTGACGTGCTGACTGAGCTCTTCGCTCGTCCACAGTGCCAGCGCTTCAACATGAAGTTCCCGCGCCTAGCGTATACGCCGAACACGGCTGGCACGAGCCGCTCTTTGACGACAGGAACTTCCTTCACGATGTTGAATACGAGGCGCACTCCTGCTCGACCGCCATGCCAACTGCCGACTCCGAATCTGAACGCCTGCTTGATAACGACGGGGACTCGAGTGCTCCAACTGTATGACTCTAGACGACCAAGTGCAATGTATCCTTATGACAGTACGTTGTCGACCTACCACACTGCTTTTTTTCGTTCGAAACTGCAGTCAGAATATATCGAAGTGTTACTGTAACATGCTCAGTGCGCAGGGCCCATTGCTCAAACAGGGACAAGTGCGTTTATGAGGACTGCGACAAGGGTGCGCGTACTGGCACAAGAGCACGGCGCAGACCCCCACCAGGTTGTTCTTGGCTGTGCAATCCCGTCTTGACGTGGAAGGACGGCGCGATGAGAAAATTGAAGTTGAGACAAACCACTCATAGAAGGCACCAGGTTGTGCACGACAGCATCTACGCATCACGACATCGGTTCTCCGCATCGTATATTCGTGTGATCTCTAACTTGCCTTCGTACCTTGCCCGACGCGGCCAGTAAGCGCGAGGTTGGGGCTGGTTGGGGACGACAGACATTTTGCATTCGACCACATATTATCAGGTTCACCGTGAGTGATATGTGCTCAGTATCCTACCCTGACTTTCGCGCCAGAGGCACGCTACGCTGAGAAACCACATCTCCGTAGGCAGGCGGAGCCGCATTCATCGTCCCGGCCCTGTTAAGTGACGAACTCCCTGCCGACTCGGACGGAGGGAGAATGGACGCTCGCTCGAGAGTTCAGATGTACCGGCCATTGACATAGTGTACGCCGAGTAAGGACGGCCGTCCGACACTGGCGGCGACGAAGGTCCCGCGGACATCGTGGTGACCTTCCCGGACGGCGAGCGTGCTATGAGTGACGTGGGGTCGAAAACCGCGGTGCTCTCGCGATGCGCGTGAGCGTTAGCGGTGCTCGAGGGCCCGTCTTGCGTGCTTGCGGTGAGCTGGCGGCGCGCATTCCGGCGGCGGCGGCAATGGAGAATGGCCGCGGCTGCAAAGAGCACTGCCAAACAGCCAACAGCCCCTCCTGCGGCTGCACCAGCGATAAGAGGAGCGTTGGTACCTCGCTTGGCCGTGGGTGACGAGTTGGCAGGAGGGACGTCACTCTGAGGGATATTGGAAGCTGTCTAATTCATCCTCAGCAAGAATGTCGTAAGACAAGATTAAATATGGCACACCATCGTGACGACGGTACTACCGGTTGCAGCGGGCCCCGATGGTCTAGTCGCCGGTGCAGTTGGCGTGGACGATGTGAATGTTGCATTTGGAACTATCACCCTGGGTCGGTGAAGCGTTACTTCAAAGCGCATCGGAATTAACACACGGCTTTGGCTCACTGTATTCCCTGAATGATGAAGTGGGGCGGACCACCTATTTGTTCTTGATCACTTGCTTTAATATCGAGAGTCGATGGCTGATTGGGGTCCAAGTCGGTGAAACTGAAGCGGTCACCGTTGCAGGTGGGCTCACTCCCCGCAGGGTCTACGAATAGATCTTGGGCGACCACACGCGATCCTTGGTGGAGCCTGACGGCGGCAGATAGGTCGGTGGTTACGAGTACGATGTGGAGAAATACGGCAGAGCCTGTGTAGTGACAGATACCGTGACATGAGCTTTCCTCCAGTTTGGCAGCGGCAGAAGCTCACCAGTGAACGTTATAGACGCCCCGCCGCCATAGCTGAGCTCCACAACGTCTATTGATATGCACGAGCCCACGATGTCGTCGATTCTTGGGTCGAACGTGTGAAACTCGAACGGCTGGGTGAACGTCCAATCTTTAGAATCGGCGGTAGCGCGATACGTCACCAGCGCGGCCGATATGCCATCGATTAGAAGGAAGTAGATGAAGGCCGTCCGAGCCAACCTAGACGCAAGATGGAACATCGGTGCAGAGAGAGGATGGGGCTGGACGACCTGACCCAGTGTCAGTGGAGGAAATGGGAAGCGGAAGCAGCAAGAGCTTTACCGGCAGGAATAAAAAGCAGTGTGTTCCGCTTGCATGGGACTCCAGCCGCAGAGCAGTTGATCACAGGGGATGCATGCTTCTTGCCGCCCTGCGAAGGCCAGAATGCAGCAAGCACCGGTCTGATCGCCGTGCGGTGCCATCCGTGAAATCAACAGGTGGAACACCGGGCAATGGTCTCAGCCGCTCGTTCCTCCCATGTCTATTCAAGGCGACCAAGCCACCAGTAGTTATATGCCATTCGGTATGAGCTGTTGGTGAGCACCTCGTCACTATACGCAAGTCCCCAGGGCTGATTGTGAAATTGAGGAACGTAACCCGGTGGACTGCACAGCTAGGGTAGCGATCAAAGAACGAGGCACACATTCCTGACACGACAGCAACTAGAATGGATATTCATCTCCAGCATATCAGTACACAGCAGAGAGCGCGACCAGTAGAGCAACGCGCGAAGACCGAAAGATGCTCTAGCATGGCAATCCACATCGAGAACCTGGGAACAAGCGAGCCACATCCAGCCCAGCAACAGAGACAAGACGAGTTCCAGGCCGCCACCATGAGCGGATCCGGTTCATATGAATAAGCAGCGTCTCACAGGAATGAAGCTGCAACACGTTGAGGCAAAGAGGGTGCGCAGACGAGTCCAAAAGCGCACAATTCTGGCATTATGTAGGGATACCAGGTAAATATTGAATCCCTCCAGAACGAGCTCAGCTGCGCCTGCTGTCGGGTTTTCTAATCCATTGTGCTGTGGCGGAAACAGGCTACCACGAGAGAGCCAGTCATGCGCCAGCCAGCTGGTGGTCCATATGGCCGAGAATCAACTGGCCTGCAAAAGGGCACGCAAGCTCGCGGCTGCGCTCAGATGGATGGCGACGAGAGGAGAAGACGAGGAGACGAGTCGGAGTTTACAGATTGGATCCGTTTTGGATCCGCAACAAAACGAAAAAGTTTCATTGAAAGTCGTGAAGTCACATGGACACCAACAAAATGAGGGAAATAAAACATGTGAGAACTTGTCTCTGCTTAGCTGAGTCCACAGAAATCTCGGACTAAAATGTCATGATCAGTCTTTAGATTGAAGCGTGGCAGGAGGTGCATCAGGAGGAACGTAGGCTGGAGGCGCGCCATACTTGTCCTCCTCAACTTTTGCAGAAGTTCCCGGCGTTGCCAGTGAGATGGGTCGTTTGGAGATTCTTCAGCGACAGTGAAACAGGAGAATGGGCGTGTGGTCGACTCTGTCATCGTAGATATCTCAGAGTGGCGCAAAGGCGACATCACCGAGGGCTGAACGAGGTCAGAAGTCCGGCTGAGATTAGTCACACTGGGATGAGAAGTGGCCGCCAGAGATGATCTGGCGTAAGAAACTCCGGTTGGCAATGGCGAACCGAGGCTTGCAGCCATGGACGTGTCCCCAGATGTCGACCACATGTGTATGTTGGATACACCTATGGACGGTGCGTCGTAGGTTCCTTCTCCGTTGACGTCCGAGGCCCAGCTCTTGCGCTGCGCGCTCCGTCGCCTGGCTCTGAGCAAAAGGAACAGGAGAACGAGGATAATGAGAAGCATCGCCCCAGCCACAGGGCCCGCAATCAATGCGACGTTCACGTGAGAAGAGTCGCTTTCAACGGCAGACGGAGCGCTGGTATTTGATGTTGTCGTCTAAGAAACAGATCAAGGGAGAGTTAGACGTAAATACAGCTAACCCAGATGATTAGGGCGTACCAAATGCTGAGAGTCAGGCAAAGTACCGGTTGTTGATGTCCCGAGCTAGATGGTACAGCAGAATCCTGATCGATTCTATGAGGCGTAGTCAGTTGCTAGCTGTTGAGGCATGCAAATAACGTGAATGAGGCAAACTGACCCGACAGCAACGAGATTGAAGTGCGGCTGTGGCCCAAGCGTAGAATACCCAGATGGTTCTTGCACCTCGATTGTCAACGTGTAGACAAGTGCACGGTCCAGCGGAAAATCGACGGTGATATCGGGACATCGCTCCGCAACCAATGCGCTCGACACCGTCGATTCAGTCCCCGACCAGTTGCGTCAGTCAGCTTCACAGAGGCTTCAACGCCGTCCTGTGTAGTGTGGACGAGCAGCCGAAGGTTAGACCCTGCATCCAGTCACTTTAAGCAATAGGCTCTGCTAACGAGTTGATGAGCACACCAGTGATGTTGGCCAGCGTCGCAATGGCAAAGACGTTCAGCGAGAGGGCAGAAGCTTCACTCGCGCCGCAATCGATGTAGGTGATCGTTTCGAAAATTCCTGTGGGGAGATCAGGATCGTCCGTCGTCAGCGTCCATTCCCGGCCAGGTGGTGCAGCTGGAATCCATGTCGCAGCCGCAGCGGGCAGAAGAGCGAGGAGAGACAAGGCCGCTGTGACTGCCCACATCAACACTGCACTTCCAGTAGAGCTGAGGAACGCAGCGCGTCGGATCGGGGGAAGGCTAGGCAACTTGCTTCCCCAGATATAAAAGACCCCTCGGAATTCCGGTATCGATGCCGGATGCCGGCACGGCGTGCATTGGCATTTGCACACGCGCGCCTTTGAAGCGGTGCTGATCGGCGAGCTGCCTGCCTCGTGCTCAGCTTAAACATGAGTCCTGTGCATGGAAACGTCTTTCACGTCAGCGTCAGAAACGCCCTGAATCAGATAACGTCTCAATTGGGTCTGCTTGCAGTGGTATCTCAGGTAGCTGAGGAAGTACTCATGTAGTTCACCGACCGCATCCCGCCTGAATATTGGATTCATGCTCCAGTGATGCATAACGTCGTTTAACCACGTCGACAGAGCTTGATTGAGGTCGGCAGAACTTTCAGTTGATAACTGGGCAACGTCGCGAGCAAACTCAGACCTTCTAAGACACACAGCCGCTGGGCTTGGGGATAAAGTGCTACTGCACGCTTCCCCTCTGATCTTATGACGTTCAACCCGTACACAGGAGCCCTGGAAGTCGCGTTCCTCAGGATCCGGCGATTTTATGCGGGAGCAGTCACTTTACCATGACCTTCTCATTTCCCGTCATGTGTCACATAGCACAGCTCATTTTGGACCCGTCACCTGCCCTTTCCCACCTGAGTTGACGGAAATCCCCATCTTCACGACTAGCGTCGCAGCCCGCTTTGAGCAGCATGAGCTCGACGCTGATTCTCCCCGACCCAGCATCGTGGACATTCTCTGGGCGGTATGATTTCCTGAACAACGTGTGTACGTACGGAAACTCCGTGGGGTCGTTCAAAGGCATCGCACTCTACGAGAATGGGACTGCAAGGCACGAATCTATCCATGGTGCGCACCGGGGCTCATCTGGTCAATGGCCGATCTGAAGATTATCTGTGCCGTGTAGCGACGCAGCTCTGGATCTACTTCGTGGACAGTAGTCAGGGCGATGCGGAGCTCTTCCTATCTGTCCTTGACCAAACTATCCGTCACACATTTCTGTCCACGCTGCCAAGTTCGCCGTACGCCGGATGCGTGCGCAAGGTCCTCCTCGCCGATGGCCTAAGCCCGCAGATCGACATGGCGTTGGATATCATAGGCCGCTTTCGAACGGGAGCGACCGGGCTGAGTCCTTCAGCGCACGCATTCACGTTCACCAATATAGAATACCTGTCAGTGTTTCTTTAGTGACATACAGCAACGTGTTATTGACAAGCGCACCGAAAGAACCAGCGTCGATATCGACGACCCGGGCGTTGTGCCGTCTTCTCAGACAACAACAACGACGTTCATAAGCTCGGAAAAACCGTCCTCCGCTTCATCAGCGGTGTCGAGCGTGAGCTCTCCGAGCGCGTGCCCTGTGAGTCCGGCATACTAACTCTCTGTAGGTGGAATCACCCAGCGCATCGTCGGTATCAACTGATAACCAGCCCGGAGCGGGCAGCCACCGTGGTCGGAGTCAGACGCCGCTTATTATCGCATGCGCAGTGGGAGGATTTATAGCGATAGCCGGATTCCTGGTGGTGCTTGCCCGGCTGCGTAGCAGACGGAATAGACGGGCGCGACGCTCCGAGGCGGACATGCCAGCATCGTTGGACTGGACGGAGTACGCGATGCAAGCCAGAAGCGCAACATCGACGGTAAACCCAGCGCGCGGTTCGGCGTTCATGGCGGTGTCAACCCAAGACCCGGACGTAGACGAGCGCGATGCCGTCCTCTTTGATGCGTCCATCGCAGCACGGTCGATGGCGCTCTACGACGCGATGGGCTTGTCAGACGGAACCAGGAGTCCGTTGCTTTCCAAGAGCGAGAAAATGGAGCAGCAGCAAGAAGAACGAGCGGCGCCGGGACCGAGCACACAGTCAACTGCGCCTAGTGCGAGCCATGTCGATGTGGTTCCAGCGGTCGTCCATAGGAGTACAACGCGTGCGACAGCGTGGGACGAGCCGCCACCAGAATATAGCATCTAGTACGAGTACCTCTATATTGTATCAAGATCATGCACCTTTGTCGGGGCTGGCTGGAGCAGACACAGAGACATTGTTTGATTTTCGTTGGCTGTTCAGGCGCTCAGAGCAGCAGTCCGGAGCGTAGCTTTTGAAGCGCAATATACAATCGAACGGGAGACGCGAATCGAGCTGAAGCATAATGCGGCGATACAGACGTGCGGAGCAAAGAAAAAGAGGCTGGTGCGGTGTTCGAAACTGACGCCATCATCGTCTTTCACACCGGAACTTTTGCTGATCACCGAGTCTCGCCATTTCTGACGCCTCAGATCATGATATAGATACCTGGGACTATGGGAGATGAAATATTATCATTGTTTTAGCGTCTTCGTTGATTTTGGGACGAACTCACTCGGATTGCACTCGGAGTCCCAATTCAGGATCGTCGCCACCGACTTCTTCACATTCCAACCTCAGAAATCAAGGCGCATCGTCCAGCCATCCGCTTACGCTGAGCCTGCCAGCCGGTGTTTCGGCGCTCAACGATTCATCATCCATAACCGCCACGGAGCATTCAAGCGCGCGCCTCCTGATACTACCAGCAAACATGATTTTATCTCCCTGTACGCAGAGAAAGCTTTTCAGGCACAAATGTAGCTATCTATTACTCCTGTGGCCTTGTTATGGTCATCTTGCTCGTGCTAAATTCCAGCAGCGCCTAGCTTTTTTCTGCAGCGTTATCCAGACTTTCACAGTCGAACGGCAGTCTCGTGTCTCCGGATTCTGTGACGATCTACGCAGGACTATCTCAGGCCGCGGCTGACCTTATAATGCTAGGCTGCGCTGCTGTTTTATGCTGTGCTAGACTAGCGCACGCCAGCATGCACCGACTCACTGTCCACGCTCTGCTGAAAGAGCGAGGACAGCGAGTCCAGCACGCCTTCAGCTGCCCCCTTGCGGATCTTGGAACTGGTCGCGATTGCTGCCATCTATCTGCCCGTGCCCTCTTGCACGACACGTCTAAACTCAATTTGATCACTGAGAATCGATTGCGACGGCGCAATTCTGTCTGTGCCTGCATCACCATGGCTTCCTCGTTTCCCTGGTCTGAACATTGACGTCTCGATGCTCTGAACCGGTCTGGGAGTCTGCTTGCACCCGGAGCTGTCACCGTCATCGAGTCTGACCTAACGCAACCTCCGCGGCCGTCGGCGAAACAGGAGCGATGGGATCCGTCGAAATCCGGAGGCTTGTCCATTCATCATCGACATCACGCACGATCTGCATTTGCGAGCCAAAATCTCTCCGAGTTCGGCGAGCGTGCGCTGCATTTATTTGTTGCCGCGAATTGGCGACTTTCCCATCGCGGTATGGTCTGTGGTGCTGAGGGTCTGGGCGTAATGGGCTTGTTTCATGCAATCCCGCTCTTTGTGCGGGCGCGAACTGCTTGGGCTCCGATATTGCGACACGCTGCGACGCGGGGATATATTGTCGCCGTCAGCGCATTACTAGGGTGACGCCGGTGTGTCATATGAGCTTGTTGTCGCGGGACAGGCGCCTCCAGGCACCGGCCGCGCCGTGTGCGGTGCAATTACGCACGTCGTGTTGATCGCCGCGCGCGCGTCTTATAAAGGCGCGACGCGCTGCGCACCAGCGTTTTTCGGTGCTGCTGTCGCCGCTGCTGCTCTCGTGCTTTCGTTCCCTGTCCCGCTCGCCCACGCCGCTCGCTTTACTCTAATCGTATTCGTAAACGTTACCCTATCTCTCTCTAAATCAGTCTCTTATGGCCGCCGCGACCCTGATGGAGGACCGCGTTTGGCAATGGGTACTCGAGCAACAGTCGTTCAGCGGAGACGACGGGCAGGGACTCGGGGAGGAATGGATGTCGGACGACTCGGACGAGACGCAGCGGCTGCGGTCGCACTTTAGCGTTGCGTCGTCGGTCGTTTCGGAGGAGGAAGAGGATGAGGCCGGCGGCGAGCCGGCGCTTGCGCCTGCTTCCATCGAATTCGGCCTCGATGACCTCGTCCGCGAAATCGAAGACTGGCAGGCGGCCGACGCGCTGCAACAGCGTGCGGTGAGCACGGGCATCGAGCTCTTGGTACGTTTCTCTTTTGGTCTGGTCCCTGTCATCGTCGCTGAGCGCATCCCTGCAGGAACGCGCCGGCAACGAGGCCACGCAATGGCCACGCGCGCTGCCGTCAGCGCGCATGCGATGGGGCGCTCGTGGGAATCGCGGAGAACATGATGGCATGATGGTGCGTTCTCGCATCTGTCCGCCAGCTGGCGCGTGCACACACGCGCGCGCGACTGCTTCCATTGGCTTTTGCCTTTTGCCCTTTCGCACGTCCCACGCGGCTGCCTCGCCCCGCGCTCCTTTGTCCTCTGCTCTCCCACCCCCGTCTCGTCGTATCGCTCGCGCTCACGCTGCTGTGTAGCTTGTCGAGCCTCTGCTGGTCCACGGGCACGAACGCGACTGTCCCGCATACGACCCCGAGCCGCGCTCGGCCGCCCTTCCAGACCGCCAGTCGTTCCAGCCCTTCGTTGCTCGCCGCGCACTGTCCTTGCCGACCATCATCCCATCGACGCTAGCGCAAACGTCAGCGCCTCCATTGTTCTTTGCCGGCCCGCCCGCGGAACCGCACCCGATCACGATGGCCAACCGAAAGTACAATGATACAATAGCGCCCTCGTCCTACTCTCCTCCCTCTGCCTCCTCCAAGCTGCGCTCCCGCTCGAGCGATATGGACCTGCGTGCGGCATTTAGCAACAGCAAACGGGTACGCTCCGCTCGTCGCAACAATGCTCCACATATTTCTCACCGTGCTCCAACGTTGGTATATAGCCCGTGCTGCTTCGAGGCCCCGCGTCGTCAGAGTCCAGCACGACCACGACCTCGAGCAGCACGCACTCGGCGCGCGCCCACTTCCCGCTGCTGCCGCACATGGACTCGATCAGCGCGTTGCTCCGGTCCCGCGCGTCCGTCACTGTCGAGTCGCGAGCATCGTTGCTCAAGATCTCCGCGCCGCTGACAGCGCCTGCCACCCCGCCAAAGCCCAAGCAGCAGCAGCAGCACCATGCGCGCTCACCGTCGGGCTCATCCGTCTCCGAGTCCAGCTGCGACAGCGACAGCGTCGGCGTGCTCACGCCCAACACGTCCTACACCAACATCCGCGCCGTCCCGCCGCAGCTACACGGCCGCCCGGCCAAGTTCAACCTCGACCGCGCGCTGCCGCCCCTCCCGCCGCTGGACGTCAGCGCCAAGCGCCGGCCCGCCTCGCAGCTGCCGCCCCCGCGCCCGATGAACACCACGCCTTATTCCCCAGCACAATCCAAGCCCTCCCCGCCGCCCGTTCAGCGCCCGAAACGCCCGCCACTCAACAAGCGCCAGATCTCGCTCCCGATGTCAGTCGACGTCGCGGTGGCCGAGCAGATACTGGCGACGCCGCCGCGCGCGGCGCCATCGCCCATGGACTACATGTACCCGCACGACGACGCCGAGCCGCTCCCGCAGAGCGCGAACCCGTACGCGCTCGAAGTCAAGCACGGCCGTCGGCTCAGCGACGTGCCCGCTGGCCTCGTGCGCACGCTCTCCCGCTCCAATTCGAACTCGAACTTGCGTCCGACGTCGCCGCCCGCGCGAAGGACCAAGGGCGCTGCGCCGCCGTCGGCCTTCTCGAATCCGCTGGGCGCGTTGGCGAGGTGCGCGCGCGAGTCAGAGTAGCCTCAATTTGGGCGAGGCGACACGCGGCTTGAGGCGCGTGCTGTCGTTCAGCCGCCCGCGCACGACGTCGCCCGAACCTATCTCCCCGGCACCCGTTTCTGCTCCGCTGCCGCCCTCCCCGCCCGCCAAAGATCCAGCTGACTGTGACTGGGACCCTGACTCCGACTTCGAGCTCGTCACCGCGCCGCGCGGGTACTTCGCCTATTCCCAATCGCATTCCTCCGCCTCGAACGGCTCGCCCTCGCCGAAACCCAAGGCCAAGTCGCGCAAGCAGGACGCGCTGCTGGTCCGCGCCCCGCCGCGCGCGGGAGAGATCAGCTTCGAGGCCGTGCGGCAATGGGCCGCGCGCGAGGGCGAGATCGGGCGCATGGAGGCCGTCGGGCGGCGCGGCGTGCGCGTCGTGTTCCGCGAGCCGGGCGTGTGCGGGCGCTGGTGCGTGCGCGGGAAGGGCGAGGTGTACGTCGAGGGCGTGGGCACCGTTGCGTTGGAAGTTGTCCAGGTCAAGTGAGGCCCTGCTCGCGCTCGTGCCGCGCAGGACCGAGGTAAAATCTAGTATTTTAATCACGCTCTTTCTTCCCTGTCCACTATGCATGCTGTCTTTCAGGTCATCCACCAAATCGTCTACATCTCCAACCGCCCCTCTCACCCCCTGTGTACTCATGTGACATATTTGACTCGTGTAGTGTGCATCGTCTTGACTTGTGCAGTGCCCCGGGAATATACTTGATCATCGTAGTTTGAGCTCGGCGTCTAAGAGTGTCCTCTCAAGCTGCTTTGACGTGTTGCAGCGCTCGGACACGGAAGGCGGTCAGTTCACGCTCGAGTTTCTAGGCTGTTTATCATGGGCGCGAAGGGTTTGGTGCAAAGGGTCCGGGTACGTAACGCGTTTCTCATTCATCAGTGCCACACTTCAAACTGTAGGCCAAGGAGCGAAACTATTATGATGGTCTCAATAATTGATATGAGTGAGCCGCCCCGAAGTGAGGTTCGGCTCACACGCCGCGACATCCTTCAGCACGATTTTGAGCTTCCCATGAGCGTGCAGCGCGGGGAGAAGGGCCGTAATCGTGTTGAGTTCGTCGTCTTTCAACAACTGCTTCCCATAATTTCGGTGCGCAGGACACATATCAGTTCAATACAATACGCGCAGGTTGCTTGTCCGAGTATGGGCCTCGAGGCTTTGTACAACGGCGACCCCGATTCTTCGAATTGTCCGAGTTTCTCTGTCTCCAAAAAAGGATTATAAATGTTGCACCACGGAGTGGCACGCGCACCACGTTTCGGTACTGGGTTTCAGCCGTGGTGGAGACAATGCACCAATCATATATAAGGCGCCCCTCGCTTGCTGATATGCCTTAATTGCTCGTACAATGCCTCGCAGCCTTCTTTCGCTCCCTGTGGAGGTCCTCTGCTTGATGCTTTCTCTGCTCGACTTCGACGACATAGTGTCCATCTCGGGTGTCTGCAGCGACTAAAGCTCCAACTAAATACATTAATTACCCATTTAATCTGATTATATTACATTACCTATTACAATTATTCTACGTGGCCCTGTAATTTCCCTGTAACGGGTTGTAATGCATTATATCACCTATAAGCCTTATAATGCGAGATATCAGGCTGGTGAGTGATGAGAGGGAAGATTTCTCAGTGATGGTAGGTGTGGGACTCTCATATTTTCTGATTGGACACCTGAGACCATGGTGAGAGCTTCTACCAAGGCTCCTTTGCTTCAGTGATTATTGATTGATCTGCACCAACTGCCTCCGGAGTGTGTTCAGCCTCTGCAAAACCAATTTTCGGCCAATATGCCACCCCATGCATCTCATGTAGTGTTGATGATTACACTGGTGAACATCTAGTAAGTTTGCAAGCAGTTGATACTGACCCCTCTCCCTGTACTCTAGGTACATGTGCCACATGCGAGATATAATGAATTATAATGTATTACAACCTATTACATTACTTATTCCCATTATATTATCTTTGGGCGTAATGGTAATGTAATTGGTTGGAGCTTTAGCAGCGACTGGCGCAGACTTACGCTCTCAGAATGCCAACTCTGGCAAAACATTCCCGCGGTCTTTGTCTCACAATTAGGCGCTGTCGCGCCCTTCGTGGGCCGTGCTGGCAAGCTTGGCGCCGACCTTTCAATCGTCAATATCGAGGCAGTTGAGCTCGCTTATCTAGGCTCTACGCTCAGGCCTCTTTTTCCGCAGCTTCGCCTTCTACGACTTGTGTTTTCTCAGACAGATATGGAGGATTGCGATGAGCTAGTGGAGCTTTGGCTTATCCTCAGCCAGACAGCGCCGCTGCTCGAGACGCTCGAGCTGACCTCAAACACCCGCGGCGAGTTCATGCAGGACGTTCCATCCTTCGCCTTCGCCGGAGACATCTTCCCAAAGCTCAGACGCCTCGAAATCACCGCGTTTAGCCTCGACGCAGTGTGCTCGGCGTTCAGATACGTGACGGATGTGACAGCGACCATCGCCGCCGTGGCGCCCCGCAGCCAGCCAACGCTCCTCACAAACACGGGGCCGGAGTGGTCAAACTTCCATATCCACGACCATTTCCCCTCCATCCGCTCGCTGCAGCTCTCTGGGATCGAGCTCCAGGACGATGATGACTTTGCCGATGTTCTGACATCTATTCCGTTCATTGACAAACCACTTGACCAGCTGCTGCTTGAGTGGAAACCTCAGAGCGTTGCTCCCGCGTCACCCAACGACTCCACCTTCCAATGGTTGGAGGAGTCCTTGAAATACGTGCACATCACGATTGTTGTTCACCTGCAGTGGAGACAGATTAGAGACGCCGTCTTCGCGTCTTTGGCTTGCGGCGGCCGTCTTTCGCTCCGCATAAAGCACCATTCCCATATGGGCTCCTCTGTTCGGATGATTGTGGCGTCCGAAGACCTCGATATCGCGAGGGCGGCGATATTCCCGGAAGAGGATCTCTGCTCGCACATCGATAAACTGCTCACACTCCCGCACGTCACGATCGCTGGAGTGTGGATTTCCTCAGATCTGAAGGACTTGCAAAGCCTTGATCCTCTGTGGCAAAGCCTCCGTAACGCAACACTTGGTGTCATTATATCCGGGGCATTCGTAGAAGCCGACGGATACCCGATCATAGCCGGCGTGTCGACGCTATGCTTTGAAGCAGGCCCTGGTACCTTTTGGATATGCTTGAAGTTGCGATGTTTGCGGAGAGGGTTGTACCGAATGTGACGACGATATCCGTAAGCCAAGCTGCATCTGTTATAAACGCTTCGGCGCTGCCGCCGTCTGTTCAACTTGTATATAGAACAGGACGCAATTTTGTTAGACTGAAGTAGGTTTTGGCGTTCAATGGATGTCCTTGGGCACCGACGGGCCTGGTGATGCCTACTCCTCGAGTTCTCAAAGAAGCGCCCCCCTCTTTCTTGGGAAGGCTACCCTCACGAATGCCGAGATCCTACGCGCGAGCATCTCGCTCGAGCTGGATGATGATTAAGACGTTCGTTCACTACATTGCCATCCCTTACGCTCGTTTCATTCCATTGCCCCTACGATACGATTAGCTGCTGGTACAGCCGGATATAATGATGAGAATTGGCATATCAATATTTGTGGATATTTCTGGTGGTAATAGTGATATCGTACGCCCATATGTAGTGTTTTCGCTCTGGTAACTCATTTTATAATCCGCTGCACGAAGAACAACATCGGGGTTTCAACCTGTGCCATGTTTCTTCCATGACCGCCCACCGGCACTCACTACACTTCGCCGTACATGCAGTCATTCGCCACCCATGTGCATCAGGCCATCTTTCATTTGCAAGCCCAAGTTAGCTCGTGAGTAAGTATGCTGCCCAATCGGTGCTAGACGACGGATGAACTGGCTTACTCTGGCTTAGCGCTATTCCATCACCTGCTACAGTAAGCTGCTATACAGGCAGTCTGATTTGACATGTTACTCTTGGCCTGCCTTCCGCCACGATGTCACTTCCGGCAGAGCTCATCCTCGACATCTTTTCGTATGTTATTCAGAGGCCTGCTCATCTGCTGAGCGTGCCACCGCTCCGCTGGCCACATCGCAATCGCGCCCTGCTGCAATTGGCGCGCGTCTGCCGGCTCTGGGCATGCTTGGCCCAAAGTTTGCTGCTTTCACATGTCGAGCTGGGCTTGTTGGGGGACGACGCTGACCCGACCATCGACGCGATAACGTATCAGACCGCACCGTCGCTCCGTCTGCTTCTGGGTGTCCTGCTCCAAAGGCCAGAGCTATCCCAGGTCGTACAGACACTATGCGTAGGGAGCGGTCACGATTCGTTCAGTATGGACCCTCTGCAGCTCAGCCACGCCCCGACCGTGCACATTCTACACCCGTCGCTGCAGGACATCGCACAGCTCGTAGCGCATTGTCCAAATCTGCAGACCCTGGACCTGCATATCTACCACCCGGCGGGGATCGCGCCCGTCATGTTTACTCTGGCGGAGCAGTTGATGCTGGAGCAAGCACAGGGCTTACGGACGCTGCGCTTCGCTCACACCTGCCGATGGCGGCACGACGCCTGCTCTCCGGCCGCTCTCTTCCAGCTCATCAGCTCCTTCCCCGCTCTGCGCTCCCTCTCCCTCGACGCGCCTTGTTGCGGGAACGATTATTCTTCGATCCTCGCACCCCTCACGCTCGCCGACATGCGTATTGTTGGCATTCCGCCAACTCAGCTGTCTCTGGTGATGCACGTAGGGACACTAACGCTTGTTCATCCTCCTGCGAACATGCGCATCCCGGACTCCGTTGCCAACCTCATCATTCACGAGCTGCAAACGCCTCTTGACCTCTCGAACCTATCGTCGTTGCACACGCTCAGCATTGACCCACCGGATGCGGCACCTCGTGGCCGACGACAGGCACAGCCGGAAGCTATCATAACGTCTGCAAGCGCCGTGCAGCAGACAATTGCCAGTGCACGGAAGGCACCTCAACTCCAGGTGTCTGTTCGCGGCGTCCCAATTGTGGCCGAGTGGTACAACGAGGTAGCGGCGACCTGACATTTCTAATATCAAGGTCAATGCACTCTTTCCGGTCAATGCACGTGCTTCCGGCTATCGTTGTCTTCTGTGCGATATTTTCATGGTCTTGAGCGCGTCCCGTGATCTGATTTTTTTGTTGCTTGCTCGAATAGGTTAGTTATTCAGTTCGGCTCCCGGAATAGATGCCGGCCCGGTATATAACCTGTCCGCTACCCCGCGCCAGCCCCGCGCAGTCACGTTCATTCGCTCTCCCCGTGACTGATGGCATCCCAGCCTCTCTCCGCCAAAGTCAAGGCCATTCTCGACAATGCCGTCAGCGCGCCAGATGGGCCGGCGGGCATCGTCTACGGCGCAATCGACAAGCATGGAAACATCCTTGTCTCTGAGGCCGCCGGAAAGCGTGCGCTGGACGGAAGTGAACCGGTCCGTTGATAGGATGCTAGCGTGTGTCATTGCTCATGCTCGCCTTACCAGATGACAACGGACTCGTGCTTCCCATTGTATTCAACGACCAAGCTCCTGGTAACTATCGCGTGCGTCAAATCGTTTCTCGAATTAGTGCTGAAATAATTGGCGACTAGCGCGCTGCAACTCGTCGAGCAAGGCAAGCTATCCCTCGACGATCCGATCCACACCCTGCTGTGCGTCTTGCTGATCGAAGCGTGTTATATGTGCTACTGACGTCTGGATTCGCTAGACCTGAAATTAAAGCCGTCAAGCGTCTCATGCCGAACGGCTCTATCGTCGAGAACACGCGTGATATCACCCTGCGCATGCTGCTCACGCATACCGCTGGCTTCGGGTGCGTCGGCCATCTGCTGCCCGTATCTTCGAGTCGTAACTGACCGATTTGTATTCGCAGGTACGCTTTCTTCAACCCCATACTAGCGGACTTTTGGCGCGCTGGTGGCGGTCCGGACGAGTTCAATGGCACGCGCGAGGGTCTACTCGACCTTCCGCTCGTCAATGAGGTGAGTGGAATAGTTGATATTGGCTTGACGCGGCTGACATTCATCCAAGCCTGGAACACGCTGGGAATATAGCATTGGTTGAGTTTTCCGGTTGCGTCGTTGTCCCAGCGTTGATACCACATCATGCAGGTATCGACTGGGCAGGTGAGGCTGTGGCTCGCGCCAGTGGGCTCAGCCTCGGCGAATATCTCAAGAAGAACCTCTTCGAGCCGCTTGGTGTGAGTCCGAATGCAATCCTTGAAGCTGACAACAATTCACAGTTGTCTGTCTTCGGTGTAGATTGCGGACGAGATCGGATTTCATCTAACTCCCGCCCTGGAAATCGAAGCTCGTCTCTTTGCACCAGAGAGGCGAAGACGGCAAGCTACGAGTCAGGGGTGCGCTTCTCCCCATTCCTACGTCAAGTCCATAAGTATATTTTTCGCCTAGATCATCAGCCATTCGTGCACAATGCCAAGTTCGAATCAGGCGGCGCCGGCGCGCTAGGCACGCAGCGTGCTTATCTCACCGTGCTCGCCGCCCTACTCAACGGCGGGACTGGGACCAATGGCGCGCGCATTCTCACAAACGAGACAGTCCAGTCGATGTTTGTGGACCAGGTCGCCGGCGTGCCCGGGCTACACGAAACCATTCAGGCCGCACGGAAGGAGCTCACATATCCTGTGCCAACGATTCCTGGGTATGCCTTTGTATCATTGTTGCTTCTCTTTTTGGCTTACAACGAGCGACTTAGAATGAGGAAGGGTTGGGTGCGCGCTATCGTCTGACTGTTATGCGCGGCTGATATGTATGGTGCACGCAGGGTCTATCGTTCGAGCTCAATCTCGTGAGGATCGTCGCTTCCTGGCAACGCAATGTTTGCTCACATTTCGTCCCCCTAAGGATCCTCTTCCGACTGGCCGTAGCGCCAATTCTGGTAGTTGGGCAGGGTGAGTTCAGGGCGCCTGACGACTACAAGTATGACGTTGAGCTAATTACTTTCTTAGCCTTGCCAATCTATATTACACGTGCGTATTTACAACGCCGTACCGATGAGTCGCGCTGAGGTTATCGTGCAGCGTGGACCCGACCAAAGGCGTTGCGACGATGATCATGAGTCAAAGCTTCCCGTTTTTCGATCCTGCGGTCACAGGGCCCTTCGTGCAGGCTGAGGCTGCCGTATATGCATCATTGAAGTGATACGCAGCCAACAAGGCACGGGCACTATGTTTGACAGTATGGGACATTTATTGTACTATATGCGAATCATGACACTCAGCGTCTCTCGCAAGATACGCCGAAATGGCTACTGTCCTCGATCGTTCTTTGATACCGAACAGTAGGCGCCATGACAGCTACTATATATCGGCGAGGTATGCGGAACGCCATCCTTTATCGCCATGACCTCCGACTCTCTCTCCAGTAAGATCAAAAACATCCTCAACAGAGCCGTTGGGGTGCCCGATGGGCCCGCAGGCGTCGTCTACGGTGCGATCGACAAGAATGGCGAGCTTCTTGTCTGCGAAGCCGCAGGCTATCGCACTCTGAGAGGAGAAGAGCCGGTTAGAGTGGCAGCGGCGTGATTCCCGCAAGTGTTGACTGTCAGCTGGTAGATGACACCAGATTCAACGTTCGCGCTGTGCTCACTGACGAAGCTGCTCACCGCCATTGCGTGCGTCATCCCCGCCCGTTTTCAATGTGGAGCTAATATTCCATATACTTCCCCAGTGCGTTGCAGCTCGTAGAGCATGGAAAGCTCTCATTGGACGACCCGATCCATCACATTTTGTGAGCTTTGAAGGTTCTCCCTCTGTAGAATCTCACGAAGCACCACTGATAGGCCTGAAATCAATTCCGTCAATCATCTCGTGCCGAACGGCTCCCTGGTCATCCCCAGCCCGCACACGGATAAGATCACACTTCGCATGCTTCTTACTCATACTGCAGGCTTTGGGTTAGTAGACTGGCTCGTGTAGATGACCAATACCAACCCACACCGTTCAGATACACCATCTTCAACCCTTGTCTGACAGAATTCTGGCGCGCGAGTGGCGATCCAGACGAGCTAAGCGGCATCCGCAAATGTACTCTTGGATTGCCGCTCATTTACGAGGTCAGTGCGACTCGGAGCACAGGCGTCTATTCCCTGGCACTGACAGATGAGACCAGCCCGGGACGCGCTGGGAGTACGGGTCCAGTTGCGTGAAATGCATCTTTAATGTGCTTGGGGGATTTATGAGTATCCCAATGTAGGCATTGACTGGGCGGGAGAAGCTGTGGCTAAATCAGTGAGCTGAGTCTCGGCGCTTACCTCGCGGAGCACCTCTTTAAGCCTCTTGGTGTAAGCATTCATCCAACAGCGCCATCCAGGATCGGGTGGTATGCACTTCTCATGCATTTGCCCCTCTTGCAGATCGCGGATGAAATTGGATTCCATCTCACGCCCGCGCTGGAGTCCAAACTTGTCGCGCAGCACCAGCGCTACGAGGACGGTACACTGCACGTCACAGGTGTGCTCTCCCTATCTTACTCATCTGGTAGCTTATCTCTGGTGACGATCAGACCGTATACCGCTCGTTTACAACGCGCCGTTCGAAAGTGGCGGTGGAGGCGCGCTGGGCACACTGCGTGCCTACCTCACAGTCCTCGCGACGCTACTCAACGACGGAGTCGGTCCTAATGGCGCTCGCATTCTCAAGGAGGAAACAGTCCGCTCAATGTTCGTCAATCAATTGCCCGATGACATCCCTGGGCTACACGATACCATCCCTAACGCGCGGAATGAATTATCTTACCCCATTACGACACCCGTTGGGTGGGTTGTTGCATGTTCTCGCGACTTGGGCTATACTGACAATATAAAGCATGAAGAAAGACTGGGTTAGTGCAAAGTTTCTCAAGAGATACGAACTCGTAGCGAATGGCTAAAGACTTCTCGCTGTAGGGCCTCTCCTTCGAGCTTAATCGCGTGAGGTTCTTAGACCCCCCCTACGGTTGTGCTCACACGCTTCTGGCTATCGGAGGACACTCTCCCGACAGGCCGCAGTGCAAACTCGGGAGCTTGGGCCGGGTTGGTCCTTGATCCAAATGGAAAAATAATCTCACTCACGTATTCCTAGGCTCGCTAATCTGTACTATTCGTAAGCCTTACAGGATCGGTAATCAAGACCTAAGTACTGAACGTCGGGCGCAGTGTGGATCCGACGAAAGGCGTCGCGACATTGATTATGAGCCAGAGCTTCCCTTTTTTCGACCCAGCAGTCACTGGACCCTTCGCGGAGGCCGAGGCGGCGGTGTATGCATACTTGAAATAAGCGGTCTGTCCACGTGACAGCGCCAGATGTATTGTGTAATCTAGTAACCTTAGCGACAGCCAGTTATCCCCGGAGCGAAAGAAACGAGGAAATGCGGGAGAAAGGAAACAAGGCGCTTCGATGAAAGTGTTGCAACACGCCGGTCGCGAACATCCCCGCAAGCGCGAATGGAATCGTTGGCAGGGGCACACGGACCGATGGGGCGGCGTTCGCTTTGAGTTCAGCTGCTCGGATGCCGAACGAATGCGAGAATAGCCCTTGAGACTGAAGGGGAGAAGTGCCCACCACAACGCTGATTGACCTCAGCGGGGTCGTCGACCACCGCAGACGATGTGGCACACTTTTTGAGGCACTTTTGATGTCCGGCGGGTATGGGGATCGACACGCGCACCGTTGTTGGTTCTCTCTGGCCGAGAAAATGAATGGGCATGGAGCAAGAATATGCAGGGAGTGGCAGAGAATTTGTAACGGGGAATAACGGGCAGGGAACGGGGCGACTTGATGTAACATTGGAGCAACGTGCTGCACGGAATCCTTATTGCTTTCCTCTTGCTCATACTTGTGTTTCTTGACCGCAGTGTATAAGCATGACTGAAAGCACTGGCAGTCGGTGTCGATGTCCGGGCTAGTAGCGTTGCCAGTGCTTGGAAGGGGTAACTGGCGTGCGGCCAGCATGGAATAGCCTGGAAATGTCCCCGCCGTGACGGAGAGCGCGAACACAAACAGAGAAAGCACGGAGGGACGCATGATGCATGATGACTAGGGACGGTGAGATAGCCGAAAAAACGCTCGCTACGGCGCTGTCGATGAATATATACCTAGCCGAGCGGCTTACCGGTGGGTATGGATCAGCTCGCAGAGTGCAAGTGCATGTGCGAGACGGATTTAATTTACTGGTACAGAGATGCCATCAACGGCCTTTTACGGTTCATGATGAACTGTAAAAGGCCGTCGATGGCTGCGGTGGGAGTTCCATCCAGCCGTCCAGCGCTCGTCCCAGATGAGCAATTGTGCGCTTTCCATACGCGAAAGAGCGGCGTGCCGATGATCGCAGCAAGCTTGATTCTATCCAGGCTGTGCAGCGCTCGTCCCAGATAGGTAATGATTCTCTGCGAGCCTAGGCGAGCAGTTCACGCCAGAACCTTTCGACGTGACGCGCCAGTAGTAGAGAATAAGTTCAGAGAAAATGCGTAGGCACTGCACTGATACGCGATGCAACGAACAGCGCTGAGGAGCAGAACGACGAGGTTGGGCGGAGTCTGATCGGAGCTTGAAGACATTCTCCTCACCATGGCCATCAACGGACGCCTCTAATCGCGGGCTTCGAACCCAGTAGACCGCGAGCACTACTGCTTGGATATTGTGTCTTAAACCCTATCTTGCGCTTCCGAGCTTTGCGACAATTTTCATCAGGGCGAGATTAGAAATGTGTCGGAGCACTGCTTCAGGGGCGCGTGGTTTTTGTTGGCTATCTTGGCGCGGGACTGCCTTGTTCCGTATTTCCTGCTTTACTGTTTGCCCAACATCAACGCACTGCAGAGCAGTTTACTGGACTCCGTCCTGCTCGCTAACCACTGCTTCTGCGCAAATCGTTCCGTTATATTCGCCCTGGACTTGGCATGGTTCCTCAACACCTCACAGGCTCTCCTATCATGCTCGCCCTTGTCCTCGCCCTTCCTTGCCAGTTCGTATTTCAGGATTGTTATGCCATGAACCGTCTGACGGACAGGTCTCGACCTATTGACTCGGATATGATGATCGAGCTTCCAGCCGTGAAAGTGTCGTTCTGGTCCGAAATTACAATCGGAACTGACATGCCCGTCCTTAGACCAGGGTACAAATACTGCATCGGAGTCTGCACGTGGCCAGGAGCCAGCGCATCATCGACGCATCGACTACTCTTGACGAGTCCCGCGCTCCCAACCATGTTCATCGTCATCGCCCTTCTTGCCGTAGCTGCTACCGAAGCCGTGGCCGCGCCAGTGCTTCGTCCAACGGGCTTGAAACCGCAGGCGATTAGCCCTATCGGGTTGCTTGTTGGCGACTTTATGTCCACGTCTAGTCTTGCTAGACCTTCGCCGACCGATTCAGACATCAATGGAACAATTCATGTGCCCCAAACCACTACTACAACCGGTCGCGCTATCCCCGTTGCTTCCGCCAGCTTTGACTACGCTGCACACGCTGTCGGCGCGGCTGGCATTGCCCCCAGTGACGTGAATACGTTGCAGGGTTCAAAGGCGCACCCAACAGCACAGTCTGGCGCGCCGGACTCGGTCTTCGTCAGCGCCGTCCAACCCGCACCGACTTCGGCGCCTAGGGAGCATACTACGACGGCGCATCTATCCACTGTAGGCTTGGCCGACATTCCCGTCGCCTCGCTCGCACCTCCCCGTATCGGAACGGTTGAATTCCCTGGCGCTGGTCCGTCTTGATCTGAAACAAGCACAACAGTCCGATGGCCTGTCCCGTTTTATTCATGTGCGACTGCTTCTCAGAACCACAGGGAGATGTCGGCCGCTCTTCCAGAATCGTGAAAGTACTGTATCTCACTCTTCGCATGTATATGTTTTCGTTTTGCTGTCTTGCAATCATTCAAAAATTGATAAGAGCACTGCTTTCTATTGGCATTCCCATGACCGCATTAGAGATAGTTGATTTCAGAAGAACCCGGGAGAGATAGTATGCACGTCGATGTAATTTTGGGGCTCGGGAGAGTTTATGTGGCACTCTGCGTATTGATGAATACCCTGAACGAACACGGCTTATGTTCAACGCGGAGTCGGTGCAACGCCAATCCCCACCATTCAGAGTTCATTTTCGCACTGATACAACGAGGATTCCTCGTTCTTCATGATCTCTATCAGTATCGATTAGCGGTCGCAGAGCGGTGAATACCACTGCAGTTGTACACGCTCAACGTCACCTGCCGCGTCAGCTTCTTCAGGTTGGGTTAACTCGCATCAGCTCCTGTTCAGACTTTCATTACTGACAAGGATCGGCACACGATGGCTTTGGGGCACAAAAGTCTCACATTCAGTCCATCGCTCCGCCGCGTAGTGGGCGTATGGGAAGTATGGGGCGACGCGGTCGCTAGTATGAATTTGAGGGTCACCGGTCTTCGCACCACCAACGATCTCGGTCAGATGTCTGCAGCAAACGCCCGACCATCCACGTTTGTGCACTTCAGTTCAAACCATCCACCGCTCTTGAGTCGACCATCCACACCTGTATCCTTTCCGGTCCATGCCTGGAATGTTCCTGCAGTCTGCGTTGGGGAATTTCGGCAGTGCTCAGCCGCGCGGGAGATTTTCTAACTATGGCTCTGTTGTCCTATTGGTCGTGTGCTGTCGGTGTAAGGCTTCCTCGTGTGAGGAGAACACCGAGGTGCGGCGGAAGCACACGCGCCAGGCCATCGGCCCAGCGCTTCCCGCGCTGAGACACTCGCCGGCTCTGAATGTGGCTGCATGGACAAGCTTCGGTCCACGTCTGGACTCTGAAGCAATGCGGATATTGCGTCAGCTTTCGCGTCAGCTTTCGCGTCAGCTTTCGCGTCATGTATGCGAAGGCCCTGCCAGCAGAAAATCGGCTTGAATGCAGTTTCTCGAGTATAAAGGATAGTGGTGTCGTGGGCCTTTCATCATTCCATCGCATTACTGCCTTGCGCTGTGGACTATAATTCTCTCCCGTCGCGGTTGGACGGGACTGAACCAATCCGCAGTGCGAATTGCTTCAGGACCATCCAGCGCGTCGTGAGGGATATACATAATATATTTGTGCCTGCCCCGGCCTCCACTAGATATTCACATTGGCCGGTACCCCTTCAGAACGTCAGATCCGGCTGCTGAAGGGTTGCTTAGTCATCCAGTCTCATGTTAAAGTCAAGGTTTCGGCAACGGACCGTTTTCCGGCTTCTCTTCCAACCGTCACCCAATGTCTTCGACGCGCCCCGCTGAGCATGTAGCCCTGCTACACCAGCCCCACAGCACTCCTGCAACATCTTTCTCGTCATACCTGCGCGAAATTTATGCTCAATTCCGGCCGCCGATTTTCTCAACCGATCCCATGAAATGGGAGGCTCTGGCGAAGCGCAAGGTACCCCATGCCAACTTCTTCTACGTCGCTGGCAGCGCCAACCAAGGGCTCACTTGTGCGGCTAATGTCGGTGCTTTTGCCCGCTATCGTCTTCGGCCACGTATGCTTGTGGATGCTACTGTTCGCGACACTAGCGTCGAGATCTTCGGCCAAAGACTGGCTAGCCCGTTGCTTGTCGCCCCCATCGGTGTCCAGGGCATCTGCCATAAGGACGGAGAGGAGGCTACTGCTCGTGCTTGCGAAAGGCTCGAAATTCCCATGATTCTCAGTACCGCCGCGACGCGTTCGATTGAGGAGGCCGCAGCAGCAAACGGCAATGGCAGGCGATGGTATCAGGTTCGCCGTCATCTCCGTGTACATTCAATCCTCTGAACGTGCCCTTTGTCTCAAGATTTACTGGCCCAAGCCCGAGCACGACGACATCACAGCCAGCCTACTCCGTCGTGCCAAGGCATCGGGGTACTCTGTATTGGTGGTCACCTTGGACACATTCGCACTCGCGTGGCGTCCCAACGACTTGGACAACGCGTATCTGCCGTTCCTGTACGGCCAGGGCTGCCAGGTCGGGTTTTCCGACCCCGTGTTCAACCGGAAATACGACGCGGCGCAACTCGCGGCCAATCAACGCCCGCTCTGGACGCGTCTCCGTCAGCTGATCGACGTCCTGCTGCGCCCGCGGAGTCTCTTTGGCGCACTGCGTATCCTATGGAACATCAAGACGATCAACAAGAGCCGCGCCTGGCTCGACGTCGTTAACTCCGCGACGTTCCGCACCTGGGACGACCTTAAGGTGCTACGCGCGCACTGGGACGGACCCATCGTGCTCAAGGGCATTCAGACTGTCGAGGACGCGCACCTCGCTATCGACTACGGTATTGAGGGCATCGTGGTGTCCAACCACGGCGGCCGCCAGGTCGACGGCGCCGTCGCCAGCCTCGACGCGCTAGCTGCCATCACCGCTGACGCGCGCGTCAAGGCTTCCGGCCTGACTGTTCTCTTTGACTCCGGCGTGCGCACGGGCAGCGACGTGTTGAAGGCGCTCGCCCTGGGCGCGCGCGCGGTGCTTATCGGCCGGCCGTACATGTACGGCCTCGCCATCGCCGGGCAGCGTGGCGTTGAGCATGTGCTGAAGAGCACTCTCGCGGATTTGGACCTGACGCTGGGTTTGATTGGGAAGACCAGTGTGCGGGACCTTGGAAGAGATGACCTCGAAATTGTAAATGCATAGGCGTTGTTGCGTGTATTCATTCCAGCGCCCTCGAATGCTATTAGGCTAGTTCCTTCTAAACCTGTGCCTGAGATGGTGTTGCATTGCTTGGATCCCGGTGTGAATCATGCATCAAAGAGTATCCGCATTCGGCGAGTGTGATTCTGACGCAGAGTTCATGCTATTTTGGTATAAGCACAGGTACCGACAGCAATGCAGAAAATGGGAAATTAAGCGATACAGGCCCAGAAGCGTGACGCAAATGTAATAAACTAGGGTAAACCGGGTGTGGTGGTAGTAGGGACCTCTACAGGCAAGGTATGTGAGAGTCGTGCTCGTGATCGTCAGGGAGGTCCAGGGTCGTGTCAATGACAAAAGAGTGGATTGCCAGTGGAAAAGCGAAATCAAAAAAGTCCAAGAGGAATGCAACGGGATGGTGATGGCGAGCTTAGCCACTGCTGCTCGGGGGCCGCGAGTACGCGGGCGGCGGTGCCGTGTCGCGGTGGCCATGAGACGACTCGGCAGTGAAATGCGTCGGGCTGACCGGGGCGCGATGGAATGACGATGGTGGTGCGTCGGCCAGGAACGATTTGGCGTCGCGGGCGCTCTGAGGTACAGGCGGTGCGTCCTCGGGTGCTTCTGGCAGTGGTCGCAGCGAGCTTGTGCGGCCAGCTGAATGCGTAGAATGATGAATGGGCGAATGCACTGTCGGGCTGGATGGGGTTGAGTTTGAACGCGTCTGCGACGCGTAAAGCGCGTCTTGGAGCTGCAGAAGCCGCTTCTCGTCCGACCGACAGCAATGCAGAAAATGGGAAATTAAGCGATACTGGCCCAGAAGCGGCACCGGGTGTGGTGGGTAGGGACCTCTACAGGCAAGGTATGTGAGAGTCGTGCTCTCGTGATCGTCAATGATAAAAGAGTGGAGGTCCAAAAAAGTCACTGCTGCTCGGGGGCCGCGACTCCGGCGGTGACGCCACAGGCAAGGTATGTGAGAGTCGTGCTCGTGATCGTCAGGGAGGTCCAGGGGATGACCCTGTGGCGTGCGCCTCTACGGGAGGAATGGATGGGAGCGGTTGCGTAGGTGGTGGCAGAGGAGGCGGCGCATTCACTACGCGGGTGCGAGACGACCATGTAGATCCTGAGGTGGACCCGTCGTCAGCGTGCAGTCCAGATCGGGGATGGGGACAACAAGCAGTGCGCACCAACAGAAGAAACGCTATCCCGCGCCACGGCTGTGCGCGCTAGCGATTCCAGTGACAGAGCACGACTTCTGAGGCTCGGTGCCGCGAACGGCAAACCCGAAGCTGCGGTAGGCGTATGCGGGGAAGACGGGTGTGACTGCGTAGGCATGGCTATGGGTGATCGCGGGAAGTGTTCTGCGGTCGCAGTCGAAGGCTCCGCCGTGTACGCCACCGAGGTGTGCGCGCCCGTGCGGAATCCATCTGAACACGTGATTGATCAGAGGAATTTCAAATATGCCTGATAGACGGGGCGATACTGTACCTGCAACAGAAGCAGAGAAGAGACTGCCCACGCCGCTTTGGCGGCCCCGCACGGACTCTGCCTGGTGCACAGTCGAGAACTTCCCCTGCGCATCGCGGTGCACAATTGGTAGCGGCAGCGACGATTCCGAGCCTGATAGTGCAAATAAGCATCTGAGGCACGCTCCCGCACGAAGCACTCACGACTAGCACGGAGCTTTGACTGAGCCGCCGACTGAGCCGCCGAGTGAGCCGCAGTCGAGCGTGTCGAAGACGACCGCGGAAGTTGAGATCCCGGGGAGTTCGGCTGCGACTGTCCCGCAGTGACGAGCTGAGTCGTCGAGCTCATCATGTTGGCGACCGTCGCAGGCGGCGAGATCGCGGGCTCGGTGATGATGTGGTGCGGGCCCGTGTATGGGTTGATGGTCAACCGCTTGCGATTGCGTCGTCGCTTGCGGTGGACATGGCGCCACCACAGGCCGCCGGTGAACGCAGCGGACGCGATGAGCAGGCCCGCGAGCAGACCCACGGCAAACGCGAGCCCGCTAAACGACGGCGAGCACGAGTCCGCGTCGCGACCGGAGATGCCGCGCGAGTGCACAGCATGCGGCGGCGGCGCCCACGCGGTTCGCCAGAACGGCGGCGGTGCTGGCCTCGGGCCACCCATAGGCGGCGTTTTGCGCTCGTAAAATGCACCGTCCTGGTCCAGGCTGTGAGGCCCGACTGGAACGATCTCGCCGACGCGGAGGACCCATATGAGTCATTGACAAGTCCGCGGCGCTGACAGCTGAAGGCCCGGAGCGCATCGCTCGACGGACAGGCCACTGACGACCTTTAAGCGAAGAGAGGAGAAGAAAGAAATAGGAAAAACAGGCGCCATCATGCGTCGTCCATGTGCATCGCCCGAACTCAGGTTCGCTCGCCGGATTTACACTGCCGCAAATCCGTGAGCGCGTGTGTATTATGCACTGCCAATCATTTGTTGTTCGATTGCTGCATGCAAACAGCGTTTGCCCTGAACGCTACATGAGGAGGTTCAGAGGATGCGGAGAACTAGAGGAAAGTTAAATCGGATGTGGACTCAGTCACAGCTTCGAAGAGCGGTTCAGCGAGTCGTAGACGGCCGCTTCTGCCTTCAACCATGGCTGTACGACATGCGGGTCAAAGAACGGGAGACATTGGCTCATCATGACTGTCGCGATGCCCTTGAAGGGGTCGACCCTGCGCGTTGTGTGAGATGATGTAATGCATGGAGAAGTGATGCCTACGAGTAATAAAGGTTCGCTAGGCTTGTGTGGATGTAAGCATCCGCTTCTGTGAATAAATTATACATTTACCCGCCCCACATTGCGGAACCCGCACTGCGACCGGTAGGGAGTTGTTTCTGAGGTATTTTATGAGTCGATATCTCTATAGAAAAGTAAACACGAACCAGGTTGAGCTGGAAGGACAGCCCCTGCAAGACACGTGAGCGACTTGGACAAGCAAATATACTCGGAAGAATTAATTTCAACGAACCCATCCACTCCCACTTCAAGATCAAAGTCAAGAATCAGCCAAATCCCACTTCCATGCAAAGACGCTGGTACGTACTTAGGATCAGCAGGAACGTCGTTCGTAATGGCCGGTCGGACACTCTTGCGCGGCTGGTCCAGCACGCCACGCAGACTCTGCGCGAGCTGGTCCTGAAACATCTCTCGCACGGTTTCATCGCGCAGCACCCGCGCGCCGTTCACGCCAACACCGCCGCGCAAGAGAACGGCGAGGAGGTCAGCAGCGCCGGCGCCGTAGCAAACGCGCCGCTGCCGCCGGAGATGAACGGTAAACCCGATGCGGGGGTCTTCAGTGCGTTCTGGATGAACGGAGGATGTTCTGTCCAAGGTTCGCATGGTGACTCAGTAGAAAACGTCTTGCAGTGGATAGTAAGCGTACGTGAAGGTTCGACCGGTCCTTTGCGTCCGCGTCGGTGCGCCCCCACCAGACGGCTGTGCTGCGCATCGTTTGGAGCGAACGTTATGTCTGAGATCTGGGCGAGTCGCAAATTATCAGGACACTAAGCGGCCGGGGGATAATATAAAGAAACTCACGCCAAGTGGTTGCAGGATCTGCTTCTCGCAGTAGTCCGCAAGACTGACCCCGGCGACGTGCGCCACGACCTCGCCGGCCCAATCCATTCCTAGAAATCCTGTCATTAAGTTTGATCATCTCTGCGCGGTCGGTGTCCCGCACGCACCGACTCCATACTGGAAGTTTGTACCCGGCTGTGACAGATGAGATATAATATCGTTTACAGCGACAACTCATCAAGGAGAAAAACGCACCTCGAACGTTAACGGAAGATCGAGAATCCCCTCGCGCGTGCCAGCTGCCTCCTCAGGCCCGCCGCGCTTCTTCCAGAAGTCATACAGCTCTTTGCTGTAGTGCGTGTATCTTCATAACGAAAAAAGCAAATTAATTAGTAACTGTACAGTGCGACAGATGGATCATCGCAGGACGCACCCGAAGCCAGCAGTATGGGTCAGAAGCATCCGCATCGTTATCTTATTCTTCGGAGGGCGCAGAGTCCCATCCGACTCGAGCAGCTTGACCTCTTTGATTGGTTGGCTGCAGAGTCGGTGGGATCAATGTCCAATATTAATCAGCTGCTCGGTTCAACTTGCTCACAAAATTTCTTCCAGAGGTGTATCGAGCGGCAGACTGCCGGATTCTGCAAGTTGCATAGCTCTGCGACGCATGAGAAAATGGATGCGGTGCGTCCATTGGAAAATACTTGCGCGATCGCGACCAGGAGCTTCGTGATGGAAAAAGCGGGAAGATGGTGTCTGGTGTCATCTATCAGAGCAACAGAATAATATTTAGCAGCTTTCAGAAGTTGAATGAGTGACGCACTGGGTCTGACGACTTCAACGAACGTTTTCCAACAGCTTGCAACGCGAGAACGCGACCATTCCGATCAATTGCGCCAAAGACAAGCCCGGGAAGGCCACTCGGATCCGCGACGGATTGGTTCAATATTCCTTCGAGACGAGTAGCAAGTTCTGCCATGTAGACTGAAAAAGGAAACCGTAACGGCGAACGTGTTCAGTTGTCAAATTTTTCACAAGATATTCAACCACTTGCACCAGACCTGAATCCAGAGTCAACGGATGATGAATATACGGAGAGCGCGCTGTCACCGTAAGGCCAGCAGCACGCTGGCGCACCTGCTCAGATGGGTGTTGGTCTATACCTCCGTGCTGACCAGTTCGGGATCAAGGGGCAAGTTCGGAGCGGCAAACCGAAGATCCGCCGTGCCACTACAAAGCGCGTCCCATATCCAGCGGCGCATCTTCGCTGCAGGTGCCATCGATGGCCACGACTCAATACCGCATTGCCGTGGGAGGCTACACGGACGTGCTGACCGTGCTCGCGTTCCACGCTGATGAGAAAAAACTCTTGCCAGCGTCTTCGCTTGCCAGCGCGAATGCGTCGTGGCTCGTGCCGCATCCGACTGCGCCCAACGTATGGTTTACGACCAGTGAAGTTGACCCTGGATTCGTGCGTGTGCTCGAGTTTAACGGCCTCGAGGGCGGCGTAATTGGCGAGATCGCGACGGGCGGCATTCATCCCACCCACATCGCAATCACGCCCGATGGGACTGAATTCTTTGTCGCGAATGTAAGCTCTAATTTTGCACACAGAAATCTCCAGTTGAATTTAATACATCTTCAGTATTCATCGGGAGACGTCTCGGTGCTCCCCGTGCTCCCTCACGCACCATACCTCGCCTCTCAGGCATCAGCAGCAGGTCTGATCGCCTTCCCCTACGCATCTCCCGCGCCAGACGAACCGCAAACGGAGTTCAACCCCGGCCGGCAGGAATCCTCGCATCCGCACCAGGTGCTCCCGCTCCCCGCGCCCTACAACGAAGTGCTCGTGCCCGACCTCGGCTCCGACAAAATCTGGCGCCTCGCAAAGGACAGCGAGGGCCGCTGGGCCATCGCCGAGTTCATCGCCTTCCCGCGCGGCAGCGGCCCGCGGCACGCGCTGTTCCTCGACGGCGTGCTGTACACCGTGTGCGAGCTAAGCTCCAAGCTCGTCGCGCACGCGCTGCCGCCTCTCCCGGCACCGGCATCTTTTGAAGGCTCCATTCCCACTTTGCCAGAGCCTGCCGGCGGCGTGCGGAAGAAGACGGTGCTCCTCCCCAGCGAGCTCGCCTACACGTCGTCGCTGCCGCCGACCCCCGCGCCCGAAGACGCGTCGACGGACCTCGTGCAGCCCGTCGAGCCGCAGGACGTCTCCGAGCCTCCGCCGCCCAAGCTTGCGGCCGAGATCCTCGCACCACCTGCGCTCCCCGAGGACAATGGTGACCGCTTCATCTACGTCTCTAACCGCAATGAGACTTCCAGTGACGGCGACAGGTGCATCTATTCTCTTTCTCTTCCTTGTGACCTTCTGGCTGAAAAGTATAACGCACGTTAGCATCGCTGTCTACACCCCTCTCCCGGACTTCAAGCTCATCCGCCGCATCCCCACGGGCGTGCAGCATCTGCGCGGGCTGAATTTCTCGCCCGACGACGGGCGCTACCTAGCGCTCGCCGGCCAGAACGGCGGCGGCGTCAAGATTTTCGAACGCAGGCCCGGCGGCAACCTTGTCGAAGTGCCTAACGCGAGCATCGCGGACGGCGAGGGCGGCGTCGTGAAGACCACGAGTGTGACATGGTTGTAGAAATTTTGTTTGATAGTTGACTGAATGTATTCTAAAGAAAGGACAGAGCATGCATATTTCCTTGCTATTGGGGTGGCTGCGTTACTCGCCAATGACCATCGTGCAGCCCTCCTTCCCAACCCACACTTCATGCATGCGATTAGCTTCTACATCGACCCGCGTGCCCTTGCCAAACGTCTGTTTCTTCGGCTCGGCATCCTCGGGGAACTTGATTGTGAGCTCTCCGCGCAGAATGAGGTGCGTCGTGAGCCCTGCGTGACGGTGCGGGGAGTAATACGCATTCCTACGCGCGATCAGTGCAAGCTCACACGGTTGGAGCTTGGAGTGGCACGTACGGACGGTCTGTCCACGTGAACACGTGATCAAAGCCCCAGGACTTGACTTCGTTTTCGGCGTTCTTCTCAGAGCTCATGGTGGTTTGAGATGACTTGGAAGAGTGAATTGGAGATCTGCTTTCAGTTTTACAGAGTCTGAAGAGTATGACGTCATGGGCAATCGGCTGTTGTAATCGATAAACCCGTGCGACCCGAGACATAGGATTTTAGGGATGAGGAACTATAGTAGGATCCTGAGCGAGACGAAGATAGTAGATTAAAGTCGCCTTGAACGCCCGTTGGAATTCCGCTGTGGAAATCTTCACGATTGAAATCCTCACGTACTGTGGCATCCGCACCGTGTGTGTGTGTGATCTCATAAAGTATGGGCAAGATATATGAAAGCCCACGAAAGCCACGCAAGTGTATCAAAAGGTTCCCATGCGCTCTAAATGGAGCCCAGCAACAACCTTCAAACCAGAGTGAAGACGATCTTGTACTCGACTCCGAGCGAGGGAGGATTGGTTCCCGTACCACGGCGCGTCGAGGAAGAGGGAACGCAAAGCGGGGAAGGATTTGATGAACTGAAAGAGAGCGGCCGGAGAGCAGGCGTCGTGCCGCCATCGGCAGGTGTGAGCGATGCGTAGCGTCCGGCGCAAGCCCTGTGCTTGCTCCAGCATCAACTGCTCCTCCGAGTAAAAATAACGGGCGCGATGCCCGCCGGTGTTAGATATTCAGGTCCAGTGTCTTCAGATTTGGGCAATGGGCTAGCGAGCTGTGCGATGTCCTACAGTGACGGGTGTAGAATGTGCACAGTCGGGGCGTGGCTGAGCTGCAGTGAACGAATCGTGACCGCTACCAACGCATAGTGTCATTACGACCCGGGATAGCTCTGTCCGTCAGCAGGAGACCCAGCAGCAGACGGAGCGACGGTGCGGTCTGATAGGTTATCACGTCAACGATCGGGTCGACGTCGCCCCCGGAAAAGCCCAGTTCGATATGGGAAAAGAGAAAACGTTGGGCCAGGCATGCTCAAAGCCGGCAGATGCGCGCCAATGCAGTAGGGCGCGGTTTCGATGTGTCCAGCGCAGCGGTGGCACGCCGAGCAGATGAGCAGGTCTCTGAACGACATGCGAAAATATCTCGAAGATGATGTCTGCCGGAAGGCTAGATGCCGACATCGAAGGGCAGGGCGGAGCAGGAGAAAGATGTCAAGAAATCAGGCTGCTTGTACATAGTAGAACTGTAGCAAGTTATGGGAGCGCGCTGAGCGTGTTCAACCGTCGTCAAGCATCGATTAGGCAGCATAGTCACGGGCTAGCTCAGCCTTTCAGCTAAACGGGATGCACATGGGTGGCGAATGACTGCATGTACGGCGAAGCGTAGTGAGTGCCTGTGGGCGGTGATGGAAGAAACATGGCACAGGTTGAAACCCCGATGTTGTTCTTCGTGCAGCAGATGGTAAAATGAGTTATCAGAGCGAAAACACTACATATACGCATTAAATATCACTATTATTCTGAAGACTGTCTATACACACAGATAATATGTCAATTCTCATCATTATATCCGGCTGTACCAGCAGCTAATGGTATCACAAAGGAATGAAACAAGCGTAAGGTATGACAATGCAGTGAATCAACATCCTATTCATCATACAGCTCGAGCGAGATGCTCGCGCGTAGGATCTCGGCATTCGTGAGCGTGGCCTTCCCAATGAAGCGAATGAGGTTGGCATTTGGTGTGCGCCTCTTCGAGAACTCCAGGAGTCCTTCTGCGGGGACGACCCGGCCCGTCGGCGCCATCAAGGAAAGCGTCCTGACGCTACCAATTGCCGTAGAGCCGTCGCCTTCCGGACACTCGATATCCTGGCCAAGACGACCAACCATGATACCGAGCGACGTTTGCCGGAAGCAGTGCCAGTGTTGCGCAAGGATTTTCATCAGTCCATCGTGCTCCGGGATCCACACGCTCGTGATCACCGCTAATGGATGGCGGAGGATCCTCTCGAGTGCTTCAGCCACATCTTTTGCCTGCAGAACAGCGTTGCGCTGCCGTCCTCCGGCCGACGCGATGAGGTGATACATACCCTCGGCCGTCGCGAGGAGGCACAGATCGATCTCCCCCACAGTTGCGAGCGACGCCAGGACGGCGTTGCAAGACAGGGAGGGACTCCGGATACTCGATCGTCACCCGCGTCACCATGCTGGTGCCCTGCTCAATCCAGCGAACAGTAAGCGGATCCTGGGCAAAATCCTCTTCGCCGTCCCACTGGAGATGCAGAATATCCAGCGGCTTGTCGATGTACGGCAGCCGCAAGACCGAATGCGTGAGGTCGTTGTCGTCAGCCGGTTCGATGGCAAAAAGGACCAGCGAACGGATGGCGGGGAAATGCTCATGCAGGCGCCTGTTCTCCCATTCTGCGTCCGCGGAAGAGGGCAGGTGTACTTGGCTGAATGGGGCCAGTGCTATGAGACAGGTCTCTACGCACTCGACATGCGCGAACGCCGCCACCGGCTCTTCCAATTTGAATGCGTTAATGGCGAGGAACTTGAGATTCGGCAGCGGGGCACCGCCAAGGGCGTCGAATGGGACGCTATGGATTGGGTTGTGTAGGTCGTTGGTGACCAGTGCCAATTTCTCGAGCAAGGGCGCCGGCTGGCTGAGCGCGAACCACATCGCCTGCATCGCCGGGCCGTCGACGACGTCCCACTCGGAAGACGCGACGAAATCCAGGCGCAGGCTGCGCATTAACGGAAGGATGTGAGTGAGCACATGGGTCAACTGCCCCAGGTCGGCCTGCTTGATGCCGTCGATGCACAGATCCCGCCCAAGCGGATGAGCGCGCTCAAAGTAAGGCGTCACCGTGTGCAGCGTCGACATGGTAACATGCGGGAGCTCTTGCCAGAACCTGCGCTCTGCGAGACACAAGGCGCGGAGATGCCGGCAAACGCGCGAGACCTGCACAATGTCGCCGAAATCGAGGTTTGAGAGTATCCTGAGCTGCATCTCGATCGGAAGACCAAGAATATGACGAGGGCTGCGAGGCAGACTTCAGCCAATCAAACGGGAGTGGGAGTGGGGTGCACGCACGAGTTCATAGCTGTTGAGGGCGCGAGGTTGAGAGTAACAGAGTTCGAAGAGGCTGAGCAATCGGCGAGGCGGCTGAGGCTGAGATATGGCGCGGGGGGACGAGTGGAAGTCTCAGAGTGAAGCAGAGGCCTTTTAAGAGACGAAGGTGGTGACGCCGTGGTCCACTGGTGTCCACGCTCGCTAGGACCGCCGGCGCTTGGACGACCCGGCATGGCTGCGAGCATAGCAACACCGGACCATGCATGCAAATTGCGTGGCCGACGTGAAGCGTAGAATAATTGGACCAAACTGCCTGTGATAGCATTGGACGCGCGCGGCCGGTCGGCTTGAGGTGCCTCTGTGCGTTTTCGTACGTAGTAGTTTTGAACAGCGCCATAGCTGCTTGAAGCGACGCGGAGGAAGTCTCGTTAGAGCATCGCAGAGGATTATTTTCGGCAGATGTGTCGATATGAAGGTGAGACATAACGCTGGCGGCGTCAGAACCGGCTGCAGGAGCAGCATAAGACCAGTTTCGGGGGCAAAGCGGCGGGCGTGGGAACCGACAATTTGTCTCCGAAACGCAGTGTAGAAAGTGGAATACCACGGATATAACCCGGAAAGGCCTGGATTAGGGTCATATCTTAGACAAAAGTGACTTTGTCGCCTCGAAGACGCTGCAGAATGCCCCGAAGCCAGGAAAGCAATGCGGCCGCGGCCCGCTATACCCGCCGGGTATCGCAGTCAATATGCCGCCCCAGAATCATTAGATGTAGATAGCATGGTGTTACTGAATCCATGGACGCGTAGTCGAAATTTTTCGTGAGCAATAGGTTGGAGCACAAACGGAACCCGCAGAGTAGATAGCGAATGCGCCGCAGGCAAGTCTATCGCGCTAAGGCAAGATGAAGAGTGCGGAGCAGTTTGTACAGGATCGCATGCGACTGTGCTGGCTGTAGCAAAGAAAGCGCAAACACGGCGCCGGCCCATGCCACCGGGCACGTTCCGGAGTTTGTCCCGGGCCATTGAGCCGAAATTCTCTGCATATATTTCTCCAGAATCGTATACAACCTACTAAATTTGCGTCATGTTATATCTAAAACACGAACCGATGGCGGCAGCGCTGAGACGTTCACAACAGCTGCAGCGCGACTCACGGATATCGTCGTCACGTTTATGTAGCGTAAAACTCAGAGTTAAACTTGTATTATTACATGGCAACAGTCGCGTCTAAGATGAGGAGTTCAAGTCTTGCTGGAGCTTGCCCTTCTCTTCGCGTGCGCCGCCTGAACAAGGGCATCAAAATTCCATTATTTTCGGTAACTGATGAAGACGCGCACCCTTTGTCTGCTTGGCGGTGTCTCCAGCGACGGCGCCAATAACGTTGTCAATCTTGCCCGTCACGCGGTCGATGGTGCCCTCGACGTAGCCTTGCGTCTCAGCCGCCTTAGTCTCTGTCTCGCCCTCAGCGTGCGTGCGCTGCCCGGACTGCTGCCAGTTCTTCGAGCCGAGCACGTTGCCAACCTGCGAACACGAACGCGGAGGTCAGCGCCGACGAACAGCGAAGGAAGGAAGGCAAGGTGGAAAGCGGAGCGACGAACCATTTCGGTGACGGTGCCCTCGACGGACTTGGCCTGGCCAGTGACTTTGGATGGTTCGTTGGGCATGGTGGTTCGTGAGAGTTGGGAAGACAACGATGCCGCGCCCTTCTGGATACTTATACCCCTTCTCGACGATGACGCACTGGTCTCGACGACGCGTGGGACGTCATAATGGCTGGCAGTTTCTGGCGGAAGGCGACTAGCAAGAGGCGGAAGGCAGCTGGCGATCGCGCACGCCATCTCACGCTGCCAACCCTAACCCCTCAGTCAAGCTGAGAAGTGCTCAAACTCTCGTGTTCGAAGCATCCTCACTCAACTGTTAAACAGGAAGGACTTGATTAAATGAGAGAGAGGGTAGTGAGCAAAGAAGTCCCTTCAGGAGTCCGAGGTCAGATTGCTGGTAGCGGGGAGTAGTAGGTCGTCGTACTGTCTGTCTGCGCGTGACAGAACGGAGCGGATAAGCCGAGATACGACACCTTCAAGACCTGTCCAGATGCGCCCGTCGCAGTTATCCAGCCCGAGACGATGGGCAAAGTATTGACGTCGACGCCAGCCGGTGCCATGATTTTCACGTTGACGGTGGCGGTCTGGCCTGGGGCGATTGAGACGGACTCGTGACTGAACACAACGTCAGCGGGAGCTGCGACCATGGTGACGGGGTGCATATTGAAATCGGGGATGTCCTGGGAAGTCGGGTCAAACAAAAGATTGTCTCAATGCGTAGTGACTTACAACAGGTTTGGTCACAGTGGTACCGACCGCGCCGTGGGCAAGCGTATAGGTCTGGCTCTCTGTGCCGCTGTTGGTAATGGTAATGGTATGTCTGGTGGAATAGCAAGAACACAAAGGCCATCCGCGAGGATAGCGGTGAAGAACAACACCTACGCTCCCTTCCAGTGCATAGTATCATTCAAGAGAAAGATGGCAGGTAAGACGGTCGTCTTCGTCTGCATCGCCGCCATAACGTTGATGAGTCCCGTGCCTTGCCACGCGAGCTTCTGCGGGAGCGCATCCTGCGCGCGGGTCGCCTGAAAAACTTGCATTAGAAGAGGCAGAATGGGTGATTATCCTACGTACAGTCAACTGACGGCAATGCCGTTGAAGAGCTTGCTGCGGTACTGTTGGCGCGTCTGGAATCTTCCGGACGAGCTCCTGTAGACCGCGTCGAGGAATTCGGAATGAGGCTGCAGTGCAAAGCGTCAGAAAAGGCATCGGATTCAGCGTGTCGTGTCATTGCAGCGTACAGATAGAAAGCGCTCGATCGATGCTTCCGGGGCGAGCTCGACAATGTAACTCCCGGGCATCATGCGCTGCCGACTCGCAGGGTAAATTTTCAGCTCTGTCAGACCAGCGAGTTTGAGTGAAACGCACGCGGCAACGACGGTCAGGCATAGCGCAGAGGCAATAATGGACTACATCGTGTGAGTGAAAGACGGTGCACCAGAGAACCCTCGGAAGTTCAAGTTGGCTGAAGATGGGCAGTCTTCGCGCTCGCCTTCATGGCTGCTGATGGAGCAGCACGCTCGCTCTATTCAGGCAAAGCGTGCTGGAAATCCCGGGGTCGAGATCGTCTGATCTCTTGGAATGGGTAATTTTGCACATGGCGAGGAGGAAGAGATGGTTTCGGCGCCGACCGGCGGCTTTTCGACTGTTGCTAGCGTGTCAACTCCGACTCGGTAGCATTTCAACTGTGGACAGCTCGTCGTTCCCAGACGCGCTAGTACTGCCTGTACATTGGCTGCGCGCAGTTGCCTCAAGGTCTCTCTGTCGCGGTCTGTGCCAATCGTCCGAGCACCGAGCAGATATGCTTTGGCTTGGCGCGGTGATTAGATCCGCAAGGTCCGAGAAGGTCCCGATCTCTCGACCTTACTTTAGAAATGCACTTTCATTGACCAGACTTGTCTGTATCATGGCAATAATCAAGTTCCTCGACCAACGCACTATACTCGTTCCCCCTGCTACTGTATCGCAGGTGGTACTTGATCACCTTACCCGTGGCATATCTCAAAGCAGAAGACTCATTCCTGACCGTTGGTAGATGTAATGCAATGATATCTACCGCCATGCTTGGATCCAGCGTACGCTCCTTCCTCACCGCTAGTAGATGTGCGTTGTTGTCAATAGTATTACATCAGCAACGAGCCCACGGACTCACGACGCATAATGATAGATTGCAGTGAGCTAGACGTAGTCGTGAAGCCGCTGAGCTATCGGCGGAGGGGCAGAAGGGCCAATGTCAGCCGAAGTTGCAATCGACTCAGAACAGTTGTCCTGAAGTACAGACGCCAAGATCCGTTCCGAGAAGGAGTGCTCCCTTACAGTAAGCGCCCGAGCCGTTGGGGCAAGTACAAATAGGTAGCTTGTCGAGTTCATAATGACACCACTTTGCATTCTAGCAACATGCGGAGAGATCGGCAATCGACGTAACACCCATGCTCAGAAAGGTCTGCGTAGGTATAGGCGACCTTTGGGGGCCGACATAATAGCCCACGATATGGTTGCACAGCGCCACGTCCTTGTACTAGAAGCGTGAGGTCTGGCACCGCCGGAAGCCGGCCTTTCGAAGTGCCGATAGAATATAATCCCAATAAAATATTTTAAACCTAAGGACATAGCTGTAGGGAGGAGAGATGGACCTGAGAGCTCAAAATCCGTGCTCTCGTGATGAGAATGAGATCAGATAGGCTCAAACGGGCAACCGGCGCAATCTCCGACGCGTCGGGCGCTCAAACTGCCATGTCAAGTCATCCGCTACCAAAACGCCTGCGAGTGATAGCGCGCGCGGCGCAGTCTTATATCGAGCCACGATGAACGCGACTCTGGCACTATACACCATGCGCGCCCCGTCGCCCAACGACCCGCCCGAGCAGCATCCCGTCATTGGCCTCATCGGCATGGGCGAAATGGGCCGTATGTACGCTCTGCGTCTGAGCGCTGCTGGCTGGCGACGGTAAGAGTATCTTTGGGCGCGTTAAGGCAAATATCTGACGTGATGATAACAAGGATACATGTGTGCGACCTGCCGCAGAACGCGGAGAAACTCAGACGCGACATGCAAGGTCAGTCGTTCGGTGAAGCAGCTTGCATGGAGTCCCTATCGACGGATTTTTGGGTTGCGCAGAGGCATTGAAAATATGTGCTGAAAAAATCGCATTTTCACTGCCTTGTGCGCCCCAAAAATGGCCGGAAAGGGTCATCTGGCAGGCCGTGTCACTTACCCTGCTGGCATAATCGATCTGAAGCTTCGCAACAGACGTTCCTGGAGTGACAGTGCACGTCGACGGGCACGGCGTCGCCCGGATAGCGGATGTGCTGCTGTACAACGTCGAGGCGGAGCACATCGGCCGCGTCGTCGCGCAGTTCGGGCCCAGCACGCGCGTCGGCGCCATCGTCGGCGGCCAGACAAGCGTCAAGGCGCCTGAACGCGATGCGTTCGAGAAGTACCTTCCGGACGACACCCATATCGTCAGCGTCCACTCGCTGCATGGGCCGACCGTCAGTCCGGAGGGCCAGCCACTTGTACGTTCGGTATTGTCCTCGCCTCGCGACTTCCCAGTAATATCCCGCAGGTCATCATCCAGCATAGAGCTCCAGATTGGGCAACAAGCGTCGTTGAAGCCATTGTTGCGCCATTACGCTCACGCCATATTCGACTGACGTACGATGAACACGACCTGGTCACTGCGAATACACAGGTAAACGTCCCCCACCCATTGTTCATTCCCGAGTTTGACGCATCTGGTAGGCTGTGACGCACGCCGCGTTCTTGAGCATGGGTACGGCATGGTCATCTCAGGGAGCGTATCCCTGGGAAGGCGGCGCCGGTCTGTTTGTCGGCGGGATAGAGACCGTCAAGGTCAACATAGCGATCCGCATCTACAGCAACAAGTGGCACGTCTACGCCGGCCTCGCCATCCTCAACCCCGTCGCGCGTTCCCAAATTGCGCAATTCGCGCGCAGCACGACGGAGCTGTTCCAAGTGCGCCGTCGCCCTTCACGCGTGACGGACACCGACATTGATGATCCTCCTACAGTTGATGATTTCCGGTGCAGAAGATGCACTGAGACAGCGCGTACACCGGGCGCGCAACGCGGTATTCGGATCGGGATCTGCGACGCCGGACGTAGCAGCCGTGCCGCTCCTCCAGGAAGAGGTGCTCGACCAGTTCCAACTGGGCCCCGCCAACACGAATGGACGACGAACTAGCATCAAGATGGTGCGTCCCAGCTTCTGATGTCCTCGCTCTCGTCCTCATCGCCCACAGGCGCCGGAGAACTCACATTTATCCCTGCTTGCGATGGTGGACTGTTGGGCGGCGCTCAACATCAACCCATTCGCCCACCTCGCCGTAGCCGCGACGCCGATATTCCGGCTGTGGATTGGCATCGCGCAGACACTCTTCCTCAATGAGCCGCGCCTGGAACGCGCCATTGTCGCTGCGGTGCGGGACGTCACCTACAGGTAAGCTTTTCCGCAGTCCCCATCATCTCATCACCAGTTTCCCCCATTGAACGCGCCGCGCTCACTCCTCGCGTATCGCGATCGGATATTGGAATTGACTCTGGATTGCAGAGCTAACGACTTGGAGTTCGTCGTCGCCGCGCGCGGCTGGGCGCAGTGCGTCGCGCATGGCTCGTTCGAGCTGTACGAGCGTCGGTTCGCCGAGACCGCCAGATTTTTCGAGCCGCGCTTCGAAGAGGCCACTCGCGTTGGCGGGAGCATGATTCGCGCAGTCATGGAGAAGTAATTCCAAGTAATACTAGTAGGAGAGCAGAGGCAAATGCATCATTGGCCATTCTCCTCACATATTGCATTGAAGGCGGAATGCGGTCTTTCTGCCCTCTTAAATCCACCTTAGTGCCTTACTGAAATTGCTTGCTTTGGATAGGCTAGTCCAGAGCCAATCCATTGCGGAGAAGGTGGATCCAATCTGCCACGCTCAAAGCAAGTCTACCAGATCTCAATGCTCGTCTGTCTCTGCTTATAGTTGCAAAAGGAACCTTCTATGCTTGAGCTCGGGAGCTGCCAGCGTATCAGTACTAGCCACAATAGACTCATCATACTATAGCACGGTTGTGCCGTGCCATTTGTTCGGCGCTGGGCCAGGGTCATCTACCCTTTCCCCTCATCCCACGTTCCACAGCATGCGCACATTCGTCCTCGTAAGCTTCCTGACTTTTGCTCTGGTCGCCGCGTCCGTCACTCCGGACAACACGGTTTCGCTCTTTGCGCGCGAGCTTCCGAGCTTGATCCCCGCCGACGGCGTCGACGCCGAAACGACGCAATGTCTCGCCACCTGCGCGCAACAGGTCGCCGCCGCGCATCTGACGGAGTTCCAGAACTGCGCCGCGCAGACGACCATGTATGTCTCTAGAGTGTCAGCACTTCCGCGGAGTTCTGCTCATCGCCACGGTGTATGTCTCACAAGCGAGGCGCAGCAAGCTTGCGTGTGTGCTTCCGATTTCTTCGACGAGAACAAGAAGTGTATTCCCAAGTGCTTCAAGGACGAGCACGCGAACGAGGCTGCGGAGGATATGGAGGCCGCATGCTGTATGTCCCCCAGCGTCTCACCCCTGCGTCTTTCGGTCATTGATAACCTTTCACACTGTAGCTCAGCTTAGCACCCAGAATGGGGGCGTCACCCCAACGGCAGGCTCAGAAAATAACAGCACAAACGGAAAAACCGACAAAGGCTCGAACAGCAACGCCTCCAATGGGGCCGCAGGTATGCTTCGGGCTCAAGGAGGTCTCTTCGTGATGATATCCGGCGCCCTGCTTATTGTATACTGAAACTGTCCCTGGGCTTGGAGTAAAGCTCCAACCAATTACATTACCATTACGCCCAAAGATAATATAATGGGAGTAAGTAATGTAATAGGTTGTAATACATTATAATTCATTACATCTCGCATGTGGCACATGTACCTAGAGTACAGGGAGAGGGGTCAGTATCAACTGCTTGCAAACTTACTAGATGTTCACCAGTGTAATCATCAACACTACATGAGATGCATGGGGTGGCATATTGGCCGAAAATTGGTTTTGCAGAGGCTGAACACACTCCGGAGGCAGTTGGTGCAGATCAATCAATAATCACTGAAGCAAAGGAGCCTTGGTAGATGCTCTCACCATGGTCTCAGGTGTCCAATCAGAAAATATGAGAGTCCCACACCTACCATCACTGAGAATCTTCCCTCTCATCACTCACCAGCCTGATATCTCGCATTATAAGGCTTATAGGTGATATAATGCATTACAACCCGTTACAGGGAAATTACAGGGCCACGTAGAATAATTGTAATAGGTAATGTAATATAATCAGATTAAATGGGTAATTAATGTATTTAGTTGGAGCTTTAGCTTGGAGCACTTGCTATATACTTCAACATTCGTTATGAACTCAGTCACGGATCATGCACGAGGAAACGGCGCAACTCCATAAAAATGGACCGCTAACTTTTTGATTGGCACAGCCCGTCTAGGGGACCATAAGGCAGCAATGTTCGTGCGAGAGGACGAGAGGCAGGAAAATTAAAACTCCGCCTTTTGTCACTTGATCTACTCGAACAACCATGGCTATCACCTTCGCGAGTGCCGGTCACAACAGTCCTTCGTCAAGGGCTGAGCGCGTTTGTCGGCCGACAGAACGCAATCGCATCTCGTCCTCGGACGCAAATCAGTTGACATTGTCTCGCCACACGGTCTGTCAATCGGTTGAATCCTATTGGTGAACTTCATTCTACACTCCGACTAATGCACGTCACCTCAGAGCAGTGGAACGAGGTGAGTTAGTCGGAGTTTGGACAGCTGGACGCGCGTTGCACTCGAACTTGAACCCATCGAAAGCCCGAACGCTCGCGTAACCTGGTCAACAACACGTAGGCATATATCATGGCACGAGTTTGCTCGATAACTCACGCTATTCCTTCTTACCGAAGCAGAACTTCCGAACACCGTGCTTGATCCACTTTGGTTCCTCGATTGCCAATGGCGTACTCGTCATCTAGATCCATGGCTGACAGGCTGGGACGCGGCTTAGCCGACCTGCAGAAACCGACAGTCTGCCCTTATTGCCTCCAAAATTTTGCGGGCAGACACGATGACAAACTGACGAAGCACATGCCCCGTCTCCGAGTCGACTGCCACGCTCTGTTCGACGCATGCATCGCGACGCTTACATGTACCCGCACTTCAGACGAACTGGATTGTCTGGCCCTCATGCTATATTCGAACCGCAGGCGTTGCAACACTCACCGAGCGTGCTGCCGACCGTTCAAGGCCGACGAGTACTTGAATTCCCTTCTCTTGTCCGCGGCCGAAATCTTCGCAATGGCCGTGCGGCTTGGTGATGGTGCTTTTGAGGACCGTGCGGAGAGGGCAAACAAGTCTTTTTCCGACAAGCATGGCCGGTGGCCCGCGCGCATCGAACAGCTCTTTCCCAACGGCGTGCAGGCTACTGTCGAAGCGCTACTGGGTTACTGCGAGCTGTACATCAGCAAAGGCCCTCTCAGCATGCTCACTGTCCTAATTCTCGTCGTTCGACCAGCGATCATGCCTGTTCTGGCGGTGGACCCCTTCCGCGCTCGCCTAGTAGACGTTGTCCTCAAGATGATGGACCCGGTCGCGTCTGGGATTAGCACACGCGCGCCTTGGATATCCAGGCAAGGAGGTTCGCACGGCTACGCCTGCCATGTCACCCACGTGCTCGAAGTGCTGAGGGATGGTCCTGGGGCGCGTCCCAATGCTTGTTCCCGGTTCTTTGTTGGGCACGAGTCCACGCTCCTCCGCCTCCTTGGCCCCATAACCGCGACCATGGGGAAGGACGACCCATTGCTCAGCCAGCTCGCCTTTGCTGCGATGAACTGGCTGACCACTGCAACGAGCCCGTGCCGGTACACATCCTCCAATGGTTCGAGGCGAAAGGCCACTGTCGCTGCAAGGAGGTCACCGTGACGACCGTGCACACGCGGGTCATGATGTACCGGGACACGCGCGTCTGCGCGGGGCCCTCGTGCACGCTCTCCATGTTTCATCAGGAAAACGGCAAGCCGTTCCCCGCGTGCGCGCGCTGCAGGGTGCCGCGTTACTGCTCGCGCGCGTGCCAGCTCGCCGACTGGAAGGGCGAGCCGCCGCACAAGGAGCTCTGCGCCCTGTTTTGCAAGCTGAACGCGCATACCTGTGCGCCGGGGACATTGCCGGAATTCAAGGAGGTTTATCAGCGCGCAGAGCAAGATTTCTCCGCCCAGGAGAGGGAGGCGCTCGCCGCGTTCGTCGCTGGCGATTGCAAACACGGTCATTCCCCTGCGGACGCATAGGATCATGTCTCTCGAAAATTCGCCATCTTCGCGGCCGACTTGCGGCTTTGCTTGTGGCGGCGCAGTCTGAGTTACCACTGCTCGCGCTCGCGCACAGTTTCAAATGATTATCTCACCCTGCTCGTCGCCCAGAATGTATCTTCTTGTTACCTTGTATCACAAAAGCTGATGTCGTCGACCACCAAAAATCAAAGTATCACTTATCTTACTACCGCACGGTCCAAAAGACGTCGAGCACGACCAACATGATTCCCTTCACATTCTTACGGTCCACCGTCCAGCCGCCCATCAATATACCTTCGGTACAACCCAAAGTCTGTGGCAGGAAAGGTTTCGATTCAGGAAGCAGGAATAATCGTCGACTTGACATCGTCCCACGACCCTCGGATGGCAATATGAACGAGGGAAAGCGAGACCGGAAGCGGCGCGCCTCGGAATCTCGCAGCAACAAATTCCGCAATGGTCACGAGATCCAGCGTAACAGGCGGTGTTTCGCTGCCCTGAGATGCTGACAACTTGACCGTGCGCAGTTCCGGAAAGATGATCGAGAGACGGCCCGCGAGCTTGGGCTCGGGAGACGAGATAACCCAGGAGGAAGATTCATCCAGCCTGAGATGAATGCTAACGAGGCGCAGCATGCAGGTGGACGTAAAGTAAGTCATGACGAGCTCCCAGCCGAGCGAGAGAGGGATCGAAAAGTCGACTATAAAGTGTGAGATGCGTGACAACTCGAGAAGAACGTCGTCTTCGGGATCAAGATCGATAGGGGAAGGTGTGCGGGCCCACACAGTGCGGCAGCGCGCAGTATGCACGTCGTCGAGTGCCGCACGGAAGTGGGAGTCCAAGATGTACACGAACGTGAGCCTGACCAGCGGATCCCGGCCAGAGGAAGAAACGAGGTGCGAAAAAAGCGCGGCGGCACTGGCGGCCGTTGGCGCACGGACACCGACATGTCGGACCTGGCTGATGGGGAGGCGGAGTTCATGCCAAGTCGTGGCGGCGCCCTCGGACTCGAACAGCAGCCAGTCGATCCCGCGCCAGTTTTCGGGTTCCCAGAATGCCCCGTCTTTGAGAGTGAAGGGCCCCCAAGCTCCAATGTGCGCAGATTCGGGCAGCGGGTGAAGGGACTTGGTATGGCTGGGGTAAACCCTGGCCAAAAGAAGCCGGTGTTGAGTGTTTCAAGATGTTCGAAGACGGGCGGGAGAGGATTGGGGAGGCCGATATCGTAAAGAGTGAGCCGTCGCAGCGCCGGGGCGTGTCCCTCGAAGAGCGTGTGCGGCAGAAAGACGAGATCAGGTACCGCCATGGCACCCCCGGGCCAGACAAAACGCATCGACAATTTCAGTCCTGCGAGAATGGGCGCGGGGGACGCGAGGACTTCCACGATATGGGCAGCATGCAGCGGACTTGACTCTATATCCAACGACTCGGTGTGGAAGAGATGATCGCGCACATCGTCAAGGACGTCGGTCGGATCCTTCAGCGAGATGCATAGTCTGATCGGCCGCGCGGCGGAGCGCGTTATTCGGGTTTTAAACAGCGAGACGCTCTTGAGCAGAGGGTCTTTAGCTGAAGAGTCCACAGTGATATGGCGCCAGTACGTCCGATGTGCGAGAGCGAGCTGCCGCGAGCGTCTATCGATAAGCATCGCGCACAACAGTCCAGATAAATCGAGGTAGTCAAAAACGCTAGACCACAGCTCGTCTGGAACACAGTCGTACATAGCGCCGAGGAGTGAGCGGGGCCGGTCGCGACGTTGACTCTCAAGGTCAGATCCAGAGTGAAGCCTGACAAATGGACCGGGGGTTTGCTTCTCTCACAAACAACCTTGGAAATTTCATCAAGGCGCTTATCGCAACGGTATTGCCGTCGATGAGATTTACAACGGAGTAAGTTTCCAACACTTCGACTCGCCGGAGGGGCTGGTGGTACTTACATTTGCAAGCCACATTCCGCATTACCAATTCGCACAGTCCTGGTCGCACGCATACGCCACCGAACGGATGCATGCCGCATCCGTTGGGCCGGCGAGCAGACTGGTCTGTGCACAGGGCGTGCGAGTGAGGCAATGATGCCTGTCGCGACGTGGGCGAAACGGACGACCCGGAATGATATCGATGTCACGGGCGGTCTGCAGTCCGCGCCCACATCGGGAAATCGCTCTCACTCCAGGAGCTCCGGCAACTTGGAGCGTCATTGACACCCGCCCCTCCAATTTCAAAGAATGAGTTTTCGAGGGTTTTTGCAGGCTGAGAACCTCAATCATTTCTCTAGCAGATTGCAACAACTGGAAGAATCTCGCCTTAGACTGAAATGCTCAGGAGTTGTTCACCTCCGGCAGCTTTCCGAAACTCCAGGAGCTCCCGGTGGCGCACGGCCCCGGGAGTCGCTTAAGCGTGGATGCAGGCGAGCCTCACGACCGCCTCTGATGTTTCGCGTCCGGTTCTCTCTCCATCCACTGGCAGAGTGGCGCGCACTGCCAGAATTTTCACGGCGACGTACTGCCACCGTCCGAGAATCAGCGAGTGCAAGAAGGCGGGAGACGGGGGATGGCGTGTTGGTACAGCAGTGTCGGCGGGATGTGGGGTGGCTGCGAAGAGACGGACTGAGGCTGTCGCACGAAGAGACATTCCTGTTTGCCTTTGCGCTAGACGAGTTCGTCTTCGTCGGGGAAGGGGTGAAGGAGTGTGGCGAGTGGAGAGTGGAGAGCGAGCTGGGAGGTGCAGAGTAGGACGCCGTCAATCTGTGGCGGCCGCACATGAGTACCCGTTAAACCCGGACAAGAAAAGAGAAAAGAAGTTGAAAAAAAATCGAAGGCGCACCACAGGCATGTTTAAAATTCCACCCCCCACGCATTTGATCGCGCAAAACTGGCGCGAGCGCTTGGTGCGGCGCGAGATGCGGAAACTCGACCTTCAGGACGAGACTGTGCGCTGAGGCCTGCGCGGACACCAGTGCGGCGTGAGGCGCCTCCGAATCGGATGCTTGCCAGTGCCGCGCGTGCCGCTGTACTGGACTCGGACGATGGAACTCTGAAAGCAAGATATCGATATCGGGTCGGGAAGGCGTGCCTGTCAGCGGTGTTGCCCTCCATTTGTCTTCCTGACACATTAAGGACAGGCAGCGTGAGATTGTCAAACAGGTCAAACAAGTCACGGGGTGCACATGGGCAGACAGTAATAGTCACGAAGGCGTGAATGAATCCAGAGGTCTTTCTCGTCGTATTCACATTGCGAGAGGACCGCCAGCGGGTTGGCCTCGGACGTGCCGCCAAGATCGTGGCCCGTCGCATTGACAAGACGAAACTAGCGGACGAGCATGCACAGAGAAATGTACGAATGTAGCGACTTTCCTATCACGTTGACAAGTATGGGACAGGGGCGCCCACCCAGGTTGGCAGGTTTCAGGACGTTTTTCCGGGCTTCGGTAACTGCTGAGGCCGTCCAAGGCAAGGGGACACCGGAAGCAAACTGACGGCACCGGGTTGGTAACCTCTGCAAGGCCATGAGGCAGGACCCATCCATGCTATTTCCGCGGATATACCTCCGATTTGCTTCCGGAGATCCGCAACTGGCCAGGTTTTAGTCTACCCAAAGGCTTTCTGCATTGGAAATTTATTTTTATGCTCCCAGAACATGTGCACATCCTGCACCTTGCCCAGAAGTCCCAGTAGCTTGCCCGGAAGTCCTCTCTCGTGATGGTGATGCATTACGTCAGCAAGCAATATGCATCCGAGGGATCTGTGAACAATGCCCCTACAGCAATATAGAAAACTGAGAAGGACTCAAACTACATGCAGGACATTTATTGGTTCCCCTTTCAAGCAGAATTGAGCCTCCTGGGGGCTCTTTTCCGGGGTCCCGAACCTCTGCAGCGCGAGGTCGGCAGACCCATCCATCCTAACCTGATGTTCCGGATTTTGCCGGCTGGGTCCCCTTGGTCCAAGGCTCCAAATGCGTTGGAAATGTCTTTTGGCAGTGTAGAGCAGTTGCGCTCTATGGTCATGCGCACTGGTCAGACGTACAGCCGAAAGAGCAACGCCACCAGCTTTCGGGCAGCCCTGACCGCGGTCAGGTGAGGAGGAGGAGGAAAAGAAGCGCGATGCTGAAAACTCCGCTCTGAACGTTATCTCCACTCGGTCACGAGATCCCACCGAAAGCTATATCAGGATGACGTCTGAGCCACATCCCCCTCCTGACCTCGATCCACGATGAGCAAGACGTACCGCATCGCGCTCGGCGGCCCGAACAGCACCGTCCACATCGCCTCCTTCGACCCCGCCGCGTCGCGTCTGTCGGCCGAAACGTCTCTCGCGGCCGAGCGCGCAACATGGCTCGTTGCCCACCCAAGCGCCAAAGGCATTTACTTCGCGACGGGCGAGCTCGACGGCGGCGTCGTGCGCGTCCTCCATCTCGGCGCCGACAAACCCGAGGTCCTCGGCGCGGTGCCCAGCGGCGGGCAGCACCCGACCCACCTGGCGCTCGCGCCCGACGGCGCCGAGCTGTTCGTCGCCAACTACAGCGCGGGCGGCGTCGGCGTGCTGCGCGTGCTGCCCGACGCGCCGTACCTGGCGGACCAGCTGCTGCAGAAGGTTGAATTTCTTCATACGCCGCCCGCGCCGCACGAGCCGGGCAAGATCGTGCCCGACCGCCAGGAGTGCGCGCACCCGCACCAGGTGCTCGTCGTTGGCGGCGACGTGCTCGTGCCCGACCTCGGCAGCGATAAAGTGTGGCGGCTCGCCAAGAGCGCCAGCGAGGGCGTGTGGGAGGTCGTCGGCGCGCTGGAGTTTCCGAGGGGCAGTGGGCCAAGGCATGCACTTGTCCATGGTACGCAAAATATCCTAGTTGTCATCGCGAGCATCAGTTTCTGATATTTATTACCTAGATGGCGTGCTGTACACCGTCCTCGAGCTCTCGAACCAACTCGCCGCACACACCTGGCCATCGCAGGAGCATCTCGGCACTTTGTCCACCCTCGGTGACTCAACAGCCAATACAGCCCCGGCTCCGCTCCTCCCAACGGAAATCGTCTACGCAGACCCGAACAGCGCACCACCCGCAGACCCACCGCGCGCACAGCCGAAGGCTCCGCAGGACCCCCAGCTCGCCGCCGAAATTCTGCTCGATACCGACGGGTTCATCTACGTGACGAACCGGAACGAGCCCGATAGCAAGGGCGACAGGTACGCTCTACTCGCCCTCCTTCCCTCATTCGCCTTATCGACCTGCGACGACAGTATCGCGGTCTTCCAGCCACATCCAGACTTCAAGCTCGTCCGGCGCATCCACACCGGTACGCTTTGCTGCACTTACCCAGTTGACTTGCTGACGCTCGGACAAGGCGTGAAGCACCTGCGCGGCATCGCCTTCTCGCCCGACAACCGCTACGTCGCGCTCGCCGGCGTCGAGGGCGGCGGCGTCAAGATCTGGGAGCGCGTTGCTGACGGCGGGGGCGAGCTGCGGGATACCGGCCTTGCGCTGGATCTCAAGGAGGTCGGGAGCGTGCTTTGGCTCTCTAACTTGGGCAGTGTGTTTCTGTCTCTCTGGTGAGCAAATGGGTCCCTTAGTGTTATCAACTGTTATTTATTTTTTTTTTTTCTTTGGCGTAGTACTGTACAATATAAGGATGAATGCCTTTATGCACCCGTGGTTCTCGTCTGCCGCCCGGATATGGAAATGCCACATCTCTCACATTCAGAATGTTAGGCTGCAGGAACCAATACATCCCTTGATGCGCTCGTGCAGGGTTGACTTGGACACCTCCTCCGATGCACTGGGCGCCCATTCCCTATACAATTTGAATGTTCAAGAGTCTGCAAGAAGCATCGCCGGCATTTATAGCTTCCTCCACTGCTCCCCGTGTCAGCCATGCATCGTCAACAATGGAACGTTGTTCTATTCAGTCACAATCCAGTCTCTAGAACCGTGGCAACGGTCGCACGCCCCAAGTTGCAATTTCCGATGAAGGCGCCTTCTGGTCCCAGGGAATTACGCCTGCGTCGCACTGGCACCGCGAGACTGAAGGTGAGACGCATCGAGTTGATGGGCGCGAAGCTCCATCGTACCTACTGTCCGTCGATGGCGTCCCATGCATACAGTAGGCCCGACGATGCACCGGCTGCAGTATACTCTAAGACGCAAATCTTCGAATCTCTGTTATAGCCGGGCGTTGTACTCTAATCGGGAGGTCAAACACTCCCTGAACAGCGGTGGCACCTGGGTACAGTCGCTTGCAGTTCTGGTTCAGACGCCCGAGCTGATGTCGGTCGGCTTAGCTGCATTCTAGTACACCGTACATGGTGTTTGAACTCCAGTGGATCCATTCTATGAACGTTGTACGTTCTCACATCATGGTAATCGCGATGGCGCCCACCAAGGCCAGCGTCGCGGAGACTCCAAGCTTCGCCCCGGCTGAAGCGCCGTTATCTCTGTTGCCCGCGTCGGAACCGGCCTTGTCGTCCGCTTTCCCAGTGCCAGAGCCAGTACCAACCCCGAGGTCCGCTAGATACATAAATCGTGAGGGACAGTAAATATAAAATCGTCGCGAATAAGAGCGTACCACACCGCTGCTTGATAGCGTCCTCCGCATCGTGCCCGGTGCCGTTCTGGAAACACTTATCGATGCAGGCCGCCGTCGCAGCGTATATCCCCGCCTCGCAGAAACACTTCTGCAGCGCCGTCCTGCAGAACATTATGTAAGCAGCCAGTACGAACTGCTCACGGTACTCACGGGTCGTTGCTGGCCTGCTGCCCGCATTTCTCGATCGCAGGGTCCTGTTGGCTCGACAGCTGCTTCTCGCATGTCGCAGCGCACGACGATTCGTCTGAGCCCGGCGCGCCGGGGAGTTGGCGGCGTGAGAAGCCCTGCCAGCGGGTCGGACACGTAGGCAGATGCGGAGAAGGTGAGGGTCACGAGGGTGAGAGCGAGCACTGTGAGTGTGAGACGCATTTTGATGTGGTTGGGATCACACTGGGAGGGCTGTGGAGGAGCTTCTACACCAGCGACTTTAAGTGCCACGGACCCTGCACTAGTCGTTCCTTATGCACGCCCGTCTCGTAGCACTTGCCACTGGCAGATCGGCGTCTCCATTGCCAATTGCCATTGTGTCAAAGACGGCGTTCAGGTGATGTCCAGCCTTGCGTCTAATCTCACGGGGGCGACCAGCAACATTCGCTCTCTCTCGTTCTCTCAAGCCCCGTGGAGCAACATCAACCGGGCCAACTGACTTGACGAGTCCCGAGCTCAGTCGACCTCGCGCCGTGAATCGGTAGCAGACACTGGAAGCGTCCAGGCTAACATTCCATTTCCCGTCAAACCTTAGACTATCTGTACACACATCAATCACCGACACCTAAGGAACCAGTAGTACATCATGAACTCGTGCCCTCGCATTTCAGATAACAGCAACAGCCACGGCGCCCACCATCATCGCCAGCGCGCTGGACGCACGGACCCTCTCAGCGACGCCGTTGCCCGACCCCGAGCCGATGTTCACTCCGAGCTCAGCTATACGGAGACACACGATCATTTAAAAAAACGCTGAGGACTGGCGGAGAGTAGAACGTTGAGAGCGTACCACATTGCTGCTTGATCGCCGCCTCCGCCTCGTCGCCGCTGCCGTCCGGGAAGCACTTCTGAATGCACCCCGCGCTCGCATCGTACACGCCCGTCTGGCAGAAGCATTTCTGAAGCGCGTTTCTGCGGGACGAAGCAGAACGCCGTCAGTTGGGTAGAGACTTTGCGATCGGAGGTACTCTACAGCAACACTGGCAGATCGAGCACTCACATATCGCTATTTGCTTTCTCAGCGCACTTCTGCACTGTGGACTCCTTCTGGCTCACGATCTGCTGCTCGCACGCGCCAACGCACGCATCCGTCGACGAGTCCGCTGAGTCTGACTGGCGCGCATAAAGAAGCCCCGCAAGCGGGTTTGCCACCGTCTGTGCGGACGCGGCGAGCGTGAGGGTGAGAGTGACGAGGGCGAGGTCCAGACGCATTTCCACTACAGCCTGAAGGGAACAGACCTTTCAGAGTTGCAGTTGAGACGACTACTCCGTGGGTTTATACGCACCTGCGAGGCTGTGGAACTCCCGCCTGATGCGCATCATTGCGCCCAAAGTGACAGGCGCGCGCGCGCAGGTGACAGGCATGCGAACCTTGATTAGGCGGCGTAGACGCGGAGCAAACAATCCTATCGTACTGTAGAATTAAAACCCCTCAAGGGAAACAGTGCTTTTGAGACGCTTGTGCGAGCATACTGACTCCGAGTCGGAAGCCCGCGTCAACATGGGCCTTCACGTGAAGACCGGACTCGTTGATATGAACGTCGTCGACTCGGTTGCATACAGGCCACGCCTAGATGGGGAAGTCAAACATGCCATGCCAGAGTCGATACCCCATTAGGAAGAAGCGAGCCGCCAGTGCATGGGAGCAGTGAATTCGTGTCACTTGACCGTTGAAACCTGTGCCTGTCCCGGGTTCCCCGGGTCGCACAGCCTGAGCAACGCACAGCTTTTCTTCCAAACTCAAACTTGCGGGGGCGGCAAGTCGGACAGGTGCGGCGAGTTGGAGTACGTACCACAATGTGAGTGTTCGGATCACAAAGCTGGTCAGCAAAGCGCGCAACTTTATTAGTTTCCACTTTCCTCCCTACCTACCACTTCCCCGCTAACAGAGCCCACGTACGCTCACCAGCGCAAACGTACTCGCAGGATCACACTCGTGGCACTAGCGTGGGGGAACCCGTGCTGGGCGACGAAGAACACTCTACCGCACCCGGCGCACGGCGCTATCCACCTTTCGTCTCGTCCGCCTCATACTATCATGTGCAGCCTCGTATGGTCAGCTGCTACACCCAATCGGCGATACAGAGTTACTCACGATACACAGGGACATGACAACGGGCTCATGCGGAGTCAGTCCTCTATCGTCTGCTATGCCACCCCAACGCGAAGCTCATCGCACCAACGCAGCACGTGTTACACGACAAACCAGCTTCGTTCGACTGCGGCAAAAGGGACTGTGCGACGAGCATACTTCACGATATATCCTGTTCGAAGATCGAATGCATCAAAGTACGCAACTGCGAGCCACATTTCCACAGACCGCTCAATCGACATGCTATTACAGCCCAAGACGCGCGAGACCGTCCGACACGGCCACAGCTATCCCAAACCGTGCGCAGATTGCGAACGCCGCCCGATGCTTCTGGCGCAGCTAGAAGCCATCCGTCGTCGCGCATATTATATCCGCCAAAACGGGTATGACGACGGTACCACGAGAGCCAGGGCGTCTACCGCGCGCGAATCTTCAACAGCCAATATACGCCTATAACGCCAGTTCCCGTTTATTGTTATAATATTTATGTAAGCGTCGTCCTGCGTCAACATGTAGCAGCAAGTTCGAAAGTGTCCGAGAAGTCCTGCGCCTGTCCTTTGGGTGCGATGTTGACGAGGCAAAGTGCAAGGGGCAACGGCGCATCCACGAGATAAGCGGACACAAACGCAGCGATAACCTTCAACTCTGCCGTAGCCGAAGATCCTGATGGCGCGGCGAGTGTGAGGCGTTGCAACGACGGACAGGAGACGATGGCCTGCGGTTTAGGACCAGTGTGTGACAGCTCGTTCTCCACGTCGGACGCGAGGCTGAGCTGGATGTCAGTCAGATGAGGCATCGAGGATAGCGCGCCGTTGAGAAGTAGCCACGCCTGCAGCGCGATGCTGAGCGACGTGATGCGGCCTGCAAGGTTCGCTATCTCGCTCTGGACGTGGTCGTCGATGTCGTGAGTCAGCGAGGCGGATACTCTGCGAACAGCGCCATCGCCGGTGCGCATGGTCAGGTCGACTTCTTCGCCCTCCGGAAGGAACGCAAGTGAGACCTGCAGCGGGCCGTGCAGTTGGTCCGCGAGCGTGACGATGCTGACCGCGTCGCCATGGAGCACTGAGAGCTCGCGCAAGTTCGTAATGGGCAGATTAAAGCCGTACCAAATGTGCGAGATCGGCGTGTCATTGAACACCAGCGAGTCCAAGCTCTCCCAGGTGTTGGTTTCCCATCCCTCCGGCGGTGTGGCGATGATGATGTCTCCCGTTAACGTGAATTTGCGTAGACGAGGGAGGCATTCGAAGAAGGTCGGCGTCATCATGCTCGTCCAGAGCCAGCTACATCCCAGTTCCAAATCCTTGACTGCTGCAAGACCCGGCGCAAACTTGTTGGGCAGGCACAGGTTAAAGAACGAGGCCCTTTCCAAAGCAGGTGCTGAAGAGTCGAAGATGTCGTGGCGCAGCGTTTCAACGGGATACGCGAATCCTGTAGTAGACGGTCGGAGAAAGACCTTGAAGTACCGCAAGATGGGCGCGGGTGGTGCAGGGCATCGAAGAGCGGTTCAGCAAAGTCGGCACTAGCGGTAATGTCCAGACTCTCGATGTGAGAGAGGTGCCTTGGAAGGTCGCCGAGGAGCGCGTGCGCAGAAGGCACGGATGGGATGAGGTGGAAGCTGACCGTGACACGGCGCGACTTCGACCTGGATAGTCGTACTCGGAAGAGCGCAATGTCACGGCAGTAGCGCGTTTTGCTGTTGCTGAGCGGTAGAGAGAGGTCCTGCCAGTATTTCGGGTGTTCAATGGCGAGCAAGCGCCAGCGTTTCGAGACAAGCATGAGGCCAAGCAGTTCAGGAAGCTCCAAATAATCCAGAGCACAGAGCAGAAGCTCGTCGGGCACCAGGTCGCATACAGGCCCCGTCGCCATCCTGAATACAGCGGGGCGGCACCCAGTAGCAAGAAATAGGGAGCAAGGTATCTGGATAAGATCCGTAACGGGCACCAAGATCCGTTCCTTCGAGCGAGGACGGTGTACGTAAAGTAAAGTTGCTGACTCAGCAGCGACATTGCTCTCTTCCCCAGCTAAATGAAAGCAACCACCATGTGCATTGTAACAGTGACACGACTGAGCCGTGAAGGATGTCGCATCGAGTTGGGTTGGGACGGAAGTTTTTAAGCGCCCAAACAGAAACTCCGCCCACTGCCTCCTTGCCGACTGCCCTGCCCGAAGATTCGCCGAATCATCTTCCTTCATGCGAATAATGCAATTATGGCCTTGAATCTGCTACGACCTCGCGCTAGAACTAGCAATTGGTCGGTAAATCGAGTGGCTTCTCGTTTCAGCGGCCCGTCAAGGCGTCGAGCGCTCCGCGGTTCTCGTGTCGCGTGCTAGGACAGCGCTCTACTCTCCTTTCGCAAGATCACGCAGTACCGCAACTACTGTATGGATATGTCCCGTACTCGGTATCAACCCTTCGCTTGACTCTCGCTCTTACTCTGCTTTACTTACCGTAACGCCCGTACGCCGCCACATAATGCTATCTGGTGCTTCTGGGTAACGACTGCGGCTACGTGAATGCATAGCCGACACAGCAGGTCTACTTGCAGGAATGACCTGCGAAACCCGGACAACGTGTTAATTGCGACTAGACTCCAACAGGACCATCATTCGCAATGTACCTGTCGTTTTTGGCCTTCGACTCTTGGTAGAACTAGTCGCCGCCACCTCAGTTGTCGACGATGTCTGCGAACAATGTCAGCCTACCCGGAAATTCTGTGCGCAGAAGCGCACGTGACCCATACACTTATCTCGTCGTCGTATGCAACGTAGTCGCAACTGGTGCACTTGGTGAAGACGAGTAGCACGCCCACTTCGTAGCCCTCGTATCCGACGAGAGGGTAACCCGCGGCGCCAGCCGGGATGTTTTCCACCGTAGACTGGACCTTCAGCGCGCACAGACCTGTCAGTGCGACGAGAACAACGATCCATTCAAAGTCCGCCGCCGGATGTAGACTGCTTTCGTTCTTCGCGTTCTTGCAGCCGTTTCTAGCCCTGCTTCTCAGCTGTTGTGCATATAGACTGCAGACTCACGCCATCCGCGCGTACAAACTGTCTTGCTCGACCATTCAGTTATGCCTGGTTGGCATTGGCTGCAGTGCCCAGAATCCAGATACCCGCGGATCATCATTCGTGTTCAAATAAGTCCCATAGGCCGTTCCGGCACCACCCGCTACCTTCATAGACCCAATGCATTCAGTCTATGAGACGGTGTGGACACTGGCTCTCCCCTGCTCATGCTGCTGCTTAGACTCGTGACATCCAATTCAGCACCTCGCCCGCTCACCAGAAAATGCCAGCAGCTGTACCTAGTATCTGTAATATTAGCGAGCACACCCGTTCTCATTACATTTGCATGAGACTTAATGACAGCTATGAGCCCTCCGAGCAGCTGCAGCATATGACAATTTCTTGTTTAAGAACTGAATCTGTGCTCCTGAACGATTTGGTCAGTCCAAAGCTTACACTTCTCTGCAAATCCAAAACAGCACGTCTGTCGCCCACATTTCAACATTGAGGTACCTGGTAGAAGAAATTGAATGGGCGCACTAACGCGCGGCACTGCGCGCCGCGCCCTTCGTGATGGCGGGACCTTCCCATCACTGACCTTTTCGAGTTTGCACCGGCGATCACGGACTTGCTGATTTGAGTACCCTCTGCCGTAAGCCCCACAGGAGAAGCTGATGGTTCGAACATGGGCCAAAGGCGTACAAACACAACACATCCCTCTCCCCCGCCTCACTCCTGCTTCGCAGCGTTCTCGGTTGTCTGCTCGTCGCGCTCTCTCGATGGGCACCCCCATTGCTTGCGGCGTACTCCGCCCCGCCCCCGTGTATATTATTTCGACGATCCAACCGCGCGGGAACAATGCAGCTCGCCTCGTCGTCCCCCCGTCCCGCCCCTGCCCCAGTGTATTCACATTCCCAAAAGAGACTTTCAGTCCCTGTTCCTGTACATAAGCCCATACTCCCCTTGCTCGTTCCACATTATACTTTTATTTTTTTGTCCCTTCAGCCACAATGAAGACATCGGTTGGTCAAAACTGTTTGATTCAGGTCTTCACTGTCTGAAAGTAAGTACAAGAATTGTACTGTGCATCCCCTTTGATAAAATACAGGGACTTGGGCTTGACTTCGCCGCTTCAAGACACCAAGCCGAGTGATCCGGGTTATCAGAGGATTGCCCGGTGCATTCCCAGAAAGGCCACTGATGGGATGGAGACGGCTCCGCCGTTCGTGCGCCTAAATATGACTGAGGCGCTCATGCGAGGCGCTTCGCGCCTCGCCATTCGCGCCACAAACACCTTTTCAAGGCTAATAAGTTATAATGCCATTACTCTCCTGAGCTTGAGCTCAAGGGCTGGCGTCAAGCTGGTTTGGGAGCTGCATCAACCTCGGAACAAACAGCCCGCGGACGAGCTCCTCGTTTGGCACCATCCGCGGAAGATTACCCTATTTATCGACATGGGCATCAATCGAGAGAACTTGAGCCAAAACGCGTTGTATTGCAGATTTGGTCATCACACGCCAAAGACCCACTACAAGGTAGCGGGAATGATATGCTACAGTACGCTACATCAAGACAGGGCTGCGTCAACTCCGTTGTATGCTGGCTTTTTTTGCAGGTTTCGGTCGAAGAGTAATGGCTGCGTGAACCCAGGGAATGTGCTGTCGACGAAAGAATTCTGCAGGATTATCAGCTTCTGGGCGCAGTAGGTCGTGATCCTATGCTCTGACCTTGTCGCTGATACCCCATACAGTGATACCCACGCAGTTCGGGACCGCAATGCAGGCCCTTGCGACCGTGTTGAAGTCGTTCTGCTGCTGCTGCAACTTCTGCGTGGTCACGGGCGATTGGATGCTACGGGTAGTTCGCGTCAGCAATCGCTGTACCTAGACTGTCGCGAGCTCATGCGCACCGGATATCCAGTTCAGTCAGAGCAACCTGCAGCCCGGTCGCCGCAAGACGCGGCAACTGTCCCGCAACGCCTCCGACTTGCCCGAGAATCAGATGCGACTGGCTGCCAATTCCATCGATAGGGACGCCTCGGGACTTGAGGCGTCCGACGAGGGCGATGAGCGCGTCGATCTTCGGACCAGGACCGTCGAGGTTGAAGTCGTTGATATACAGCTTGGCTCCAGGATCGGCCGCGCGTGCAGCACGGAACGCGATATCGATGAAGCTCTCTCCGAGTAGCTGTATACTCACTCCGTCAGTACGTGTCTCTCTCCAGCGCAACGATGCTCACATTGAAGAAGACAGAGTTGCGGAAGGTACCGTTGTCGTTGAATACTTCGTTGACGACGTCCTGAAAACTCTTGGTGAGCGATCATTCTGGGCATAATCGTAGTGTTCACACACCCAGGCGAATATCCTGCCCCTGTACCGGCTGACCTCTGTGGTCACATGATTTTGAATCACCGAGGTGAGTGTATTCGCATCGCCGATGGCTTGCACCCACGCTGGCAACTGAGAGTGCCAGACTGCAACACTTGTCAGCGCGGTTATCGCCAAGATATGCTCATTCCGCTCACCAAGGGTGTGACCACGGACTATTTTCCCGTTACTCGTCGCGAAGTTGACCAGCGCGTCCAGGTTGGTGAAGTTAAACTGTCCGCGAGCAGCTAACGTGCGCGTTAATTGCAGAGCGTAGTAGCTGTAAGTCTGTCCTTCCGCTTACGCTCCGTTGCATCCCATTTTCCGCTGTTCTCAGGTGCTCCAGGCTCACATCAGCACCAGTGCAAGGTTGCTAAACGACACTCGACGTACTAAAGGCGCCGAAGTCGCCCGAAATTGCAACAGGCCTCACGGCCGGATCGTTGAAAGTGTTGGGGTCAAGCGCGCTGCCGAAGTAGACCCTGCCCTTCGCCTTGATCTTCTGGTCAAGCAGACCGAAGACAGATGCCGGGACAACGACGAGAGAGGTAGCAAGTGAGAGCTTCATTGTTGGACGACTGGGCTCTGACGCAGCTGCGCCCTCTTTATCCTCCTGCAGAGGCACCATCGGAAGATCTCGTGTGAGTCAGGCGACGCAAGTAAACTGGAGTAGTGGACATTACGGTACGATCACGAGAGCAGCGCATTGGATGCGCAACTGCAAATCGCACAACTGGCACTGCTGCCGAGCAATCTCTGCACGGGGGTGCCCATCGCCGAAGAGCACGAGCTCTTGGTGTTTGCGCCTGAGTGGTGACATCCCACGAATATTTGACGCCATGCAGCAGTTAGACTTTTGACATGAGCCTTGACAGCACACAACAAGGACCTTCTCACGTTCATCGACGTCGTGGCAGCGGTCGTTCATTCAGTATGCGTCATGTTCCGCCACAGCCACGTATAGAATAGCATATTCCCGTCTCGTTGGGCCACTGCGCCCGCACAGGCTAGGTCCCACAAGGGTCGTGGCGGTAGCTTCACGAATGACGAGGCCGGTGCTTGCTTATTGGTGCGCGCGAGCTTGGTTAGGCTTGAGGGTCCATCCACTGTACTCCCGAAGGTCATATGCGACGCCTCCCGGGAGCACAGCGTCCAATGTACAGTAGGCGGTTCACACCAGTCGCGTCACTTTAACGCAATACGCGGCTAGCGGTGAGACTGGCTGAACCGATCAAGCGGACGGACTCGATGAAGGGGAAAAAAAAAAAGAAAAGAGTGCAATTGAAAGGATTATGTAGCTGTTCATCGTACGATCAACGATCAACTTCGGCATTGCCGAACTTAGGCTGTACGTCGAAAATATGAAATATGCTGTATCTGAGTGCTGTTTAAGTCATTGACTTCGCCCAGGGTTAACGGTGGGCCTACTCACTCTACAGTGCCGTCACGATTGTGAAGCGATTAGTTAATATCTCCCTCTGACCCTCGACCATGACGTTCTTAAGGACCACCGTAGCACGCGCGGCTGTGATACCTGACAAAAACGCGAGCGTCTCTCCGGCGTCCAGGCGAAGGAAGTTGTCCGACTGAAGGACAATTCTCGATAGGCGCGGCGTCGATTTCAAGTGACCGCCATGAGGTAGCCTAGCTTCGTCGAAGGTGATGACGAGCGTGGCAAGCTCGGGGTATGCGGGCAACTGATGAGCGAGTGTAGGCCAGAGCGACGAAGCAATCGTAAGACCCCAGAGCTTCGTGCCGAAGGAATCGTCGTCGCCAGCGGGTCGGAAGAGAAGATTCCGCGGTTTGTCGGACAGGCTTTCAATATAGCAACGGCGCTTCGATGGCTCATTGCGCGCCGACAGCACGAGCAGAAGACAACCTTTTCCTGGAGTTGGAAGCACGGACAAGCAGTAGGGCGGTCCAGAGGCTAAATGAGCCGCTGTATCCCGCACGGTGTGATCGGCAGGACAGGTTATGTGGAGTTCGGGGATGTGGGACGTAGGGATGTTCCGGAGAAACTGCATAGTCTCCATACCATGGCCCATGTTGACCTGCAGCATCTTCAGCCGCACGAGTCCGTGAAGCGCACGCTCAGGCAACGACCGCGCGTAGCGGCAACCTCCAATCCAGAGTGACAGGCGCTCGAGGCGAGGGAGCAGAGAGAAAACTTGGTCGGGGAAGTCCTGCCATGTTTCCCAAGGGGAGCGTTCGCTGTAGCCCTTCAGCCAGTCGTCATGGCGCATGGTAAGGCTGAGGAATGTGGCCGAAGAGAAGGCCGGGATATCCCCGTCTGCGGGCAGTGCGATCTCCTTTAGCGTCAAACACCGCAGCGCCAGAGCCGACCCAGCGAAAATATCGACAGGAACGAGTGGTAGACTGCGCGCACGACCATCGACCGGGCTACGCAGGGAAAGCTGGAGGTTTACTAGGCGAGGTGCCGGGGATCTGAGCATAGCCCAAAGAAATCTCGCATATTCGACGGGCAGCGTGATCGCAAGGGCAGTGACGCGAGGAATGGTGGCAGCAATGAATGCGAGCATAGGAATGAGCTCCGGAGTAACAGTGGTGGGAGTTTTGATATCGATGATGAGTTGGAATGGACGCTGGCGGGCGGCCTGCACCCGGCGCGTGGCCCACATCCTGGCCATTGGAGCAAGGGAGTCGATGCGAATAGTGCGCCAGAAGTTGGGATTATCGTAAGCAACATCCCTCCAGCGATGGGATACCTGGCTCGCAGAAAGGATGTCGCAGAGAGGTAGGAAGTCCAGGATGTGCGACCAGAGTTCGACCGGCGTCTGGTGAACTGCATGCGGAGTGAGGTGAAGCATGGTTGGTAGAATCGGGATACTGAGGGCGAAGCTATAGTGCTACGGTCACATCGGGATGCGCCTGAAATATCGGAGAGAGAACAACCCTTGGCCGTCATGGTGACTGGAAACAACGCCTCGAAAAAAACAACAACTCGCTTTCAGAAATCCCGGCAAGCAACGTCTCTACGCTCCTAATTGACCATCAAGATTTGATGTTCGGCTGGTCCTCGGAGTTGCGAGCACGTTGAACGCAGGCCGACATTGCAATGTTGGTACTGGGTGAAAGAAAGAGGGAGCACATTTGCTCAGGCTGCGATACGGATCAGAACGGAAATGCCGGCCCGGTGTCTTGCCACGTGGCATTCCTATCTCCCCGCCCTGGTCTGAAAGTTTCAAGGCTTTGTCTTGGTCCGAAAGCAATCGATAATTTGGGAGGGCTATGTAACATTTTTAATTAGACTATATTACCACGAAAGTCGCATTCCGAAGGGATAAGACCAGCTGTTACGTCAAGGATTTATGTCGTAATCTCACCAAGGGTCATGAACAACGGCGAAATTCTGGAATTTGAACCGGATACAACTGGAATCGTTACGAAGTGGCCGTTATTTGGGCCGTAAGTCAGCGTGGTCAGTTTGATCATGATCATTTGAAGGCAGGCGACATGATATCGGAGCTTGAAGCCGCTTCATCCTTCAACAGACGCACACAGCATCCCGGTGAGATGCGCAGGCGCAGGCAGCCCAAGACGTCGCAAGGTAGCGCCATAGCTGCTCGCGTGCCACCTGAGCTCCTTCTCGCTATCTTCGCATACCTGCAACCCGACGCCCCTGATATTGCCCATGATGCGCTTGCCTCCCGCCGTTTCGTTGCCAGCGTCGCGGCAATGCCACTCGTATGTAGCAAATGGCGCGAGCCTGGTACCGAGGCTCTTTATCGCTTCATTGACGCCTCTTTCTCCTCCCCGCGCGCATGTGCGAGGCTTATCAAGACGCTCGAAAGGAACCAGTCGTTGACCGCGCTCGTTCACGGAGTAGCTCTTCCGCGATACCCCGATCTATGTTCTTCACGCGCATCAAACGGCACACTCTCTCTGCGAGCGAAATTCTTGTCTGCTCGCAATGCCCCGATAGACATTGACCGTGTTCATTCCGACATCATTGCACTCTGCGCGCCTCTTGCCGAGATCCACTTTCCTGCAGATCATACGACCCAGGCCATTCTGGACTTGGGGGCCCTATCCACGTTGCGGCGTGCTCGCGTGGGTTTCACATATACTGGTCGCACTGGAGTTCCGGTCATTCCGCACTTGCAGCATGTCGCATGCCTCCAAATTGCGCACAACGATGGCACCATGGGAGGAACAACTCAGCCCTATTATCTGACAGGCCTGGAGTACATTACGCCTCCTCGCCTGTCGTCTCTCTCTGCGCTTCACCTAGCCAACTTAGTGATGCCTGTAGCGCAATGGAACGCGCTCCTCGCCGCGGTGCGAAAGTCACTGAAGCATCTTATTGTACATTTATTCATGCTCGCGCTGGAGCAAGGTGATGGTCGCGACCTTCTGCTACCGGACGACCTACTTCCCGTTGCGGCCGCGCTGGAAAATCTAGAAGTCGGCACAGTGCTTCGCCCACCAGGCGCGCTGCATATCCTACCCCATCTACATACGCTGAGTTTACATGTGGCATTTCCAACTGTGCTACCCCATCCACGCACTCTTCCCCGTGCTCTAGAGTGCTTTCGAATAGTGGACGGCCGTCGCGCAGTCTCGGATACGTGGGCATGGGCGCTCGCCCGCTACATCTTGACCCTGCTGCGCTCGCGGCCTCCAAAGCTCGAACGCGTGGAGATCTGCACATGGCTCACTAATTGGCACGATCTTCGGGATTGGGACATACTGGCGTTCCTGCTGCATAAGCTCAGTGCGGTCGCAGGAGTGGTGTTGCAAATAGATCTTCGAGGTATGCGTCAATGTGGCATGTTTCGATAACGATTTGCTGATACTTTCTGCTAGTTGCGCAATCGCTGACGGATGCCGCGCGGGAGCGTTGGGCCGCAATGGAGCAAGTTCAGGCGTAACATCACCAGCAACGCCCGTTTTGGTATATCAGCAGCATATCTATCAGCGCCTATCTATTAATCGGGCGCCTCTTCAGCGAGGATAACGAGAACCTGCTCCACTGCAAGCCCGAATTCAGACGAAACGATCTCGCCTCATACGCCTCGGAGTCTATCTTTATATCTCATGTTCCCTATGCTTTTCGTGACGCTTTCACTCGCATACATAGAGGTTACAAACCGGTCGCGCTATGAGTTCGCCGTTCCTACGCCGTCCATATCATGCTTTCACTGTGTATCGATTTGCTTGAGCCATTTACGAAGTCGAGTTCAACATTTGTATTCCGTTCCTTCCTCAGTAAAATCTTTCGTGGCTGGCTGCACGGCTTCGGTACAGATTCAACTCAGACTTTGATAGGTGACACGGAACGTATTCATAACAATCATAACAAAATAAAAACTTGATACTCTCGCTGACTATTTGTTAATACCCAGCACTACACATCCGATATTCCTTGACTATATTCAGTCGATAGGCGTGCAGCCGAAGGCAGCAGAGCAATGGTTAATTCAGGAGAAGATCTCTACCGCGTCCCCTCCGAATGACGTCAGCTAACTGCGTCTTTGGAATAGCAGCTTCAAACGCTTTCCTCTGCAACCGGACATGTGTGGCCTGCTCAAAGTCAAACGCAAAGCCAATGAGGCTGAACTCGCTGAACGCCGTGCCCATGAAGGCTAGGCCGAACGGGATGCCTGGCGCAGTGGCGATGGTTGGATTCGCTTGGGATACCGGCGTATCGTCGGGCAGGAACCCCAGAGGCACTGCATACGCGTTTAGGCCCAGCTTATCTGCTTGCGAACGATATACGTACCAGAGACGAGCGGATACCCGGCGATTGCTGCCGGACCTGGGGCGACTTCGGGAATAGCAGTCAGTGAGGAAGCAGTTTGAACTCGGCGGTTGCACGACAGACCAGAACTAGGGAGCACTAGTGCGCTCAGGTTGAACGTCTGCAATGCGGCGTCTATCCCCCGTGTGCGGCCGAGATCGTGGTTCGCAGCGAGCGCGGCGAGGTATGCTGGACTCGATTTCCCCGTTGTAGCCTCTGCCTCAATAAACCTGCATGGTTGATTCAGTAAGAATACCGGAGGAACGATGAGATATTCACGTGGACTGAGAGTTGAAGAACGGCGGCGGAAGCTCCAGATCAGGATTCGCGCTATTGAACGCGATCAAGTCCGCGAGCGTGCGCACACCCATAGGCACACGCTTCAGGCCGGCCATGTACTGCGCAACCTCGACCTTTGCAATTTCAGTCCACAAAGTAAATGCTGTAATAACGGACGGGGATTCACCCACCTTGAAGTCAGTGTCAAGCACGATGCTCTCGTTCCCAGACGCCCTCATCTCTGCAGCACTGGGTAGATCTGCAGGGTCTACAATGACGGCACCAAGGCCCCTTAACGTTGTCAAGGCGTTCTCGAAGGCAGCAGCGATGGGTGCGCTGACCCGACCGGTGATGCTTGTACGCGGGACGCCAATGCGCGCACCACGCAGCGCGCCGAACCTCAATGCTAGCGTGTAATCGGGTATACGAGCCGGTTGTGCGAAAGTGAAATTGTCGAGCGGGTCGCGGCCGGCGATGACGGACAGCACGGCGGCTGCGTCAGATACTGATCGCACGATTGGTCCAACAGTATCTTGGTTGCTCGATATCGGGATGACTGCAGCCGCACGATCAGCGTGTTGACTGCTTTACAAGAAACTACCCGAGATACCTCCCGCGCGGGACGTCAGCCCGACAGTCGGTTTGATGCCCACGAGATTGTTCTTCGACGATGGCGAGATGATACTCCCATCCGTCTCAGAGCCGAGCGTGACCGCAGCAAGTCCTATGGACGCTGCGACTGCGGAACCTGAGGAAGACCCGCTGGGATCGGCGTTGGGGAAATATGCAGACGTGCATTGCAAACCACGGCCGGACCAGCCGCTCGCGAGGTTGCCGCGGAAGTGCGCCCACTCTGACTGTGAAGCAGATTCAACAGGGTGCAAATTCTGCTTCGAACATCCCAATATGGTACGTACGAGGTTGGCTTTCCCCAAAATGATTGCGCCAGCTTTGCGTAACTTGGCTGCGACAGTCGCATCGCGTGGCGGGACGGAACCTTGCAAGGCGAATGAACCCGCGGTGGTGTTCATTCCTATCGGCGTGAGCGATTAGTTGTGTAGAATATCCCGTGAAGTTTGCGTTGTCTGACCTTCAGAAGCAATTGTTGCTATGTTATCTTTCAGCAAAACTGGGATGCCATGAAGCGGTCCCCTGCTGATACCCAGCAAGCGCTCCGCATCGAGAACGAGTGCTTCCTTCAGCGCGCTGGGATTTTTCTCGAGGACGGCCCGGAGTGTGACACCCTTCAGATTGACCTCGTCTATTCGTGCAAAATACGCCTGAAATGCGTTCGAGGCTGAACGACTGACTCATCGATGGGCAATAGAGGTGAAACATACCTGAACCAAGTCAAAGCTGGTGTAATCCTTTCTAAGAAGACCACTCTTGAGCTCTGCAAGCGAGGCCTCGTAAAGATCTGGCAAAGGATGAGGGCCGAAGCCAGTCTGAGGTAGACGGAGCGCGAGCGCAAAGCTCAATTGAGCAACGATGAACAAGAGCCAGCGCATTGCAGAACGCTAGCGGAGAATGGAATTCCATATCTACCTTCGATAATAAGGCAGGCTCGCCGTCAGGGTTAGAGCTGCCGACTGATGTCCACGCGGTGCAAATCTTCCATTGAATACGGTAATAGCAGCCGCTTATCGCAGACCAGCTGCGCACCTTGGCATGCTCTATCCGAGCTGTTGAAGTGGACTTCTAGACATAATTGCGCAGGAGAATAGATGTGTGTAGGCCGGGGAACCGTAAGAATCTGAGAACAGTCATGCGGCGTTTGCCGTCTTACCAGCCTGAGTTTTTCTGCTCTTCTTCTCATCATAGAAAATGAGTTTTACGAGCTAAATTATCTGCGTCTGATTATCCGCGGTAACCCTGTTGATATGTGGCCCAATCGTATCTAGTACAGATTCGAAGGCCCTCTGAATCTGACAGGATGAACAAGATGTTAATGCGAGACGTGTTCGTAGATATGCATTTATCCAAGGCGGCAGGCTATTCCTCATTATAGTACATTACCCTGCGCATTCAATATTCTCTGACCATCAGCTAGTAGTCATTAAGTCTCGTGGTTCAACATTTGTATTCCGTCACTAAAAGTGGCTGGCTGCACGGCTTCGGGACTCAGACTTTGATAGGTGACACGGAACGTATTGAGGATAACATCATAACAAAATATAAACTTGATCTCTCGCTGACTATTTGTTAATACCCAGCACTACACATCCGATATTCCTTGACTATATTTCGGAAGGCGTAGCAGAGCAATGGTTAATTCAGGAGAAGACGCGTCCCCTCCGAATGACGTCAGCTAACTGTTTCTTCGGAATAGCAGCTTCGAACGCCTTCCTCTGCAGCCGGACATGTGTGGCCTGCTCAAAGTCAAACGCAAAGCCAATGAGGCTGAACTCGCTGAACGCCGTGCCCATGAAGGCCAGGCCAAATGGAATGCCCGGCGCAGTGGCGATGGTTGGATTCGCTTGGGATACCGGCGTATCGTCGGGCAGGAACCCCAGAGGCACTGCATACGCGTTTAGGCCCAGCTTATCTGCTTGCGAACGATATACGTACCAGAGACGAGCGGATACCCGGCGATTGCTGCCGGACCTGGGGCGACTACAGAAATAGCAGAGTCAGTGAGGAAGCAGTTCGCACTCGGCGGTTGCACGACGGACCAGAACTCGGAAGCACTAGTGCGCTCAGGTTGAACATCTTCAGTGCGGCGTCTATCCCCCGCGTGCGGCCAAGATCGTGGTTCGCAGCGAGCGCGGCGAGGTACTTTGGACTCGATTTCCCCGTTGTAGCCTCTGCCTCAATAAACCTACAGGTTGATTTAGTAGGGGAGCATGAGGTAATATAGGATTTACCTGGACTGAGTATCGAAGAACGGTGGTGGAAGCTCCAGATTGGGGTTCGCGTTGTTGAATGCAATTAAGTCCGCGAGGGTGCGAACCCCTGTAGGGACGTGCTTTAGACCAGCTAGGTACTGCGCAATCTCCAGCTTTACCATCTCAGTACCCAGAGTAATTCATGACGGATATTACTGGAAGATGCCCACCTTGAAGTCGGTAGCAAAGACGGTGCGTTGGTTGCCTGACGTCCTCATCTCTTCAGCACTGGGCAAATCGGCAGGGTCTACAATTACGGCGCCAAGACTTCTCAATGTCGTCAAGGCGTTTTCGAAAGCAGCGGCGATGGGTGCGCTGACCCGGCCAGTGATGCTCGTACGCGGCACGCCAATGCGTGCGCCACGCAGGGCACCCAGCCTTAACGCTAGCGTGTAATCGGGTACGTGCTCTGGCTGCGTGAGGGTGAAGTCGTCGAGCGGGTCACGGCCGGCGATGACGGACAGCACGGTGGCTGCGTCTGACACGGAACGTACGATTGGTCCGACAGTGTCCTGGTTGCTCGATATTGGGATCACTGTGCAACCGTACGACCAGCGTGTTAATTATCTGACAATAAAAACAGCCCCACATACCTCCCGCACGCGACGTCAGCCCGACAGTCGGCTTGAGGCCCACAACATTGTTCTTTGACGACGGCGAAATGATGCTACCATCCGACTCAGAGCCGAGCGTGACCGCGGCAAGGCCTATGGACGCTGCGACTGCGGAGCCGGAGGAAGAGCCGCTGGGATCGGCGTTGGGGAAGTATGCAGACGTGCATTGCAATCCACGGGCCGACCAGCCGCCCGCGAGGTTGCAGCGGAAGTGCGACCACTCTGACTGCCAGTGGCACAGGTTCAATAAAGCGTGATTCTACTTAAATGAATTAGATAGGGCACGCACGAGATTTGCTTTCCCCAGAATTATCGCGCCAGCTTTGCGCAGCTTTGAGACCACGGTTGCGTCACGTGGGGGAATAGAGCCTTCCAGTGCAAATGAGCCTGCGGTGGTGTTCATTCCTTTCAAAATGAGAGGTTTCAACTCCTTATATGAAATATCTGAAGCATTGAATTCTGACCTTCACACGCAATAGTCGCCATATTATCTTTCAGCAAAACTGGAATGCCATGAAGTGGGCCCCTGCTGATTCCCAGCAAACGCTCGGCATCAATAATGAGTGCCTCTTTCAGTGCATTGGGATTTTTCTCGAGGACGGCGCGGAGTGTAGGACCATGCAGATTGACCTCGTCGATCCGTGCAAAATACGCCTAAAAAAGTCATGACTGAATTGGCGTCGATGTGCATCAGAGATGAAACATACCAGAACCAAGTCAAAGCTGGTGAAATTCTTTCGAGCAAGACCGCTCTTGAGCTCGGCGACAGAGGCCTTGTACAGATCAGGCAGCGGATGAAGGCCGAAGACGGACTGAGGAAGGCCGTCTGCGAGTGCAATGCTCAAGTCTGCAGCCATAGCCAGAGACAAGAGTATGCGCGACCGATAGAAGAGCCACGAGGTCCATATCTCGCCTCAAAGATAACAAGCTCAGCGGGCCGAGTATTAGAGCTGCCGACGACGTTCACGTGGTGTTTCCATCGAATTTCGGTAAGAGCAGCCGCCCTGATGAGCGGTCAACTGATCAATACCATAGCATGCTTCATCCCAGGCTGGTCCCAGTCGGCGTAGCTCGATGCGCCACTCGCGGTGAAGATTGGGAGAAGATGAGGTGATTCGTCGGCGTTTGCCGGTTCGCTAATTTTTCTGCCGTTCATCACTAAGAAAAATGAGCATGGAAAAGGTTTGATGAGCTTTGGAGAAGATATGCATCGATACCCTAGTTTACTGTGCAGATGACAGATTGGTTTTGAAGACGAGAACAAACGTAGTATATGAGAAAAACCATATCATCTGAGCTACACGTCTCCAGAACAATTCGATGGCAACGATCTCCCAGGACTACAACTATTATCAGATTTCCCCTAAATATCCACGGCTTCTGTTAGACCGAGCAACTCCTGGGAGCCTGAGAGGCGTGGGCGATATCCCGATAGTAGATCTTCCCTGCATAGGCGAGGAGGCCAGATATGTCCTGCCAAGCTGGTTATTCCTGCTGCGCGATAGTGACTTTGTCGAGCCTGAGGTTGCCTTCACGCGCAGACTGTACATGCGACCCGATAAACTCCGCCAGCCTCGACGCCGTCGCTCCTGCCTGCCTAGACCTAAAGATGGGATGGGCGGCGGAAAGGTTGAATGTGATTTCGCGTAGCGAGGGTGCTTGAAGAGGGAGGGCCTGAAGCGCCTGCGCCTTGGAGTTGAAAGTGCCGTTGATGGCGCAAATCGGGCCTGAGAGTGGCCTTGTCGCCGATTGTGAGGGAGTGCAGCCCACGGAAGACTAGCTCCGCGCGCAGGAGGGTAAGAAAGCTGTTCGCATATAGGGCCAGCGAGCGAATCACCCCCAGATGCAGGCTGCCGCGCAGTGTATCGGCAGGCACTGACAGCACCGTCCAGTCGCTCAAGACGGACGAAAAGTCCGCATCGCCGCTCGCACTGGTGAGCACTATTTTATGCAGCGTCTCCGGCAGAGGATGTTGTGGTCAGGTCCGGGGTGTTCATGATGTCGGTCAGGGTGAGCGCGACGAGACACGGACACCACGCGAAGAGGTTCGCGCCTTGGAGTCTGGAGTGCAAAGCCGTCCGCTAAACACCTCTATTCGACGCAGAGGGGCCAGCGGTCGTCCCGAATCTGAGTCTGATTCTGAGTTCAAGGCGGGGAATGTGAATGCGCCCATTTTCAAGATGCGCAGGTGCTGATCCACCGAACAGGTATGCATTATGCCGTATTATCATCCAGATCCTCTCAAAAGACAGAGTACGCAGGTTCCTGCCTTGGCCCGACCAGCTCCTGGAAACTGGAATCTCCGCTGGATCCAGAGTACGCAATGAGCCCCGAGATATCTCCCCATGCGGGCAGTTCTTGTTCGTTGTGGCACATCACTGAAGCCGTCATGAATTCTGCCAGGCGTGCCGCCGTCCGGGCGGTTGGCGGCGGAGAAGTCAAACGTGATCTCGCGCAGGTCGGGCGCCGGAAGCGACGGCGCGGACGCGACATTGGGCCCTTGATATACGGTCTATCGCGGAGTTTGAGCGAGTGCAGTGTCGGAAAGACCAGCTCCGCGCGCTGCGCGCAGGACGGGTTTCAGCATGTGTTTGTCGAGGAACAGCGATGGTATAGAATCGAACGAAGCTCCGCAAAGCGTGAGCAGAGCATCGACCGCGACGGCGAGCGCCGAGAGGACGACGAATGACAGTTGTTCGAAACATGCTTGGACGGAAGGAGATTCGATTCACCTTAAAAGTCCGCGGATGCGGCCCAAATCAGGTTCAGCAGAGACCTTATGAATCCCAAAGTGAGCTGTGCTGAGCACGAGGGTAGCTCAACACCGCCAGGGGGGCCGCATTCGACTGGACGCATCCTGTCAAATCGGTCGCGTTGGTCATCATCTAATAAAGCGCAGCGGCGTACAGCGCCTGACCCTGGTCGAATGGCATGGTTGCCGCCTCTCGAAGTGTCGCAGCTGCACTCTTTGACCTCGCGGGTATGAGAGAAGACTCGGAATCAAGTTTGTCCGCAAGTTGAAACTCCGTCCGTCCTTCCTTGCCTTGCAACACGCAACTGATTGAATGAAATGGTGCCAAGACTCTCTCTCGCCTCACGCAACACAGTTCATACCATAGGATGATTATATTCGACGGTTCATCAAGATTCGATGCTTCCGAATCGCCGAAAGACGGGCGTTCCTTGCCCGCTCGGAGTGCTGTGTGAGTTGCAAACACCTACATATATAGTAAGTTGCCGCGCATACCAAACGCCTATTACTATGCAGCTGACATACCTCTTTTCCTCGCTTCTCTTCTCCAGGGGTGCATTCGCCAGCAAGCTCTACTCGACATGGATGATCGAGAGCATCATGAGCCGCAACCAAGGCGTGGTATCCTCGGGCGCGGCGACAAGCACCCTCGAGGCCGGCATTCTCGCGCTGTCCCTCGAAGCCTGGCTCCAGCAATATCCCACGCACGGTCTGCGCGCGAACGTATCGTCGTACCTCGAGCAGGTCCTCCAGTCGACCATCCCCTCCTTCAGCAACGCGACAGCAGCCTCGCTCCTACCGCTCGACCGCCTGAGCGTCGGCCAGGCGCTGCAGCAAAAATTGGATTCCGCGTCTCTCTCGACCGCTGAATCCACGGCTCTGGCAACGCTCAACGCGTCGCTCGCGCTGCAGCCGCGCAACAGCGCCGGCGGCCTGTGGTACTACGTCTATCCGGAGTGGTCCTACCTCGACGGCGCCGTGTCCTTTCTGCCCTTCATGGCCGCCGCGGGCTGGCCGCGCGCCGACATGCTGCGCCAGCTCGCGCTCCTCAGCGCGCACTGCCGCGACGCCGGCTCAGGTCTTTTGCGCCACGGGTACGACGCGAGCAGGACGGCGGTGTGGGCGGACCCCGTGACGGGCGCGAGCCCGTACGTGTGGGGCCGCTCGCTGGGGTGGTACCTCGCCGGGCTGGTGAACGCGTACGAGGCGCTCAGCGGCCGGACCGATGCACGACGAGGCACTGGCAGAGACGGCGCTGCGCACGACGATTGCGCGCCAGATGGGTGCACTGTCGACAGCGCTGGTGGCGCACGCGGACGGCGCGACGGGCGCGTGGTGGCAGCTGCCGACGCTCGCGGGGCGCGCGGGCAACTTCCTCGAGAGCTCGGCGACGGCGCTGTACGTGTTCGCTTTGCTCAAGGCGGTGCGGCTCGGCATCGCGTCCCCGGCGGTCGTGCACGCGGCACTCAAGGCGTACAACTACACGCGCGACTCGGGCGAGTTTGTGCTGCGCTTCGACAATGGCACGCTGGGGTACGACAAGACCGTCAGCGTGTGCAGCTTGAACTCGACTGCTACGTATGAGTATTACACGACGCGGCCGTTGGTGCCGAATAGCTTGCTGGGCGAGGCGGCTTTCGTGCTGGCGAGCTTGGAGGTGGAGAGGCTGCGGTAGAGACGTCCTCGCTCGCTGCGGGACACATGCAGTTAATACAGTACATTAAATCTCACCTGTGTCTTCTCTCGGATTCCAGGTGTAATTCAATATCGAGTCACGAGTCACGCCTCATCCTCTCACACCACGAGGAGTCCTCGCTCTCACACCGCAAGCATCTCCTTCCCCATACAGTATAACATTCCGCTCACTCTCACATCGCAACTTCCTCGTTCTCAAATGGCAATCTCGTTGTTTTCCGCGCGCATCGCAAGCTCCTCGTTCTCGCATCGCAAGTTCGCATCACGCCTCCTCGTTCTCACATCTCAACCTCCTCGTTCTTGAATGGCAATTAAACCTGCTCCTCCGAGTCGTTCTCGCATTGCATTGCAGAATCCCCGTCGCTCATTGACACATTTAATTGCAATCTCCTCATTATCCCAGTGCAATCTCCTCAGGCTCACAGTGCAATCTCCTCATTCTCACAGTGCAATCTCTTCAGGCTCAGGGTCGTTCTCACAGCGCACGCTCCTGCTCGTTCGCACACCGGTGACCGCAAGCTCCTCCGAGTCGTTCTCATCGCACAATCTCCTCATTAGTCGCATCGCAAGTCGTTCTCTCATAGTTATCCTCGTTCTCACATAGCATCTCGTTCTCACATCTCAACCTCCTCCTCCTCCCCGGGCCGTGCAACCTCTTCCTCCTCACATCTCAACCTCCTCCTCCTCACATCTCAACCTCCTCCTCTTCCCCGTGCAACCTCTTCCTTCTCACATCTCAACCTCCTTCCCCCCCGGCCGTTCAACCTCCTCCTCCCCCCGTGCAACCTCCTCCTCCCCGTGCAACCTCCTCCTTCCCCCTCGTGCAACCCCGTCCCGGATCTCACAGTAACCTCAATTCACAACTCAAATTCTCACTGGCAGATCTACGCATCAGCCCCAAACCAAAAAGCGAATCAGGTCCAAAAAGAATAAAGCGAGCGTACGGCCGTGCAAATCAACTTCAGAAAAGCGAACGAGCGTAAGTATGACCGTGTCATCACTGTGGTTACTTACTTCGCACGGAAGTTGAGTGGACTGTGTGAGGTCGGGCATAACACTTACAGCGCACTGGCAGCCGATCTTGGATCACGGGTGCAAGCGACGACGCATTGAAGTCGACGACCGTGACGCATTGAAATCGGTGCACCAGCAACGACGTATTGAAGTCGACGACCGTGACGCATTGAACTCGGTGCACCGGCAACGCGCAACCAGAGGCCTGACAGGAGGGGACAAGATCCAAGAAGAACAGAGCGATCAAGTTAAACGACTCGGAGGAGGTGCCAAATTTCGGGGGGATACTGTACTGTAATGTCCAACTTGAAAGACGAACTTGAAACACGTCTGAAATTTTGGAAAAAGAGGGCTCGACAGTCCGCGGGCGTGCGGGGTACAACACTTGGCGCGGGGGGGATAGGGAGCGCCGAACGGGCATTCAAATTCAAATTGACAATTATGTACACTGAGTAAAGGCGAGTCTCGCGGGTATAACGAGCGAATCGAGCGTGGGCGGACTGGACTGGAATTTCGCGGATCCCGGAGCCCAGCTCGGTCTCGGACATGCCTTCGTCCCACCGCAGAGTGCGAGTCGGGTAGATTAATATTGGAGAATCGAGATCGCTCAGCGCTGACAGTGACAGTGACAGTGAACTTAACCTGGAACTGGAACTGGAGACGCCGGCGACGTTGAATACAGCCTAGCCATGGGCCCGTGATGCCACCCAGTTAACCCGGAGGAATGAAAGATGAGGTCTACCTAGTATGTATATATGCCGCACCAAGTTGAACTTACTGCCATATGGGACGTCACGGCTGCCGGACTTGGACTAGGCGGCCGGTCTGTGACTGACAGGAATCCTCCGAGTCTCCTGCGCCGCGGAGAACGTGGAGGAATGGTTGTGTCAGCGGAATTTATACCGTACGCGTTGCAGGCAGGTGCGCAAGAGGTTTAGTTCGTTGGACGGTGCGGCCGGGCCGTCTGGGGTCGTGCGCCGTAGACACCGAGGAATCACCGCGACTGGCACAGCTGCTTACGCACGCCGAAGAGTGCGTGCCTGGGGGTAGGGATGAAGAACGGATGAGAGCGACAAGAGGGACGCGGATCATCGCAGGGAGGACAGGGCATGCTCTTGGTCGTCCAATAATAGGCTCGAGGATCCCGTCGCGTCGCAGGGACGTCCTAGAAGATTGCCTTGTCGACGCCGCGGAGGAGGGGTTCAGGAACGGAGGGCAGGCAGGGCGGGGGCGGGGCGGCGGGCCGGGCGCGGGCTACCCCACACAGGTGAGAGGTCAGAGGTCAGTCGAGCAGCATCAAGCCGAGGTTTATAAGAAGACGCGCCGGACCGGGGTCTGTTGCTCCTTCTGCTCCTCCCCTCAAGCAGCCATGGCCGCCCTCCTGCAGAACATCCGCGTCTACTGTGCGTCCGGCCTGCGATGCCCGTTGCCCGTTCCGTTCTTGCACCAGAAGCTGACTTTGCTATTTATTTGTAGATTTGGCGATTATCGTGTACTGTGCGCAACCAGCCACGCTTGTTTAAAAAGTACTGAAATGAAACGGACGAAAAAAAGTCGGGATCGTGCTGTTCGGATACGACACGGGCATCGCGGGTGGCGTCGTGGCGCAAAAGGCGTTCAAGGACGAGTTCCTCGGCGCGAACGCGACGCAGGCGCACGCCGACTCGGTCTCGCAGAACGTCGTCTCCGTCCTCCAGGCGGGCGCCTTCTTCGGCGCGCTCGGCTCCACCGTCGTCTCCACCGCGCTCGGCCGCAAGCTCACGCTGCTCGCCTTCTCGCTGCTCTTCTCGCTCGGCGCCATCCTCCAGACCGTCGCCGGCCCCGGCCGCGGCCTCGCGTACATCTACTCCGGCAGAGTCATCGCGGGCGTCGGCGTCGGCGCCATCTCGGCCGTCGCCCCGACGTTTGTCAGCGAGTGCGCGCCCAAGGACGTGCGCGGCCGCATCACGGGCTTCTTCCAGATCATGGTCGCCATCGGCGTCATGCTCGTGCGTCCTGCTGTTTCGGTTTTTCGTCTGACGTGACTGACTGGGTGCTGCTAGTCGTACTTTACCAACTACGGCGTGTCGGCGCACATCAAGGAGGGCCCTAAAGTCTGGCGCATCGCCTTTGGTCTCCAGCTCGCGCCCGCGGGCATCATGTGCCTCGGTCTGCTGCTCACCAAGGTGCGTCTCCGGCCCGTCCCCAAGTCCACTCTGCTCCGTCCCCAACTCCCAACTGCGTGTCTGCCCATCACACCGTCCACACTTGGCGATGCTGCGCGCGCGGCATGGCACGCTCACACAAAGCCAGCCGCGGGCGTGGGAGCGCACCGCGCGATCGGCGTGGCAGTGCCTCCGCGTGCCACGCGCGCAGATCCCCCGCATTCCGTGTGCCAGCAGCGATCATGTCGTGTCTAGATCTCCTGCCTCCTCTCTTCGCTGCTGCGCCCGTCGTTTTGCTCGAGTGTCTAGCCAGCGCCCGTCGTTTTCCCTGCGTGTATGCGCCAGCGCGGCTGGGTATGAATGACATCACGCGCAACAGCTTGCGAGTCCGAGTCGGGCAAACTTGCTCGGCTTGTTCATGCAGGGCCCCATTCTGCGCTCTGCTCTGTTCTGTTCAGTTGCCGAACATCGCTCCGTCCTTCCATAACATCGCCCCGTCCTTCATCCCTCCCCACCCTCGCGTCTCGTCCGTCCCGTCGTCCGCATAAGCTGGACGGCGGCCGGCGAGCTCCGCATGACGGCTGCTGTATGCCAGGAATAGTCTGCGCTTTGCTCCCATCTCGCGTACGCATATACGCACCCCTCCTCTTCTGCCGCTCCCTTCTGCCGCTCGATCCTTCGTCCGTCGCCCATCCCCATTTTCGTTTACCGACCTCCGCTTCCGATCCTTCCTCCCGCCCACCTCCGCTCACCCTTCCGCCCGCCCGCGTTCCATCCCGCCCGCCCACGCTCATCCTCCCCCCTTCCGCCCGCCCAGGCTCACCGTCCCCCCTCCCGCCCGCCTCCGCCCACGCTCCCCCTCCCCCTCCCGCCTCCGCTCCCACATCTGCCTGCTTCCCACGCTTTCGATCCTTCGTCCTGCGCCCGTCCACACTTTTTCGTTTCCCACTCCCGCCCACGCCCGCCTCCGCTTAACTAACCCGCGCGCGTCCCAGGAATCGCCCCGCTGGCTCGCGAGCAAAGGCCGGAGCCACGAGGCGCTGCGCAACCTGGCGTACCTGCGCAAGCTGCCGCAGGAGCACGAGGCCGTGCGCGCTGAACTTGCTGGTGAGTGCTTTGTTTCGTTTTTCTTGAGTTTGGAGTTTGGAGTTTTGTTTGAGTTTGGACGTTGGCACGTTTGGAGTTTGGAGTTTGGGGTCGGGCGTTTTGGCGTTTGAGGCTGGGAGGCTGGGGTTTGGAGTGGGTTGGTGGGCGCCGCGGATGTGCACTACTGGCTGGGTGGACGGTCAATGCGCGCTGCTGCTGGGTGAATGGCGAGCGCGCGATGCTGCTCGCTGCACGCGGTACCGCGCGATGCTGCTGGGAGAGCGCGCGATGCTGCTCGCTGCTCGCTGGATGCTGCATGCGCGTTGCTGGCTGGCTAAACGGCGGACGCGCGGCGCTTCGCGAGCGAGCTCATCACGCGATGCTGCTGGGCGTTGCTGCTGGATGAAAGCGGCGCGCGCTCGCGAGCTGCTGAACGCGCCAGCTCGCTGGATGAACGCCGTGCGCCGCGTTGAACACGGTATCCGATGCTGCTGGCCCTGGCGTCGACGCTGGCGTGCGCGCTCGCCGCCGGCTGGCTGACTCGTCCAGCGGCTGGGCGTGGCTGAGCTCTCGCCGAATTCCCGCTGATGCTCCGCATGCCAGCTTGCGTTGCCGCCTCGGCCGCCCGATTCGTCCCGCCGCTCGCTTTATGCGCTGCCGTCCCAAGCTGTCCTGCCCACCCGCTGCTGCCGCCGCCCTGCGCGTCGACGTCGCCGCGTGCGTCCCGCTGCTCGCTTTATCCCACCGCGCGCCCTCGTCCAGCCTGCTGCACGTTTGCGAGCTACCGCCTGCTGCCCATTCTCGCTCCCACGCGCTCGTGCCGCCCACGCGCTCCCACGCGCTTCGTCCCGCCCATTCGCTTTATCCCGCTTCATCCCACCGGCTCCCGCCCACCTTACCCCTTTCGCACGCCACCGCTTTCTCCCCGTTCGCTCGCTATCGCCTGCCGCCTTTCCGTTCGCTCGCTACCGCCTGCTGCCCGTTCGCTCGCTTTATCCCACCCGCTTCATCCCGGCGCTCGCTATCGCCTGCAGCCTATCCGCCCGCCCGCTATTGCCCGCTTCATCCCGCCCTCTCGCTTCATACCGCCAGCTCGCTCCCGTTCTCTGCCCGCCAGCTCGCTTCATGCCGCCAGTTCGCTAACGCCCTACGCCGTCCTGCAGAAATCGAGGCGTCGATCGAGGAGGAGCGCGAGGCGCGCGCGGGGCTGGGCTTCAAGGAGGCCTTCCTCGGCAAGGGCAACTGGCCGCGCTTCCTCATCGCGTTCGTCATCTTCGTGCTGCAGCAGTTTAGCGGGCAGAATACCGTCAAGTGCGTGCTGTTCTTTTTTCTTTCTTTCTTTCTTTCATATCGTCCCCTCCTTTCCGCCCTGCTCAAACCCCGTGCACCATTAGCGCCGCATACCCCTCGCCGTGCCTGTCTGCCTCGCACCTGCGCTCATCTGCGGCGCCGCGCAAGCCTTCCTTTTCTGTTGCGTCTTCCCATGCCCATTTTATACCGCTGTCACATCCGATCTTCAACCGCCATTCCCTCCGACCTTCCTTCCCCTCCCTTTCCTCCTCCTGCACCTCGTATACCCATGCTGACGCACACGCCCCCGCGCAGCTACTACGCGCCGCAGATCTTCGAGTCGATCGGGTACACGGGCACGACGCCGTCGCTGCTCGCGTCCGGCGTGTACGGCATCGTCAAGGTCGTCGCGACCGCCATCTTCATCTTCTTCGGCGTCGAGAGCCTGGGCCGGGTGTGGAGTCTACGGATCTCTGGTGCGTTATTTCTCTCTCGTATCTTTTCCTTCCTATCCATCTCTTCGTCACTGTCCTTGCTCGCCCGGAAACCATCCCACCCTGGATGGTTCCTCGACACCGCCGTCTCATGCCTCAGCTTTTCGCTCCGCCCTTGACACCTTCCCGCCTTCGTCCAGCCCCCCGACCCCCTCAGCGCCCTGCAAACCCGCTCCGCGAATTCCTAACCTCCCCCTCGGCGCAGGCTTCGGCATGGGCACGCTCTTCTTCATGATCGGCGCGATCCTCAAGACGCACCCGCCGGTGAAGCACGACGACGGCAGCATCTCGTCCGCGTCGCGCGCGATGGCCGGGCTGCTGTACATCTACGTGTGCTTCTACAGCATGGGCTGGGGGCCCGTGCCGTGGGTGTACGTCTCGGACATCTTCCCCACCCGCACGAGGGCGTATGGGCTGGGTTGGGCGAGTGCGACGCAGTGGTTGTTTAGTGAGTGTTTCTTTCTCCTCCCCCTCCCGCCCCAACTTTGTTGTCATCGGTGTGGGAGGTCAAAGCTGCCTGAGTGAGCAGTCGACAGAGTCGACCTGCCATTCCCATCTCCTCATCTCCTCTCCGCGTTACTGACGCCCCCCCTCTCCCCCTCCCAGACTTCGTCGTCTCGCAGATCTCGCTGACGATCAAGCGCGAGCTGGGGTGGAAGTTGTTCCTGCTCTTCGGGACGATCAACCTGGGCGGGATGGTGACCTTCACGTTCTTCATCCCCGAGACGAAGGGCCGCTCGCTCGAGGAGATGGACGTCGTCTTCGGCTCCGTCTCCGCCGAGAAGCGCGAGCGCGATATCGCGCGCGCGGAACGGCGCGGTGAGTCTTTCTGTCCTTTCCTCGTCCTCTTCGCTGGGTGGGATGGCTTCGTCCCGTGCGAGCTGCCTTCCACCGTAGCTGCTTGGCTGCGGTGGGCCGCGCGGGCTTCCTCTTGCGATTCGGCGTATACCCTACTGACCCGTTTTTGCGTTTCTCTTTTTTTCAGCGCTCGGCGAGACCGGTGCGGAGGACGAGAACGAGAAGAGCTCGGAGAAGCAGGACGAGCGGGTGTGACGCTGCTCGACGGCGATCTGTTTTGTGCGATGAGGCAGCGATCTGTTTTGCGCGATGCTTTACATACTCAGTTACTTACGATGTATATGATACGATACGGACGAATGGAGGAGGAAGTAGTGGGAGGAGTGGTAGTAGTAAAATGGAATGCGACGTGCTCTCTTGCGCTGGATATGTAAGACACTGACAATCGTCAAGGGCCGTCGTCCACGGGTTTAACGCACGGTGCGGCCGCGGGTTTCGGGGCTCGAATATCCAACAGGCTGTGCTCGCTGCAGCTCCCAATGTCGTCGCCCTCCACCTGACACTCATGAAGCCCGACCCGGCGGCTCGCTGACAACTCTCTGATCTCCCTACCGGTATCGGCTTTAGGGATGTAAGCCGTACCCGTGCAAAGCGTGCAGACGGGACGGACGGGAGGTGTTCGAACCCGTCCCGTACGACGCTCCGGACAGCTAAGCACGAGACGGGTGACGTGACCGGTCCAATTCATCCAACCCGTACCGTCGACGGGTTCCAGACGGGTTCGGCGCCAGTATAGCACCATCCGGTCCTCTGAGCAGAGGTCCTGGCACCGAATGATGTGAGTACTTAAGCTACTAGCCGAGGTAGCAGTTTGTTCACTCACAGAAAGATATAGGGAAGGGCGCTGGTGTCGTAGCTGACCAGAATGCGTGCACGCTCGGGACCCAATGGACCTTCGTAAGAGCCGTCTGAGTGTCCTAAAACGTCTCCGAGGTGTAGCTCTCATTCAACATAGCCTCAAGACCTGAACGATGCGTATCTGGGCGCCCATCTTGTCACCCAACCGTCCAAGCTTACCCGTCGCCGGCCAACCCGTCGGACGGCCGTCAGTCAAACCGTCCCGTCCCGTCTCAAGCTGGGAGCTGGTCTTGGAGACGGCCCGTACCCGTTCGAGCCCGTCTCGAGATGGCCGTCACCCGTCGGCGGGACGGTTTACATCCCTAATCGGCTTGCTGGACGCACGTTGCCTATTCACAGGCTCTGCCGTCGGTGCATGGTCGCTGCGCGGATGCTGCCCTGCATGCGCGAGGCCGTCGCTCTTCAATCCATACATCAGCAAAACTGGGAAACACTGCCACCGAAAGAAGCACGTTTTCAGCCAATCAGGACGCGCTCGGACTGCTGCTGTCAGACGTTTACCCCTCCCGGTAAAAGTCTGAGACTCAGAGCTCGGGGAGCAGTCCGAGCGAGTCCCTGATTGGCTGAAAACGTGCTTCTTTCGGCGGCAGTGCATTCCCGTTTTCACGATGTATGGCAACTTCAGGCTCGTCTCAACCGTCATCTTCATCTTCAGCCTAATCTTCAGGCGTAGCTCCTGGCGCTCAGCTTTTTCTTACTCCGGCTCCTGCCTCCGCCGCCGTATCATCGCCTTTGGCTCCATTCACGCCCGCTCCCTCGTGCTCACTGTTTACACTCAGTCCTGCGGCGCACCGCACAGATCGGCGAGCAGAGCCTGTCTGATGTACACTTGCGGGTATTGGTACAGCGCAGGGACTAACTGTTTATGGACTGCGGCTTCTTTATGGACTTTGTCTTTCCTGCCGCTCTGCGCCAGTCCTCGAGGCCGTTCTTGCGTGGGGTTTGCGCTATAGCTTCCCCATCTCCGTGTTTTCGCCAGCATTCCACACGTTTTGCCATGCCTTCTTCAGTGCCACAGTCACCGACGGACCCGGAAGTCTTCGTCCTTTCGTAGATCTTGTTCACACGCAAGCGCGAGCTGCCATGTGTTCAAATCTCCTTAGCTCCGACCATCCGCTGAACTGGTACCCACTGGTTGCTATTGGATGCCCACGAGTCTCCGCATTGACATGCTCTGAGAAGTCAGGTGAGAAATTTCAGTTCGCATAACCGCTGGACTTTATCATCTAAGGTTGACGAAAGGCGTGCAAACAAAACATTACGCACTATTGGAGGTTCGTGCTGAAACGTGTGTCGCAGAGGCGTGGCTAAGGTGAGGAAGTCGGAGGTCGGAGGCAGGTAGGTACTAAGCAGTAGCGCCGAAGGGATGGAAAGATGTCCATCGTTACTGCTTTCGATAACCTTTTTCACTATTTAGCATGGATCAGCGCCATGAACTGCACTGATGTTGTGTTCTTGCCGGATGGCGACCGCACGTTCGAGGTGAGGCACCGGCCAATACCGCATCCACCTACCTACCTAACTACCTAACAGCACGATGTTCTTCAGTCTCTGCGCCCCGCTCTACCTGCTCTGCTCTTCTCCAGATCCAGAGAAAACTACGGACGGTTTTATGGAGTACACTATGGACGTCCAAACGCGTATCGTTTTCCCAGTGGTCCAGAGAGAACCGTTGTCATCGAGTGTGCCTCATCTGCTCAGCAAAATCACCGGTGAATCCATGATGGGTCCGCCACCATACTATGACGATATAACCGCCTGCCATGTTCGCGACGTTCACCACTATCGGTCCGACCAGCACGAGCTCGTGGTCGTTCATTACATCTTCACTGCCGACGGAAAGACGGACCATCGCTACGCCCGTTTCGAACGTTTCCGTAGCGACGAGGGGCGTCTCACCGGGCCCTCCAAGCTCAGCTCTGTGGACCAGCTGCTCAGCAATCTCAGCGCCGCTGTGCGCCTCGATTCGGTGAAGATATCCAACGCGCTGGACACCCTCATACTCGGAAAGCGCAGTCCATATGAACTCGTCCAGACGCTCGTCAATGTCACGCCCGGCATGATCAACATTCTCGATGTTGTCGTCCTCGCTGACGCGCTCGGCATTTTTGCACGGGACTACAGCGCGCTCTCTCACATGTGTATGTGGTATGCGGCGGCGCTATTTGTGCTCATCCGACACCGAGTTCGGTACAATGCCCACTGGAGGAAGGGCGAGGCCTTCCAGCACGGCGGGACCGCGAAAATCCGCCTGGCGACACTAAGGCCCCGTATATCCCTTGTGGACCCGGAGACCGCACAGCTCGTGCAGCACTCCAACCAGAAACTCGAAAAGGGATTGCAGAACCTATTCGAAGCTGTGTATGTGCGCGGAAAACTTAACCAAGAACAGTTGGACAAACTCCGAGCGACAGTAAAGGCCGACCTCGCCCTTTTCAGTGATCAGGCGCCAAATGCAGTCCATGTGGTGGAGCTTACTGTCGAGGACCTTCTCCATCGGATACGTCAGCAGGTCCGAGAGCGGAGCGACATGAGAATCGTACGTCCTTCTTGCCCTATGAACTTGTGTTTGCGTTGATGAAGTGCGTGTCGTAGCTTGCAGAATCAGAGCTGAAGACATTAAAAGAAAGGTGCAAGGCTGCGGAGGCACGCTCAGTCATCTTTTGCTTGATAAACATATCTCGATTAACGTCTCTGATAGGACCGGGCGAAAGCCGCAGAAGCTGCTGTTCAAGCGATGGGCTCAACTCCAAGTAGCATCTTAGTGAGTATACATTCACATTGGCCGCAAAATCTAAACTGCTCCGCAGGCCGCACACACTATCACAACCTGAGCATCACAAAGACTGGTTATTTATGGTCCTTTTCGTGGAGCTTCCTCAGATTGAATGTCATCGGGGCCCGCGCGCTTCCAACATAAATATGTTGAACAGTCGAATGTTCATCAGCTTTGACAGCAGTTTCAAGTTGGATATCGGTCTGGACAAATAATATTGTCCATGGCAGGCAATGCCTGACTAATACTGTCGGCAAGATCATTGATGCCTGCTCTTCACACTCCTCCCGGAGTGAAAATTCCATCTCATCTAGAAGCGCAGACGAGGAACAACGTATGATCTCGCATATTTATTAAGGGGTTACAGCTCTCCTGCGCGAGGCTATGGTTTCTTCAACTGACCACTACAACACCAGTAGCATTTTTTGCATGTGGAAGATCGGCTTTGAGGGACCGGGATAGCAAGAAAAACACGATAGCAGGAACATACATTTTGAAGAGATCATGTGCGAGACAAGGCTGCGCAGTAGCGCGCGATGTGTTTGAGATTTGTTACTTCTGCAGTCCGAATCTGCAGCACAAGAAAAGCCAGGATCTGCTTGCCTCGACCACGGGTTGCCGCGCGAGATCGGCCTAGGAGTGCGCAGAGGCGCGGGAGTGCTCGCAATCGCTAGAGACGAACGCATGGAGCGCCTGCCTGTCCGCCTCGCTGAACAGCGGCTCCGCGCCCGCAAACGCGGCCTCGAACTCCGGCAAGTTGCCGCGCACGCACTCGTGCGCCTTCAGAGTGCAGAAGACGGTGCAGAGGTCCTTGTGCGGCGGCGCGCCGCGCCAGTCGGCGAGCTGGCATGCGCGCGAGCAGTAGCGCGGCACCCTGCAGCGCGCGCACGCCTGGAACGGCTTGCCGTCCTCCTTCTGGAAGATGGAGAGCGAGCACGAAGGGCCGGCGCAGACGCGCTGGGACTTGGTCATCAGGATCAGCGTGTGCACCGTCTGCGCGGTCACCTGCTTGCGGCAGCGGCAGCGGCCGGGCGCGTCGAACCAGCGGTCGACGCCCGCGGGCACGGGGTCTCCGCAGTGGTCGGCCAGCTCGAGGCTGAATTTGGCAAGCCAGGGGAACATGAGGTCGGTGTCCTCCATGCGATCGGCAACGTGGCTAAGCAGGCGGAGGAGCACAGCGTGGTGCCCGGCAAAAAAGCGCGAGCCGTCGTCGGGGCGTGCGCCCGCGCCGTCCGATAGCACTGAGAGCACGTGGCAAGGAAGCGAATAGGACGGCTTTCCGCCGAAAGTCCAAGTCGTGCGCGCGGTCGTCTGGGACGCGGCGGGATCCAGCATCTTGAGGACGATATTAACGAGCCGCGCGCGGAAGGGGTCCTGCTCCAGAACGGGCATGATCACCGGACGGGCGACGTTGACCATTTCTCCGAGCATGCAGAGGGGACCCGCGCTGATGAACTGCTCGCTGTAGCTCAGTAGAGCGTCGACCGTCGCCGGAACACCGCCGGGGAAGAGTTGCTCGACGCGCGCGGGCCACCGGCCTTTCTTGTCGCCAAACGTCTTGTTTGCCTTCTCCACGCGGTCCATAAAGGCATTGTCGCCCACCCGCACAGCCGTAGTAAATAAATCTGCCGCAGACGAGGTGAGGGAACCCAGGTACTCCTCGGCCCTGAAAGGTCGCGAGGCCAGCCGGTGAATGCTGCACTGTCTGCGGTTAGCAGCGAGTGCGAGGGCCAGGCGCTCCAGCTCTTCTGCCGTCCGCGGGGTTGTGAGGGTCGCAATGCATGCATCGAACAGCGCGTGGCAGTCGACTCGGAGACGCGAGACGTGCTCCTGCAATTCGTTTTCGGTGTCTTCAAGGAACCTGGACGAAAAGTTGCGGAGGCAATCAGGGCAGACCGTCGGTTCCGGCTGGTCCGCTAAGCCCCATGCCAGTGTGTTGGCCATAGCTTTGGTTGAGGAGTAGCTCATCGAGACTGCAAGGATCCTGTCTTATTCAACAAATTGTCCGTTGACTTGTGAGTTGACGACTGGCGCTTCACGCCGATCCACTCACAAGTGCTTGCTGCGTTATCTAGCGCAATATGCTGCCTGGAAACAACAATGCCTATCGTTCAGAGGCGAAACGAAACGGATTAAGCACTGGTGTTCTGCTGCCTGGCGGCTGTAAGAGCAACTGCGTTAGTTATCAAGCAGATTATAACGGCTAAACTATACGCCTACTGGTACTTCGCGATGTTGAGCGCTGGCGCCTGGCTTCACGTGGCACGCTTCGAGCCTCCTGACGGGTTCAGGTGCGACTGCAACGCGCGTTTGGTTTTTCAAACTCCACCAACCGCAGTCACCTCAAACGAATGACGCGAGGGTGTACTGCAGCACGTCCACTATCCGAGGGTACGCCGTAATGGGACCAGTCGCTCGAGGGCCGAAGGTTGCAAATTCAAGAAGGGGACACTGAGAATGAAAATTGATCCCGCGAACCCGTCCTTGCTCTTCCCCATCATGTCGCTCGGAACCATCCGGAGTGCGTACAAGCCCCAAATGCGCCCAAGTCGCGTTTTGCGCGTTATGGAATGGCCGCTACTGTGACTGCTGGCGCTGGTATGGCATATATGTGGAGACGGTAAGTACACCGTGGGCGCGAATCGGCAGCGTTGCTGACGCACCGGGCAGGATGGAGGAGAGCTCGCGGTTGGGCATATGGACGGACAAGTTTACGCCCGATCCGCCGTTCCCGAAGCAATACGGTTACAAATACCCGGCTGGGGGCGCAGCTCGCCCAGCAGGACAAAGCGGTCCCGCGCGTGGACGACGTTGGCGCCGCGTTTTTTTCCGCCCCATCTCACTGGCCGTTCACTATTTGCAGGCTCTGGCAGTGGGCGATGGACGATGGAGCGCGCGCGGCCGTCGTCGCCGCCATCGCCGTTCAGCAGCTGCTGCCGTCGGATGAGGTAGACGCTCGCGCGGTGGAAGCGGCGCCCGTCATTGCCGCCCGCCCGCAGCAGCTTCTTCTTCGCGCTGGCTGGGACGACGTGCACCCGCGGGAGCGTCAGCGCGCAATCGTGCTGGCGCATTTTAATGATGTGCCCGCCGATGACCACACCGTGCCGCTCGTCCAGCCATTTCTGCAGTGGGTCTAGGCACAGGCGTGGCAGCTTGCCGTCCAGGACGACTCGCAGGACTTGTGGCCCGTGGCAAGACTGATAGACCTGGGCGTGTAGCAGGCGCATCTCTTGAACTTGTAAGGACCGGGCGAGCCTGTGCCGATTCTGGAGCTGCTGACTGTTTCACAAGTTCCGCTCGTGATCGCCGGGCATTCTGAGTAGCGACGCAGGGAAGACGGCCTCGATGTTGTGAAGTTGTGCATGCGTACGCCACCGCCCATTTACTGCTCGCGCCTCACGCGAAATTTATCATCTGCAGTGTCGTGCATCATGTAGTACACCGGTTGAGCCTTGAGCTTCATGCAGCTGGAGTCCTTCCAGACCGAGCTTATCCGCCAATACCACATACGCGCAGGGGACGCTCTCCTGGGGACTGCGTCACCGCTCCACGAGTCCGCAGCGAGGCAAATAGACATCCAACTGGGAATCGTAAACGAGGTCCGTCCGTCTCTCGCTCGTTGGTAACTGAATCCAGAATGCTGTTCGACGCCGCATGCTTGTCACGGGCCGCTTGTGCGACGCGTTGAAGATGTATAGGCTTGCGCACAGCGGTCTGCAAGATGGAGACTTGTTGAGGACGTTTGCCCGTGCCGCTATGCTGCGCATCAAGCTGGAGGTGGATCATTTCAGAGCGCGATGCGGGGGTCCGTAGACAAGACAAGATTTATCCCTGAACGCCCAAAGCTACGACACCCCATCCAATGAGTCGCCCGTATGTGCAGCGCCGGGTGCACATTGCAACTGTGCGTATAACGTGTGTGCTCCTATATTGACCTCCCGCTAGGCATCAGAAACCTTTGTAGCAGTAACACTGTACCTTAAATGTGAACCGGAAATCGTACATCTACTGTATTTTTGTCGAGTAGCTGACGTCCTTAGTATCACTACGTGAACACTTTTTACTTATCCTGAGCGTCAAAATCGCACAAAATCGCAACCAGGCCATGCTGAGAAAGACAAAGATCAGAGAACTCCGACATGAAATTGATCCCGCGCGTTGCTCCTGTACCATCATGTCGTTCGGAACCATACGAAGTGCCCTGCGATTATACAAGCCTCGAATAGTGCCCAAGTCTCGTATTGCGCGTTATGGGCTCGCCACCGTTGTTGCCGCCGGTGCTGGCGTGGCATACGTATGGAGACGGTACACGCGAGTAAATACGTATTGCTAGTTGCTAACGCGCCGGGCAGCATGGAACAAAGCCTCTGGTCGGACGAGTTCAAGCCCGACCCGCCGCTGCCGCCGCAGTACGAGTACAAATACCGGTGGGGCGCGCAGCTCGTCGAGCTCGAGATGATGTCCGACGCGTGGGACACGCTGGCCGGGTGCGCACCGCCCGCCGCGTCCTCGGCGCGCTCTAAGCCGTTTCCAGGCTCTGGCGGGACGCGCTGATCGACGGCGCCGACGCGGCCGTGCTTGCCGCCATCGCCGCCAAGCTGCTGGACGCCGACGCCGACGCGCCGGCGGACAAGATGCACAACGTCGCCGTGCTCACGCTGTTCAAGCTCCTGCGCGCCGGCTGGGGCGACAGCGTGCACCCGCGCGAGCGCGAGCGCGCGATTGCGCTCGCGACTGCGGCGTCCATTGTCGACGAGGACACCGTCAACCCGCCGTTCGTGCAGTGGGCCTGGGCGCAGGCGTGGCATCTGGCCGTCCAGGACGCGTTAAAGGATATTCTGCCCGTGACGCAGCTGCTTGATCTTGGCCCGGGCCATGATATTTTGTGAGTACCGTGTTTCGCCTCTGCCGCACTATCCCAGTGCTCCCAACGGCTGCCTCGCTCGCAACCCCGCCGATAGCCTTGCATCCATGATTTCTGGCATCATTGCTCCATGAACCGCGTGTTCATGCACGACTCTGAAGCTTCGCACTGCAAAGACGCGAAAGATGTTGCCAGGGCTATCAGAGTACTCGCGTCGCTCCCAACTTGCTCTTTCACGCGTTTTTGCCGGGCGTTGCGAGGTCATTAGGGGGTATCACAGTGCTCGCAACGACTCGCAACGCGAGGTCGCAACGAAATCCGCGACGAAAGTCGCAACGGGTCGCAAGTTGCGGCGTTGCGAGTCCGGGAGTCGCAAAACCTCGCAACGCCCCCTCGCAACGAAACTCGCAACGCACTCTCGACACCAGGATGGCATTTCCATCATTCTCCATCATCCATCCACATAAAATGCACTCTTGCATGTTTCTCGGTACTTTATAACGACGGAGTGCACGCCGTTGCGAGGGCTATCACAGCACTTGCTCGCAACAGCGCTCGCAACGTTGTTGTCGCAACACTTCGTTGCGAGCATCGTTGCGAGCTCGCTGTGATACCCCCTATTATGTGTCCCGGAGTTGGTTTCCAGTCCCCAAACTGACATGACTTCCAGCCCAATATTACCCCTCGCACTCGTAATCGCCGAGCATTTCGAACAACGACGCAGAAATCAGGGCCTGAATCCCACACAACAATGCATGTGTGCGTCCCCCCTGCTACCAAATCAATCACGCGCGACTTTCTCACTGCTCTGCGTAGTGGCATCGGTGTACACGAGCCTCGCCTTCGGCTTCATGTCGCAGCACGAACCGGCGCAGAACGACGTCGTCCAGCGATACCACCGCCGCGCGCTCGCCGTGCTCGACCCCGCGACCGATCCAGAGGGCACGGCGTGGGGAATGTACCTGTCGGCTATAGGGAGGATATATTTCCATTTGGGGCTGCAGTACGAGGTGCGCCGTGCGATGAGCAGCGGCGTTGAAGAAGTGCTAACGCGCACTACAGGTGATGGGCCTCATGGGCGACGCGCTGGAGACGTACGTGCACGCGCACGGCGCCATGCCCGACGGCGATCCGCTCAAGGAGCTTGTGCATACTTCTGTGCTGCGCACGATGCTGAGGATGCGGCGCGCTGCTGCTGGCTCGTCAGATTCAGAATCAAAAAAGACTTGATTTATTTCCTTCTGTCCGGTCCGTCCATGCGTGATCTTCTGCCAGTGGGGCAAGACCAGGCGCGGAGCGTACTACAGGCAGTTCTTCAGTTCTTCGCGGCGTGGCGTCCGTGATTTAGTTCCCGTAAGTGTCCGGTGCTTCGAGCGCCGTTCTTTATGTTATGCTAAAAGATACTCATCGCAGCCTGAGCCACGGCGTCCGAGTCAAGCATCAAGCCCAACCAGTGACCGAGCTCGATCTGGCGCAAAATCGACGTTCCCCGACAATCCCAACTCGCAGCTGACGTTTTGTCGACCTTCTCGAGGAGGCGCCTTTTTTATTGCGACCGTGATTGCAATGCCGTGACATTTCGCACGCGTGTAATAATGTGTGCTCAACTTGAATTCACGATGCGCGGCCAATGTGCGGAGGCTCCTCTTTCTCTATGACTTGACATTCGACCAGGCCTTTCCACGAGACCGCGGTCGCGCTGGCGCGGATACCCGTGACATGACAGGGCGACAAGGCGATGCTCACGGGTACCGAGAGAGGTGTGTGTTGTCACTTTGACCGTCTGCTGGCTCTTCGATTTGCTAATGGTCGTTGGTAGTACAGTGTGCAGTAAGCGGGCTCGCTCAGCGGACCGCCAGGAGACGTCTATCTGCTATATCGCTTCATTCGTCGCGCACCGAAAGCCATGCAGGGACACCGAGCACGCTGATACTTCAGTCTTCACGTTGTGGGTATTCTCGTCTCAGTATGCGTCGATGGTCGAAACGCAGTGGCGCTTTCTGCTGAACCGGCTGAGCCTGAAGACCCGCGTACTGATATCTTCCCGAATCAATCGACCAAATGTATGGACGACGTTTCTGGTGGCACACTGGCACCACCTCGGCTGACACCATCTGAGTTGCTGTGTCCCTCCCAAGAGTGTGTAATGAGTCAGATCGTTTCAAAGTTTTTATTCACATGGATGTTAGAATTATCAGTTTGCATTGATTCGGACCAGAGGGAGACACAACGATGAAGATCTTGGTGATGACCACAACGAAATAGAGCCGGCCTCAAATCCTAATGCCGTGGGAGTTCTGTCGAGGAGTGAGTACCACTCATCTACCGATGTGTGGTTCTCTATTCACCAACATGTGTTGCGCTTCATTCGCGATGTGGAAGGTCGCGGCGCAAAGGGTGCATCGCATAGCTTTGCACGCGTCAGACCGTCGAGGATGATGGGAGAACAAAACTAATAGGTACATACTCGCACTTCCAGGCTGTCCCGGCCCGTCAGAGGACGAAGCATCACTTAGGCTAGGGGTGGTCGGGACGTCAGAATGGATTACAGAGCCGCCAGAGTGCACAGGGGTATTGTTCAGGACTGTTTGAGGTATCGGTCGGGACGGAGCTCTCGTTTGCTGCTGAGGTGCGGTGTGGGCACTGACATACGGCGCGTTCCCGCCGGGAGGGAGAAAGCCGCGCCCGACGAAGACGGGTCTCTGCGCACCGCGAGTGTAGATGGGCTGCTGCCACTGCGGATTCATCGCCGGTGGAGGTGGTTGATGGGCTGGGATGCCTCCGCGCTGGGTGGCGTGGCCTCCACCGCGCTGAATGTCATGTGCGGCGCCGTGGTGGGCACCGCGATGGACGACATGCTGAGCGCCAGCATGTTGCTGCGAGTACCCGGGTGCATAAGGGAGCTGAGGGAGAGGCTGAGAGGGGTGGTGACCGCTCGCGGAAGCCGCAGACGAGAGCGAGGCACTATATCCAGACGAGCCAGCCGAGGACCCTGAGGAGTCCCCCTGGGCCTGTGGTGCAGCGATCGGCTGGTGTCCGCCGGCAGGGAGCGATGGCTGCCAGGACATTGTGGAAGTTAGAGCTGATGGTCCTGTCCCACACGGCGGCACACCAGGCGCACACCTTGCTGGTGTTAAGATCTTGAAAAAAATAATTATAACCAAATGTGTTCAAAAGTACGCAAGTTGCATATTTTTTGAGTCGTCGCTAACTTGGGGGAGCCATTGCGGCGTTCGGAGGACCGATCTTTCCCAGATAATTCCCCTGGATTCCTGGGTTTCCGTCCTTTCTCGTCTGGCCTCCAAAGAAGTCGACGGAATGATAAGTCTTACTACTACCTGGTCGCTGGGCTCTGGGCGCGTGTCGTTGCTAACAGCGTTTTCAGGTTCTCGTCGTCCTATCTGGCGCGGCGTTGGTAGCTCACGTCGCTTGATTCTTGTCTGATGCTGCTCTTGGGTAATCGATCGTGGCCAGGAGTTCGGAGTCTATATGTTCTCAAATATATAATATGATGTGGTCTGGTGCGAAAATATTATTCAAGATGCTCCGGAGCGCGCAGAGTGCGCCAGAGTAAAATCAATGTTATGATCGTGTTCAGAGTCTATATGTCCTCGTGGTCTGGTGCTATTCAAGATGTCAACGATGCTGCACTCGCCGCTTCCGCAACAAACAAGCCTCGAAGGCAAGTCGAAGCTTCCTGGCGGGATTAACTCCCACAGAATCGTTTCGCCGGTGCTTTGAGGAGCCGGAGGTCGATGCTTCTATTCTCATGCTAAATGGTCCTCCCCGGAGTTGAGCGAGTCTTGCATGTAACCCACTCTCGAAGGTTCGCTCTATTTGTGATGGGGCTTGTGGCTCAGATTAATTGCAATGGTTAAATCTGGCTGTCCAATTTAATTGCCCAAGACAGGTCCAACGCCTCGTTGGGTAAGCTAATGCGATATCTATTTCATCTGCAAGCAGTCGCTCTCGGACTCGGAGACAGTCAGAGATCGAGACCGGTCCGGTCCGGTCCACCTGCGGAGTTGGCTCTTCCTCTTCTACTATCGCCCCTGTTTGCTCACCGAACATGCAGCCTCTGGATTTTACGGCTCGCATACCAGCCGAGATCCTGCTCAGGTCTTCGACAGTGCGTGCCTCGACGAATTTCGGCGGATCATGCGTGTTAGCAGGCGTTGGAGACAACTTGCACGGAGTCATCCTACCTTCTGGGCAGCCCCGCGGCTAGTCGGGACATCACCTGCCGATGTTTCTTTCTTTCTTGCACGCATTTCCGCTGGAGCTGGAAGCCGATGAATATCGAGCTAAATGTGGTCGAACCGGATGTGCCGCTACTAGAAACGACCGTTCTGCCAGGCATCGCATCGCAGCTCGGCTGCTACACAGCCCTGTCGCTTCGCGTGCACATCAACTATGCTCGCGCGGTGTTTGATCTCCTTCGCGGTCCAGCGTCGTCGCTCCGTTCTCTCGGCATCTTGTTCGAGGCGAGCACGGACACTGGCGCGTCATCATTTGTCACCCTTCCCGACGACATTTTGCCTTATGGCTGCCATCCTCAAGGAATGGAGACAGTATATCTTCAGAACCTGGTCGTCGCGCGTGTTCCTCCGGCATTAGGAACGGCACCGAACGTTATGTACTGCCAGAAATCTCGATCCGTATCCACTGGCATATTGACTTTGACCGAGGCATTTCCGCATGTGCGCTATCTGATGCTCAGCGGTCGCGGTCTTCGTTATATGTTGCACTACGCCTGGCCGATACGATGGGAGCGCCTCGCATCCTTAACGCTTTCCGTTGGCCGGCATAGTCTCCAGAAGATCCTCTTCACAGTTCCATTAATGCATATTCTCCATCTAACAACGGATCAGACGCAGCAAGGAGCTCTATCAGTAATGTTAACGCATCTGCCCGGCGGCCTCTATATGTCCTTCGAGGTCATCAACGCTCGAGAGTTCGTCTTACATTTGACCAGTGTTGTTACCGGCCAAATACGCTCCTTGCGGGAGCGCAGAAGCGCATGGGCAGCTGCCGAGTCCCCCCCTCACGATGCTCTGCGCATGGACGATGTGGTGTCCCGCGTCGTATCTCTGACGATCCCGGTTTCGCTGTGGGAGTTGCTCTTGCCGTGCATGGGCCCCTTTCCGAATCTGGAGACGCTCACCCTCCTGCTGTCACGAAACTCAGGACACGCGCAGCTGATGCGCGATCGAAGCCCTGATCCTCTCGCGTTAGTGTGCCCTCGGCTCACGGTGCTTGTGCTCGACGGCGCGAATGATTCTTGGTCTATCCCGCTGCCGGACGTGAAGCGCATCATCCTCCGACACTTGACGGCGCCCACACCAGTCAACCTTGTGCTGCGCTGCAATTGGCGCGGAATTATCTCCCAGCTACAACCAGTAGTCGACACAGTCCATGAGACATATGAGCAAGTTGATCAGTACGTCGCCAGGTATCAAACGAGCTGTCGCATACTATTGACCTTCGCCGTAGCTTCCCGAAAACACCGTGGAATCGCTACTAGCGGACTAGCGTGCCACGAATATGGCTTGGCGATGGAACCAGCGAGGATCGCCTTGTCAAGGTGCATGTTTGCCTGTAGAAAAACAGGCCAGCAGTGTCGCCGCCTCAGCTGAGGGCTTAACTTGATGAGTCTGTGGACGCGAAAGATTCAAAACTACTGGTCCAGTACGACTTTGCCATAGAGCCGATTCCTTGGTTGAATCAGTAGTTTATGGACATATCAAACGATTGGGACACTATTGAACAAATTCAATGTATCCTACCACTGCCACTAGTAAGTGACAAAGTCGCATCGCGCACAGGGACTGCCTATCACCGACTGAAGTCCAACGTCAATTTCCACATCGAACGATTTGACATTTAGTTACGGTCGAGTATGGTGGTCGGATGACCAAGTCAATACCGAGTCTTTTTCATCTGCAAATAATGCTCCTTGACTGACGGAGTACGGGCCGGTCCGGTCCAGCTGCGGAGTTCGCTCTTTCACCTGCCTATCTATCTAATATTGCTGGGCATCTGCGCTATCTGCTCGCCGATACATGAAAAATATGGATTATACAGAGCGCATACCAGCCGAGATCATGCTCCAGGTCTTCGACAATGCATGCCTCGACGAACTCCGGCGGTTCATGCGGGTTAGCACGCGTTGGAGACAGCTTGCAAGGAGTCATCCCACCTTCTGGACATCCCCGCGGCTGGTCGGCACCTCACCTTCAGATATAGCTTTTTTCCTTTCACGCATTTCCGCAGGGGCTGGGAAGCCGATGAAAGTCGAACTCGACGTGGTCGAACCACACGTGCGGCAACTAGCACTAGCACTGACCGTGCTGCCAGGCATCGCGGCGCAACTCGACTGCTACACATCCATGTCGCTTCGCGTGCACATCGACTATGCTCGCGCGGTGTTTGATCTTCTTCGCGGTCCAGCGTCGTCGCTCCGTTCTCTCGGCATATTGTTCGAGGCGAGTACGGACACTGGCGCGTCATCGTTTGTCTCCCTGCCCAGCGACATCTTGCCCCATGGATGCCATCCCGAGGGACTAGAGACAGTTTCTCTGCAGAATCTAGACATCATCCGGATTCCTGCTGCTTTGGGAACTGCACAGAACGTCATGTATTGCAGGAAATCTCGGTCCATGTCCACCACTGGCAGCATATCGAACCTGGTCAAGGCATTTCCGCATGTGAGCCATCTGATGCTCAGCGGCCGCGGTGTTCCGGATATGTTTTCAAATCACTCCTGGCCGATACAATGGGAGCGCCTCAAATCCTTAACGCTGTCCGTTGACCGGCATGGTCTCCAGAAGATTCTGTTCACGGTCCCATTACCGCGCATTCTCCATCTGACGACGAATCATACGCGGCAAAGAGCTTTATCAGTCATGCTAACGCATTTGCACGGCGGCCTCTATATGTCCTTCGAGGTTATCAATGCTCGGGAGTTCGTCTTACATTTGACCAGCGTTGTGACAGGCCAGATACGCTCTTTGCGGGAGCGAGAAGCGCATGGGCAACTGCCGAGGCACCCCCTCACAATGCCCTGCGAATGGACGACGTGGTGTCGCGCGTCGTGTCTCTGACGATCCCAGTCTCGCTGTGGGAGCTGCTCTTGCCCGCATGGGCCCATTTCCGAACATGGAGAAGCTCACCCTCCTGCTGTCCCGCACCGCAGGACACACGCTGCTGAATCGTGATATCACCTTGAACCCACCTGCGTTGGTGTGCCCGGGGCTCAAGGAGCTTGTGCTCGACAGCACGGATGGTTCCTGGCCTATCCCGCTGTCGTATGTGAAGCGCATCATCGTCCGACATCTGAAGGCGCCCACACCGATCAACCTTGTGCTGCGCTGCAATTGGCGTGGACATGTCTCTCAACTGGAACCGGTAGTTGGGAGGATTATAGAGTCAGATGAGCAAGTTGGCCATGATCAGTGCGTCGCCAAGAATTAAACGCGCTGTCGCACGCTATTGACCTTCGCCGTAGCTATCCCAAAACACCGTGGGATTGACGATAGCAGCCTGACGTGTGACGAAAGATTGAAAGCTCCTGGTTCAGTGCGCCTTCAAGTTGGCCAGTGAGCCGATTCCCCACTTGAGTCAGTAGTTTATTGATATATCAAACCCTCGACTGCGACACTATCACATCAGCTCCATGTATCCTCCACAAGTACTCGGACAAGCATCGTATCGTAATCGTCATATAAGTTTCGCACAGCGTCTATCTATCGACAACTTAGATTTCCACGCCAGTTGCCACATCGTTGCCATCATACGTCTACGCTTTAAGAGGGCACGAGGCCGGTGGCATACGCACAGTCAAGGAGGAGCTGCACGTCCTTCCTGTCAAGCTGTTCAAGCGCAAGCGCAAGGTCAGCAGCGCTCTTGACGGCGCCCGCCTTCGTGAGCAAGACGCAAAGGCTTGGGCCCACATCCCTGTGCCGCGGCGCGCCATTCGTCCAGTCGATCCTCTGGCACTCGCGGCTGCAGTATCGCGCGAACCTGCAGCTGCCGCACGTCTGGAACCTGCGCAGGCCGCCGGGGTCCTTCTCGTCGAGCTCGGTGTTTGTGCAGCCCGGTTGGCGCAGAAGCCGTTCGCGGCGCCACGCGCGAGGAACATGCGGAGGACGACGACGGCGTCCATCGAGCGGAAATCGCGCGCGCTCCGCGGGCTGACGGCACGGCACCATTGCACACAGCGGTCGTGCGGCCTACCGAGAGTCATGCGCAGCGCGCGCGACTCGCAGCGCACAGTCGAGTTCCGCTGCTCATCGCAGGTTGGTCCGCTGATTCCGGGACGCGTAAGGTCGACGCGCTCGAGTGCATCCAGGAAAAGCTCCTCATAGAGGCGCGGCAAGTCGTCTGTGCGCGCCTGGAATGAATACGGAGGATGTAGAGGAGCATGATCGCCAAGTCTGACAGCTCGTTTTTGCTGGCCACCGAAGGGCGAGCATATGTGCCCGGCGGCATGGTGAACGGCGGTGTTCCTTCCCAAGGCGTCGGGCCATCGACGGTGAGGCATGTGAGGATCAACCAGGCCAGGCGCTGTCGTCGCGGAGACTTGAGCAACTAGGGCATGACGACCGCCCGCGCACCCGTCACGACGATGTTGAATGAATGAAGCAGGATATCCGAGTAAGCGACGCAGGACCAGAAGATGAGGGCGTCAAGCCCGCGGTCGACGCCAAGCGCAAAGAGTTGGTCCAAATCAACAGGCCAAAGGGTTTTCAGCCGTTTGACAAAGAACCTTGTTGGTCCTCTGGTCACTGTGCGAAAGAGATTCTTCCCCTCCTCCAGCCCAGTCATAACGGGATAATACAGAGCGTCAATGAACATTCCAAAGGAATCTGAGATCTCCATGCGGGTGCGGAAACGGCGCCTGTGAAAGCGCACGCGTTCGCTGCAAGCCAGCTGATTGGATGTGAGGCGCTGTCGAATAGGACGGACGTCCTGCTCGCTATACAGCACGATGAGCCGCATGCACGCAGTCAAGAAGTCGTCTTCTTTTTCCGCTGTACAGTGTCTACGGCCATTGGGTCGCAGGTGAAATCGTAAACAAGGATGCTGAAACACCATGGACAACACGTGGGGTTGCACGGGTCATCGATACACTTTAGAGCATCGCTGGGTGGGCTGAGCGCGACTGCACTGAGCGGCGACTGAAAAATACATGAGCGCGTACTGCGTTCCCCCTGTGGTGTGGCGCTGGCTACCCGGCGTGGTGGCGGTGAATGTGAGAACCGCGACTCGTAATAAAACTCCGCTCACAGTTCTTTGCTTCCTCCATACATTTCCCGGACGACATGTGATCCTCTCTCATGTGCATGCCCCGTGTAACATAAGTAATCCCTTTTGCCTAACCGCTGATACAATACACAAATCCTCGACCACAACCATCCCAGAGCGTGTTAACCCACAACCTCAGCCTCGCTACCAGTTCAATGCTCGCACATGTTGAACCTCGCTCCAAAGAATGCCTCGTTATTCTCCCCGACAAATTGCGTGCGCTCGTTCATTAACTCCTCGCGGTACGCGAACGCCTCCTCACGCGACATCGTATGTCCGCCAACATCGGCAACCATCTTCAGCAGCTCCGTGGGGAGCTTCTGGAGATGCGAGTCCGGCGGTGCATCGCGCAGCGCATCAAACATCCAGTCCACCTGCTGCGGCGCGACGACGCTCGTCGAGGGGATGCTCTTGTTCGGGTCCACGAGGAACAAAGCGACGATCTTGCGGTGCCCGGGACGCGTGCGGTCGGCAAGGGCGAAGGGCGAGACACGGTGCTGGTAGATGTTGGGGAACGCGATGCATCGGCCTGATTTGGTATGTACGGAGCCGAGGTCTTGCACTAGTGGCCCGTTTCTAAGTGCGGGAACATGAGCGGTCAGGTTCAATCCGCCGCGGCGCTGACGCCGAAGGACACACCTTTCCAGCCCCCACACTTGGCGCACGCCGTCGTTGTCATCCTGCTCGTACCCTTCCGGCTCGCGCACGGCCGTGCGGAACGCCAGCCGACTCTCCGTTATGTTACTGTCCAGCGCGGTAAGCACGATTAGGCCTATCCGCTCACTGCGACTTACTCCTCGTCGTAGTAGTAGATCCCCGACACGACGATCTGCTCGTTCTTCATGCCCTCGACGTGCCACGATCCGCCGGGGTACTCCGGTTTCTCGGGCGTCAGGATTATGTTGGCAAGCTTGACAATGACCTGGACCGTCCGCCCGCGCAGACTGTACTTCGTCTTCCTCCGACCCGCGGCGCCCTTTCCCGCGACATATGCATGTGGCGCAGGAAGGGTGAGCGGGCGAGACCGCTCCCACTGCGTGCGGCGCACCTCCCACTCCGCGACCGCCGCACGATCGTCCCAGCGCGGCGAGTCCGGCTTGCCCGGGGCCTCGCCGTACTCGTATCGTTCGTCCGTGCGCGGGCGGAAGAGCCTGAAGTTGTACGGGTGCAGGTCCGTCAGGACGCGCTCGAAGAGCGGGATGAAGGCTGCGACGATGCCGTCGAGTGCGGCGTGAAGCGCGGTGTGCGAGGGGTGCAGGTTGTTGATGTATCCTTTGCGTGTGACGGCGCCATCCTGCGCGACGGCGAAGTCTGTCGGGAGCCACGCGAAGCGGGCGGACGTCACGCCGTCGTCCAGGGACGGCGGCTCGGCGGGCACGAGCTTGCTTTCGCCATCGTCGCCGTGTTGGTGGACGAGGGTGCGGCCGTAGACGAGCGGGTAGAGCGAGGGGTGCACGAGGTCCAGTACGAGCCCGTTCGAGCGCGGGTGCCAGTCCTTCTGCGCGTCGGCACATCCTCCAGGGCGCGCACGCCGTCCTTCAGCACCGCGAGTACGTCCGCGGGGATGAGCGCGTCTGACTGCCATATCTTGTCGAAGCATGAGACCTGCGCAGCGCGTTAGTTGTCGATTCCAGCGTCTGGGAGCTATTCCACAGCGGAGGAGGAACGGACCTCGATGCCGGTCGCCTCGTCCCGAAGCGCCGCGTAATCGTGTAACTCAGCGAGGACGTAGTCGACGTCCGGCTCGCGGAGGCCCTGCGCCAGAGCCTCGGCCTTCCAGCGCGCAACGATAGTGTCGTCTGTGATCTTGCGCCACCACTCGGGCTTGGAGCGCAGAGTCGCGGACAACGCGCACATCCTGAGTTCAACGAGCTGCATTCAAATCGCACATCGCGTTGAGTGCAGTCACGTGCACGGTATGCGGACCAAACGGACGCACCGTGCGGGGCGCCTCGACTATTCCTTCGCCCGTCTCGAGGACATAGAATGGATGCGGAAATTGTGGCAACCAGTTGGGGTTGAAGCCAAGGTCGTCCGAGTCTGTATCGAGCTTGCCGTCGTCGCCGCCCTCCATCTCGTGGCGAGGCTCCGAGTCGCTTTCATGTTTGTCTTCGGACATCGTCTGAGCTCGTGCCGCCTAGGTGGTGGAAGCAGGTCAAGGGGTGAGCATAGTCCCCGTCTCCGCAATCGGAAAAGCTAACAAAATGTGGCAATGGCAGATCCGTAAAGCACGCCTCCTTGAAAGTCCGCCATGTCCAACTGTATCCTCATCACGGCCGCTTGTAGCCACAAGAACTCCCTCTGCGTTCAGCGAGAATTCACTATGCCGACCAGGTTGCCTCGATCTCGGGACCGCCTCATGGAACTGCTTGGGCAGTTGGAAAAACGACGCCAAACGACGGTTGATGAAGAGGAACGATTCGAGTTGACGCTGTTTAACTGTCGACCTCGACTGTCAGGAACATAGCCATCTCACCTTCGGACCTTTAAGTCCTTACCAAGTGCTACAAAAGCTGGTTTTAGCCGAGCAAGGGCAGTATAAGAGGCAGAGATGGTGCGCTTTGTTCAAGATAGACTGAATTTAGCGGAAGCTGGACGATGTCGAGTCGAAAAAACACGCTCCATATGTCCGAGCCTGCTTCAAAAGCGACTTGTATTTATGCTGATATGGGCATGGCGAGGCATGAGATCGCAAGTGAATCGGAGTTTGAACCATCCTTGTCCTGTACCTCCTACCAGTTACCCTGCCGAATGCAGTTTTCCCCTATCTCAAGACTACAGCTCGAATAGCTACACATGTGCGTACGAATAGCGGCCCTGGCGGTCGCCTGACAAACCCAAGTTCACTCCAGTAGCGTCGATACGTTCGACTTTCAGGGCCCATCGCAACTCTATTGCCCCGCATCGGAGCCACGGAGGTTGAGTAATGCCAACGGCGACTGCGGCAGGACGCAGAACCGTCTTTGTCACTAATGCAGGTCGACGCGTGCGGTAGGTATGGCGCGTTGATGCTAATAAACTTAGTCAGCGTCAGATCCTCGGATGTGTATATATAAAGGATCGACAGATCGTAGAGTAGAGGAAGACGCAGATCTCACACGAATTCCTGCTGCTTATTACACTATGGGCTTCTCACAGTCGCTAATCCTCGCTTTCTCGTCCGCCGCGGTGGTCGCCGCCGGCTGCGTGCAAACCCTCGTCCCGCTGACCTGCACGCGACGAACTACGACTTGAGCGATACGACGTTCAACACGACGTACCCGGTGTCGGGCACCTTCGCGCTCGACGTGAGCTTCTGCCCGCCGACGAACTTGACGGCGGCACAGGCGCACGCGAACACGCTGCTCGTCACGGCGCCCGGGGCGACGTACGGCCCGTCGTACTGGGACTTCCCCTACCACCCCGAGACGTACAGTTTCGTGCGCTACGCGAATGCGCGCGGGTTTGCGGTTCTCAATTTTGCGCGCATCGGTCGGAGCGTCCGTTGCACTCTCTCAAACTTCTGCTTTCTACTGGAACTGACGGCGGCTAGGCACGGGCAACAGCGCGCACCCGGACCCGCAGACCGTCGTGCAGCTGCCGCTGCAGATCGCCGCGGAGGTGGAGCTGCTGCGCCTCGCGCGCCAGGGGCTGCTGCCGCTGGCGGGCGCGCAGGGCAAGCGGTTCAGCAAGCTGATCGGGCTGGGCACTCGCTCTCCAGCGCCGTGCTCAACGGGCTCGTCGTCTCCTCTCCCAGCTCACTCGATGGCGCAGTCTTCTCTGGCGTACGTCTTTGTCTTTCCCCTCTCCGCGTCGATTGCATTCATCTCACTGAGGCGTATCAATGAGCAGTACAGCCACGTCCTCCCGCCCAACAGCGGCCTCACGCTCATCCCGGCGAACAGCGCGCACATCGCGCGCTTCGCCGCGCTGCCCGCGGGATACCTGACGACCGACACCGCGGGCACGCGCGCGGTGTTCTACGGGCCGGCGGGGACGTACGACGCCGCGGCGCTCGCGGCGGACGAGGCGCGCAAGGACGTCGTCGCCGTCGGCGAGCTCGGCGCCGCGCCCGGCCCCTCGGTGCGGCGCCGGCGTTCCGCGGGGACGTGCTGGCTGTCAATGGGCTGTATGATAAAGGCGGCTGCGATTTGCCGGCGTGTGCGGTTATGGGGAGGGAGGGCGAGTTTTATGGAGGTGCGAGGAGCTTTGAGAGTGGTGAGTTGTTGTTTAACTTGCATCCGGGACGAGCTGACGTTCTTCTTCTTTTTACAGCTGTCATTCCCGACTCGGGGCACGACCTCAATCTCCACCTCACCGCTCCCGTGTTCTTCAACACGGTGATCTCGTGGGCCGAACGCCACGGGTTCTGATGCGCCGGCGTCTCGATAACGATAAAACCACATACAATATATTCGCGGCACTCTCACTCGCCCTCGCAGATCTCAGCCCATACACACGCCGGGTCTTCAAATTTTATTACTTACTAGTACGAACTGCTGAATCAATCAATCGTTTTATCTTCGCCGATTGCTTGCCAGATCATTCTTTATACTACACGTTTTCAATAAAACCCAGCCACGTCTTCAATAAAATCCACCGCAATTGACACAACGTTAACAACGAATTCCGTTTTCCGAGTCGACTCGGAATTCCGTTTTTCCCTTGACTGTTGACAGGAGTTCGACTACTGGCAACCGATATACTGTATGCTCGCCCCGGGTATCAGAGGTTTGCCATTCAAAGTTCAACTTCAAATTTCTCACTGTAACGTCGGGACTGCTTCGATGAACCCGGCGTGCATTGCATTGCAAGTTCTGACACCACGCGTAATTTCGACTCGACCGCATGTTCAACCATTGACGAATCAAATACTGTACAGTAGCTGTCCTGAGGATGAGGATGAGTGGCAGTGGTAGATCTCCCAAGGCTGCTGGCAGTCGGTCTTTCCAGTCAAGACGATTTCTGACTTGACAGATGTTTTTTGCATAGTATCCAGTGTCCGAGCTAGCTGATTGAAGGCCGCACCTCTACACCAACTTGGATGCCAGCCTTCCCACCATTGATACTCTAGACACCTTTCTCTGTGAATGATCTCTACTCTACCCCTTGCCAGCCTGATCATGAATGAGTAGGAGGAGCCCTGCCGCATTCGAGTTGTAACCGGTCAGTGCGGTGTCACAGTGGAGAGGAGTGGAGAAGTGCGGAGAGGAGAAGAGGACGACGCGCAGGGCCCAGGCTTGGCGAAGATCCTGAATACCGATCACTGCGCGCTCGCTGTCTCTCGCGATTCGGCGCTACAGGGGACGGGGCAATGAAGCGGGGGAGAAGACTACTGCCAAAGTGTCTTGACCAGATGTACAGTACGTTCGCTGGATACCGAGTCGAGTCGGGTCGAGTCAGTCCGTACGGCAGCGAGTACAGTATCAGTATCAGTACGGCGTGAGAGCGTGCCACTGACAACTGAGAAAATGGCTGAGCTGAGTGCTGACATCCGACCGATTACATCTCCGAGTCCGACCGCAGGCTATTACTGAGTGAGCTGTCCAAGATACAAGCAGATTCTCTGGCTGAGCTGGTGGTTGAGACCTGAGTGGTCGAGACAGGAGCCAGATTCGAGAAAATCTGGTATCTGAGTGAGTGGTGAGTGGTCTGAGTGGTCAGACACTGAGGACTGGTCGATCCTGAGCTGAGTGGTCGAGACAGGTACAGTAGCTGAGTGGTAGAGACGGGAAGCTGAGTGAGTGCTCGAGACAGGTAGCTAAGCTGAGTGGTTGAGACAGGTAGCTGCCAGTGAGTGGTCGAGACAGGTACAGTAGCTGAGTTGTAGAGACAGGTAGCTCAATGACTGGTCGAGAAAATCTGGTAGCTGAGTGAGTGGTCGAGACAGGCAGCTGAGTGAGCGGTCGAGACGGGAAGCTGAGCTGAGTGGTCGAGACGGGAAGCTGAGCTGAGCGATCGAGACAGGCAGCTGCCAGTGAGTGGTCGAGCCTGAGCTGAGTGGTCGAGCCTGAGCTGAGGGGTCGAGCCTGAGCTGAGTGGTCTGAATCGAGACAAAAACTGGATGGCGCAAATTGAGTTGAGTTTGTCATGCATTCGACCGTGACTCTTCTGGGAGCACAAAGTCCAAGTCGGCGTCGGCGGAGATGCAGTCACGGTACTGTATAACTTGGGTTCAGTCTGACCATGAGGCCGCATGAATCGAAGGCGTCGACGGGTCGGAGGAAGTACTTGTCAAGAGCCTACATCGAGACTCGGCAATGCCCCTGAGGGATTCAGAAGAGTGGCCGCAATGAATGGAGTAGAGCAGCAGCATCGAAAGGGAAATGACGGTCTGAAAGGTCCAGTCACCCCCAGAAATTTCGGAGCGTCCAGATCGCGAGGTCCAGTTAAACGGTCTACGAGGGCCGTCAACGTACGACACCGATAAGTTCGAGTTCGAGTTTGATTGTGCAAGCAGTCGACGGTGAGCAGTACTGCAGCCCCTTTCATGATCAGCATTGCGGTTTTATCACGGACGTCGGACGTCGGTGCGCAGTCGTCGCCGGTCGGAATTGGTCCCGCGAGCCGCTGGCAAGGAAACAAGCACTGCTGAGCGGTGCCAGAGCTGTGTTGCCAATCGAGTTGGTGCGAATCTACAGAACCGTTAGTGTTAGTGTTTTGGTGCTAGCGGGTGCAGGGAGAGGTGGCGGGGATCATGTTGGCAAGACTGGGAGGACAGCAACGGCGCATCAAATGGCGACGTATCACCATGTGCCGCGCCAAGCGACGTCCGACGTCCAAGTGCAATTAAACGCAGCGTCAAACGCGGCGAGCGAGGAGGAAAGGAGCGCCAGCATGCAGACAATAAAGCAGGTCGGGAGCAGTCTTAACAATAACACGGCAGCAGAGCAAGAAGAAGAAAAGAAAAAGGAGTAGTATTAGCGGAGTTTTGTTAATTGACGGAGATAGCGATAGGCAGGCCCTTCCATCAACCGACCCTCCCTCGTCTCCTCCCCCCATCCCATCTCTCCATCCCCCCCGCTCCCCGCCCGCCGGCGACGGCGCTGACGCTGTTTAATACAGGTGCCGCCCTGTCCTGCCTGTTGTTGGATGGTTGCTGACGACGCCCTGCCCTCCCTGCTTGCTGCACCTCTTGCTTGTCGCTCCTGATCGCTCCGCTCGCTCTTGGTCGGTGTCAGGATGACGCGGTTCGGGTCGTTCGAGCCGCTATGCAAGAACATCCCGTCCTACCCATGGTGCAACCTTTTTTTCCGCCAGGTCCGTCCCCGTCCTCGTCCCCTTCCCTCCCGTTCCTCCACCGCTCACTCCTCGGTTGCAGCTCCAAAAGAACCCGTCCAACACGACCAGGCTGCCCGATGCGGTGTCGGCGCCGGTGGGCGTGGCGGCGCAGTGCGGCATCCCGCGGCTGTTCCACGGCTCCGACCTCGGCAACATCGCCAACACCATCGTCGCCGGCCTCAGCGTCTTTGCCGTGCTCTACATGGCCCAGCGCGTCGGCCGCCGGAAGGCTGCTGTCGGTGCGTACCACCCTTCATCCCCGCCCCATCCTACTTCTCTCGCGTCTCGCTTCCCGCGCCCCGTTGCGCTCGCTGACGCTCGCGCTCGCCAGGCCGGATCGAGTTCCGGTGGTTCCTGTTCACGTACATGCTCTCGCTCGTGCTGCAGATCCTCACGACCGGCTCCTATCTCCAGCAGGGCTCCACCGCCCTCGTCGTCCTCTCCGCCCTCCACGCCGGCGTCGTCGCAGCCTCTTCTGGCTCCTCCTCGGTAACGCCGTCATCAGCACTCAGGTCGTCGAGGACGGCACGCCGAGCAGTATCATCGTGAGTGCAGAGCGAGCGTTGCTCGTTGCTCAGTTGCTCCTCCGTCGCAATTGTTGCTCACTACCGCGCCCTCCGCAGCCATACACGCTCTTCGGGCTGGCGCTCTTCGCGGGCACGACGTACATCTCGCTCGACACCGCCTTCCTCTTCACGACCGCCTTCCGGAGCAGCCCGCCGGACGACCTCGAGAACATCGCGCTCTTTGTCCTCCTCAATATCTGGCCCGCTGCGTGAGTCTCGTTGCGAGGTGGCGCAGACGGCCGCCGAGGGTGGCGGAATGCGAGCCTCCCATCTGGAGTGGCTTCCTGCTGAATGCTGCCCGGGCTGGCGCCCCGCTCGCTGCTGTCACTTCGCTCGCTGACACCGCGCTCTTGCCTTCGCAGGGCGGCGCTGATATACTTCCTCGTGATGCTCTACGTCGTGTTCGTCATGCTGCAGGAGGTCCGGCCCATGTGTGCGTCCCGATCCCGATTTCCATTTTCTTCTCTTCTCTTCCTTCTTCTTCATATCCTGCCGCCGTCCATCACCTATCCTGCCTCCGCCCTCGCCAATATGTCTGCGCCCATCTCGCCAATATGTCTGCCTCCATCTCGCCCCCTGTCTGCGCCCACCCATCGATATCTTCCATTGCGCTCTCTCTCTTTTCTTCTTCCCGGTTGACGGTTGTCGTCACCCGCGCATCCTGTGGTGTTGTGGCGCGCCCACAGCTCCCGCGCGGCCGGACATCCCACGTGCCGTCCGGTTGTGAAGGACCACTTGCGCGCCGACAATCCCGCCCGCGCCGGCGCTGTGCTTCCTTGTCCTTCCTCGCTGTGCGCGCACCCCGGCGGTTCGTGTCCCGGTAGCGAGGTGCAGGGATCGGCGACGCGGCGCTGCGGGCCGTTTGAAGACCACGGAGCGGACGGTGCTGGCGATCTGTGACGGGCGCACGCTCGCTCACGCTGCTCCTGAGCCTCGCTCGCTCACACTGCGCCTGCGCTCGTTCTTTCATTCTGCTCCTCGCTCGCACACACTGCTCCTGAGCCTCGCTCGCTCGCACTACGCCTGCGCTCGTACTTTCGTTCTGCGCTCCCGAGTGGCTGCTCGCCCGTCGCGCTCGCAGCGTATCTCCTCGCTTGCTGTTTTCTGTGTGCTGCGCGCTGGATATCCAAGAGGAGGTCGCAGGGCTTTGGAGATGCCCGTCCACGCGCGAATCGTGCCGACCAGGGGGACGGTGCGCGAGAGATGCCTGCGTATTTCCTCACACCGGCTCGCCAGGTCGTGTCGTGTCGTCCTCCCCACCGCCCTCTCTGCGCAATGTCCATGTAAAGGGATGGAGCTGCTCGTCCGCGCGCGAATCTGCGGTACGGGCGGACGGTGCGCGGGACAGGTGCCTGCATATCTCGCCGCACCGGGTCGCCGGGTCGTCCTCCCCGCTGTCCTTTTTGCGCTGTGCACTGCCTATCGAGGAAGATCGTGCGAACGGCGAGGGCAGGGGCTGCTCGTCTGCGCGCGAATTTTGCGCATGGAGAGGCACGGGCGGATGAGCTGCTCGCTCTGTTCGGTCGACGGCTCGCCGGGTCAGTTGAGTCGTGTCCCCTCACCGGCCCTGCACGCCGGGTCTGTGTCGTCCTGACCGGAGGATCTGCGCAATGTCCATGTAAAGGGATGGAGCTGCTCGTCCGCGCGCGAATCTGCGGTACGGGCGGACGGTGCGCGCGAGAGATGCTTGCGTATTTCCCCACCCTGCCCTGCCGTGTCGTGGAGTCCTCCCCACTGCCCGCCGTGCACTGCGCACTGCGCACTGCCTGTCGAGGAGTATCGCGCGAGCCCTGGGGCTGCTCGTCTGCGCGCGGATGTTGCGGATGGCGAGGCACGGGCGGATGAGCTGCTCGCTCTGTTCGGTCGTGCAAGATCACGGGCGCGATGCTCGCTCCCCCGCGCGCCCTCCCCTTCGTTGCCCACTCAAGTCATCTTCCGGCGTGCCCGCCTGAGGGCTGATGTGGGATATTGGGATCGCTAGTGGATACCGAGTCCGCCCTTCCGCCTGCCCTGTCGCCTCTTTTTCCCGCGCGCTCGCCCGCACGCGCTCAACGCAGGGCGAGAAGCCACCCGCCGCGTCGTACCTCGCGCCCTTGCTGCCCTCAGTCCCACCGGCCCAGCGCGGCTCGCTGTCGTCAGGACCGATCCAGAGCGGGGGCTCGTGGATCCTTCGCCGCGGACGACGGCGCCATGCGCGGTCGCGCGCCCGTCGCGCGTCTGTCACCCGTTCTTGTTCACGCGCGATCCTGCGCCCTGCAGCTCCCTTCGCGCTGCTCTCTTCATTCCACTTCCTTCAGGCTGCGCGCGCCCGACCCCAACCGCGCTCACTGTTCATGCCCTCTCCGATCCGTGCCGCCTTTTTCCTCGACTTGAATTCTTCCTCCCCTCGTGGACTGGAATGCTGATGCATCGGTTTGCAGTGTGGTACCTCGTCGCCGCCGCGGCGTTCGTGCTGTCGCAGCTGGACGTGTTCTTGCTGTCCAAAGTTATTTGCAAGGTGCGAGTTCCTTGCTGTGCTGTGGTCTTGAATCGGGCGCTGACGTGTTTATTGCTTTTCTGCTACTGCTGCATTGTCTTGTTCTCCGCTGCTGCTCCTCGTCACGCACACGCACGCACGCTGCCTGTGTGCCGTCCCATCTCTCGTCCGACGTGCTATACCGATAACGTCCCGCGCGCTTTTGCTCACCGCTCCCACGCCCCGCATTGCAGGGCACGAACGCGACGGTCGACGGCTCGTTCCTCGCGACGCTCCTCGAGACGCTCGCCGTGGCGTTCTTGTACGGCGCATGGCGGTCCATCACAGAAGGTGCGTCCCTTTCCTTCCCTACTTCCATGGCCTTTTGAAGCGCTGACTTGGTTCGATTGTACAGAGGACTGGTCAGACGACTTGTTCTATGGGAACTGAACCCGCGCGCGACCCCTCTGACGCTTTCTGATATCGACCCCGCGACTCTGAACTGTGGACCGAGACTACTATCGAGCTTTCCCGGACGCAGCGGCCAGCCAGCACCCCAGCACCCCCAGCACCCTCTTCATACATGCTTCCCTCCGGTTGTTGTGTTGTACCCCCCTCCCCACGGACTGCCGAGTTGTTTTTCTTCCGTTTCGTCATCATCTTTGGTATTCCCCCTCACCCCACCCCACCCCCCCACCATTTCATCGCTGCTGGCCCTGCGTCCCGTCTTCGTTCGCCGTTTCTTGGATCTTACCTGGCTCCCTTCGGTCGCCCCTTGATTGCTCGTTTGCGCTGTTTATCTACGTAATGCCCGACTCATACCGCCCCCAACTTCCGTGCGAAATAATGACACGGTCGTACGCTCGTTTTTTCTTGGGAAGTTGATTTTTTTCTGGGCTTTTGGTCCGCAGCTCGTTGAGCAGCGGCAGCAAATGATGACTCTTTTCATGCAAGATAGCCAAGAAACACTGCGCAGCGGTTTTCCGATGCGTTTCACTGACAGGCCGCAGATGATGATCAAGCCTTTTTCGCTGGGGCATTCGCAAGGGAGCATTTGACTATGTGGTTCTTTGCAGAAGTACCAAGTATTGGCGCCGAAACGTTCCGCATTCTGGCCAACACTACATCATATCGCGCTGGCATGGCTGGGTCTGGTACGTCCTTCTCGGGCAGCAGGTTCTGCAAAATTTACAGTGCCCTAGGTATCGAAGACGGTCTGACCGTCATGGTCGAGACGTTCAATCACAACCAACGGCTCCCTGTTGAGATTGTGTCGTCCGTGTCTGTGGACTACGGCGCCTCGGCCAGAATCTACAAAGGGCGCTTGCGGCTGCCGCATCATGCATACGACGTCGCGTTGAAGGTCATTCCGCGTATTTTCAGCGAGGAGAAAGAGGAGGTACGTATCTCCAAAGAAACGACATTTGATCGACATCATCTCTGAAGGCTTTGTCGGCACATGCAGATGATTCGCCGTGAATTGAAGATCGTCAAGCAGTTGGCGGATCGATCCATGCGGCACATACTTCCATTTATCGGAACGGCAACCCTGGGTTTCCATACCATCATTGTCGCAGAGTTCATGCGAAATGGGAATATGTTGCAGTACATGAAGCGTAATCCCCGTGCAAGCCGCCAGCATTTGGTTCGTGTTAGCTTTCTCTTGGGATGCCACATGCTAACATTGGCCTTATTTTCAGTTGATTCAAGTTGCTGAGGCGGTATACTGGCTTCATAGCTGCAAAGGACTCGTTCACGGGGACTTGAAATGTGTAGGTCGATTTGCTCGCCTTCCTCATCTCACTGACTTGTACAAGGAAAATGTCGTTATCAGCGACAACGGCGATGCTTTATTGGCGGACTTCGGCTTATCCACCCTCGTTGAGCCAGACGACTCAAGCGCGACGACGATGTCGGCGATCAGGAACATGACTACGCTCCGTTTCGCGGCACCAGAGCTGTTCTTCGGTTACGATGAGGATCTGAATGCGCGCCCGAGGTCAAAGACCACCGAAACTGATGTTTATGCCTTCGGAATGCTCATTCTACAGGTGTGTTCTTCGTCGGAAGGCCAGACTCCGTGTCTGATCATCCGCAAATTAGTTGTTCACGGGTACCCGTCCATGGCCCCACCTGCGGGACGAGGCTCTGTTGCTGCAATTATCAACGCGAAGCATCCATCCTCGCCCTCCAGATAATATTACGCTCTTGGGACTCACCAATGCCTGGTGGTCGGTTTGTCTCGCATGCTGGGAATTTGAGCCGCGGAATCGTCCGACCATGCGTTGGGTATGGACTGAGCTTGAGGTGCGCTCGTCGATTTGAATGTCATTTCTCTTATTTTCGTGCTGACAAAGGTCGCACGCGCTCAGGTATCTCGTCGGAGGGATCGTGGGTTTGATCGCAGTTTCTCAGAGGCAATGGTTTTTGACGACGCTTTTGACAGGCCGTCTGATCGGTCATACCGGCGTTGTAACTGCTGCTGCATTTCTACCTTGTGGACGTCGTATTGTCTCAGCCTGCACTGATGAAACTATCCGGATATGGGACATGAGCACGGGTCAAACAGTGGTCGGACCTATCCACTGTCTGCCAGATCCCGTTCGGCGTCTAGTGGTCTCACCGGACGGTGTTCATGTGGCTGGCTGTACGACTGTCGACGGCGGATCCATCGCTGGGATGCACTGTCTGGTGCGCTCGTTGGCCACCCGTTGATCGACCATACAGCCCGTTTTTCTTGCATCGCATATTCTCCAGACGGGCGGTGTCTTGCCTCTGGCTCTTGTTCTAACACATTGCGATTGTGGGATACACAAACTGGGCAACCCGTCGGGGAGCCTTTGAGAGGTCACACGGGTCCTTTGCATACCATTGCATTTTCCGCAGATGGAACTCGCATCGTCTCTGCATCGGCGGACGATACGATTCGCATATGGGATCGCGCGACTCAAGCTCACCTGGGGATCTTGACTGAACGCGAAACTCGGTGCGGTGTGCCCTCTATCTACCAAATGGAAATATATCGTCTCAGGATCCCGGCAAAAATCAGTTTGTTTATGGAACGTCGCGACGCTGCAGCTCGAATGCACCATGCGCGGACATGCTGGCTGGGTCGACTCAGTCGCTGTCTCTCCCTCAGGCAAGTACATCGCCTCCGCGTCAGATGACGGGACAATTCGCATATGGGACGTGCGGACCGGGGAGCCCGTTGGACTGCCGCTCTCCGGGCATCGAGACTGGGTCTGCTCAGTCGCCTTCTCCCCCGACGGCACACGCTTATTATCAACTTCCCCTCGAGAACAGTGCGCATATGGGACCTATTCGAGTAGCATATGCATTATCCCACAACCCAGTATGTACATTATCATTGCAGCAGTATGTAGGTGATTCGCGCAGACGAGTCATACCTCGGCTGTCTTCCCGGCAGCATTTGACATGTACATATCCTGGATTATCTATGTCGCATCTGGATATGATCACCACAGTAACCTGGTACGTGGTGAGTGTATGGGAGAGACACGACGACGTTCAAGGGTGCAAAATTTTGCCGCATCCGCACCCGGAAGCTGAAACAGCAAATAGGTCTTTTGACAAAGTGGGCCGTGAAAATTCAACCTGCTAGATATACTGCTCCGGCCCGGGGTAGACGCTGCGCGGTCAGCAGCAGACGCTGTACCCCCCCGGTCGGGAGCGGACGCGGCGGCGAGTCCCAGAAGAGATGAATCTTCGGAACGCTGGGAAGTCTTATGCAATACGCTGAGAAGAGTATGTGTCACAGGTGTGGCCTGTGAGGCTTGAATTTGGGCGCGAATGAGTTTACAGGCGCTCTGAAGAGCAAACTGCTGCGCCCGAGGCGGGAGGCCGCTGAGACGTCAGCGGTCAACCGCGTGCCAGTGCAAGGCAGCATTGAATCTTTCAGGCACTGGTCGAAAAGCCATTTGACCGTTTGCAACTCAACAAGATGTGCCGGAAGTTGTTGGGGTGCTTAGTCAGCCTCGATGTTCGGTCGGGCTGCGAAAATCTCGCCGACGCGTTCTTCGCCATTTTGAGCTCCTGCATGCTCGCATCCCGCTGAGCAGCCATTCACTCCCACTCTGGCTTCGTGCACGCGTTCTTATACCCGGCGCAATGCTGGTAGCTTCCGCACTTCGTGTCACGCAGAAAGGTGCTGGCAATATTCATCTGGCGCGACCTGCCCATAGACTTGCTACGTGTGCCGCCTCTCTCTTGGACGGACCAGACTTCTACGTACTGCGCGCTCATCGTCAAAATCCATTGCCTGGTTGACCCCGACGCAAGCTGATGCGATCTTGCACCAAAACGAATCGTCGTTTCCCCAACAAGAGGCGGCAACCGCCATCTCTCGTGGGAGTCTACAGTGGTTAGAGACATACGCCTTATATTTTTCTAGGTTTTGATTTCAATGTTGTTGCTGCGAATCCTAAATGCGAGGATGCTGCCGCTCACGCCTTCATCGACGGACGACACTATTATGCCATCTTTGATGGTCATGCTGGGCACTTGCTGTCGCACCATCTCGCTCACAACCTCATTTCACGGGTAGCTCAAGCACTCCGGGACAGCTCTTGCCAATCGGACGAGGACACCAGTGCTGCTATCCAGCGGGCTTTCGTAGAACTGGACGATGAACTTACGCAGAAACCTAAGCGACTACTTGACCAAGAGCGCAGCTTCGGGCGGCAGCCGGAACGCTCTAGAGACATGCTAAACAATCTGTATCTTGCATGGCAGCTTGCCACCCAGGGCTCATGTGCGCTGCTGCTCGTCGCGGACGAAGCTCGGGATAGATTGCACGTCGCTGTTACGGGCGATTCGCGGGCGGTCATGGGCACCTGGAAACCTTCTGGCAACGAATCGGGGGGATTTGGTGCACCCGCGTTCTGACCGAAGACCAGACCAGCGCCAACCCTAAGGAGGCTCGACGGTCAGTGGCACGGGTCTCATGGTACTCGGATCTTTATCTTCAGTAGATTGCAGGCAGAGCATCCCCCGGACGAGGCCAAAGCACTCGTTAAAAACGGTAGAACCCTCGACCTTGGCATGAGTCGTGCCTTTGGAGATTCCATAATGAAGGTGGGCAATAATAAGAACACACGCTTCTTCAGAACTTACAGCAAAACAGTGGACTGCAGATGAGATTAGAATATCGCGCGAGGGATCTTCAACCAGGACGCACAACCGTATCCCGATTGCAAAACCCCGCCGTATATCACAGCCCGCCCCGAGGTCACCTCTCTGCCGCTCATGCCGAAGGACGGCCGGCGATTCGTCGTGCTTGCATCGGACGGGCTCTACGAATGGCTGTCCAACACCGACGTTGTCGGCCTCGTCGGCGGTTTCCTGGACGGCCAGCGTGGCAGCTTATCGCGCGCCACTGTTACTGGCAACGTCGTCATGGACGTTCACCCGACCGACACGTACTTGCCGCCCCCGTTTCCGGGCCCGCACGAGAGGGACCTCATCTTCACGGACACCAATATCGCGACGCATCTCATTCGCAACGCCATTGCAGGCGATGATATTAAGGCGCTGCAAATGCAGTATAGTCTGCCGCCGAATATGGCCAGGAATCATCGAGACGATGTACGTATCAGCACCTTTCTCCTAAGTCCATCGTTGCTAATGGCTACGCGGACTAGATGGCGGTCCTTGTCGTGGTCATTGGCGATGCTCCACCTAACAGAAGCGATGTCAAGGGTTGAGTTGTGTCGACTCACTGCCTGCTGTGGCTTCTGCATCATGTGCTGTCATAGGTACGTATTCATTCAGACTCGATTCCACTGTTAAAGATTGCTGTCGCGACTTCAGATGGTATTTAGGATCTGATCACCAACCCCGTCTGGTAACAGTGGTGTCGCACCCAACAGACAACCCACGCTATAAATTCCCATGGCCGATCTTGTATGCCTGCTCAATCGCGATCTCAGTGAATTAAAATACTCCGGCCGCTGTGCGGTTAGCACGGACCTCAGTCTTGCATCGCAACACTGCTAGAATGCGCAGTGTGTTGTGCAAAATTAACTTCGCTGTCAGCAATTCGCCTCCCGCCGCCTTTATTCTGTCTGAATAGTGGCGGTCTCACCTGCTAATCTGGCAGCTATTGTACCGTACGTCAAGAAGGCTCCTGGAGACACTACTCAAAGGTATCGCTCAGGCACTTGGTGAGCTGCGATGCCTCCATGCGCAATAGTTCATGACAGCTTTCCTAGATTACCTCAACTTCATCCGTGCTTCACAGCATCTGTCAGCATGACTGTATCGTCTGCAAGAAGATCCGTGCTCAATATCTTCATTTTGACGTGCCCGGGTTGACTAATGAACACTGATTCGTCCCCCATGTGGCCCTTTTTCGCATTACACTCGGGAACAGCATTCCAGTGGACTCATTGGGGCTCCACAACCGTCGGCCAAGCCCGCCCTGTGCGCTTGCAATCCTTATTTAGGTTCGGCGTAACAAAGCTGCGCGTCAACGCTACGGACCTTCCTTGGCAACCTCGGTCTGGCGGCGGCTTCCCTGTCTTGCTGCTCCTACATGCTAGCACATGCGCACGCGCCTGCTTTGTGTGTCAGCTCTCAGCAGGCCAGCATATCGCCGATCACCGGATGACCAGACAACTGCGAGGGCTTCCATATCACGAAGCATCCTGATTCACGCTGGGATTGGTTCAGCTCCTTTTCGAGGATGAGTATATATAACCCTTCAGGTTGATGATACTGCACAGCGGCGCACCCACTCCTCCCCGCCCCATCTCTCCAGCCTCTTGGAACTCGGAACTCAGCGATGCTACAGGAGGTACTGCTGTCACTCGTCCTATGCTTCTCGGAGGCCGCTGCGCTCTTTCCTGGCCACGATGCACCTGGACTGCGCTCCCGCGCTGGCTACTCGTTCGACATCGACACGGGTGCCAATATCCAGCGGGATACGTCCTCGAAGCCCGCGCAACAAGTCGAGTTTTCCACGGAGGGTGGCACGCCTCAATCTCACCCGTACGTGTATCAGCGCATCGGGCAGGACGGTGAGCAAGCTCTTCGATCGATGCTACTGGTTAACCTTGATACATGTAGGGCCTCTTCTGCTGCAGGATACCTACCTGACCGAGCTCTTCGGGCACTTCGACCGTGAGCGCATTCCAGAGCGCGTGGTACATGCGAGAGGAGGTAGGTCTTTGTCGCTATTGCTCTACCACTGTTTTACTGACTGCGGGTATCATACACTGGCAGCGGGGCTCATGGTTACTTCGAGGTCACCAATGCAGAGTTTGCCAAGAAGTACACGATGATGGACGTCTTCAGCGAAGTACAAACACTCAGCATAGCGTTTCTTCCGTGCTGACGAACATGGGTAGAACGGCTTGCGCACGCCGATTACAGGTATGGTGGTCCGCTTCTCACGCAACCTAGGCGCTCGGTACTGACGGCATTCAAGTGCGCTTCAGCACAGTCGGCGGCGAATCCGGCTCTGCCGACGAGGCGCGCGACCCTCGTGGCTTCGCGATGAAGTGCGGTAAAGCTCGTATTTTGCGGGCTTTAATCACTGACCAAGCGCCAGGTTTCGCACTCGCAAGGGCATCTGGGACCTTGTAATGAACAGTTTGTGCTGCTTCTTCCCGATTGCTTCGCGTCTCACGATGGAACAGACACACCCGTCTTCTTCATCCGTGATGCGACGAAGTTTCCGCATTTTATACATGTGGGCTTCGGGATAGGATTGGTTAAACAGGGCACTGACGTGCTTCTATAGACTCAAAAGCGTCACCCGCAGACGCATCTCAAGGACAAAGAGTAGGACCGAGAATAATTTCCTTTGTCATCCTTGTCTAAAGCTTTTCAGCATGTTCTGGGATTACTTGTCCTCGAACCCGGAGTCTCTTTACCAGATCATGCGCTTGTTCTCTGATCTCGGTACGTTCTTTCGCGCTTCTTTTTCTGTACACACCCTGACTAATCGTAGGCACTCCGGACGGGTTCATCCATATGAACGGCTGGAGCGGTCACTCATATCGCTGGATCCAGGCCGACGGCAACTGGGTCTATGTTAAGCTTTACGCAGAAAGCATGCAAGGCGTAGGTTCCATTATATACATTATCTCGATGCGTCAACCTTCTCAACCTGATGAGCAGGTAAAGAACCTCACCAACGCCGATGCCACCCGTCTCCAAGGTAAGTCTTCTCGATGATATCACGAACAAGATCTTGATGCTCCAAAATAAGGCGAGAACCCGGACTACGCGACCGAGCAGCTTTTCGAGGCGATTCAGAGCGGAAATTACCCCGGCTGGACACTGTACGCGCAGGTCTTGACACCGGAGCAGGCACAAACGTTCAAATACAACGTTCTCGACCTCACGAAGTGCGCGAAACCCTGATTCGCGAGGTATTTTGCTGACACATTCGTTAGGGATTGGAGCTTTGAGGATGTTCCCAAGACCGAGGTCGGGAAGTTCTACCTTACGCAGAACCCACAAAAGTGCGTCAAACCCCGGAAGGCCCCTGAACATGGATTAATTTTGTCACAGCTACTTTTCGGAGATCGAGCAGGCGGCTTTCTCTCCCGCGCGCATGGTACGCACACGCTGCATCATCTTGTCTGCGACACTCGTATTGAAAGGTTACCAGGTCGATGGTTGGGGTCCTTCGAATGACCCAGTGTTGCAAGCGCGTCTGTTCTCCTATGCAGACACGCAACGGTACCGCCTTGGTACAAACTACATGGTGGGCAGTTCCGTCTCGTCTCCATTGTGTACAGTAGCTAAAATAGCACAGCAAATCCCCGTCAACTGCCCCTTTAGTCCTTCCGGTACGTCCAATCTCACTTCGTCTGATTGTTCATATACGGACTGATTGTTTGCTGCCCGTTCGACTGATAGCTAACTTCGAGCGGGACGGCGCGATGGCGGTCAACGGCAACCAGGGCTCGCGGCCAAACTACCTCTCCACGCAGGAACCGATCAAGCTTGTGCAGCGACCCTACGTCGATGAGACGCATCAGCAGTGGACGGGCGGCGCGGTATCTGCTCTGGCGCGCGTCACAGAAGTCGATTTTGACTGGCCGCGGATATTCTGGAAGTCCCTCTCCGCGCAGGACCAGGAGAATTTCATCAGGTGCGCATTCGTCCTTCGCGAGCGGTGCACCAGCAATGTTCTGACGCGTTGCAGCAATGTTGTAGGACATCTTAGCGGCGTCAAAAGCAAGGACATCCGCACGCGCCAAGTTGCGCTGTTCGCGCATGTTGACGAAGCACTGGGTGCTGCGATTGCGAAGGGTGTGGATGCACCCGTCACGCCGCTATCGTTCCCCTCGGACCTGCCGACATGGGACAACACGACGACCTGGGTCGATACTTCGACGCTTTAGACAGCGACCACCACACGTGTTCACGATGTAATGACCATCCCCCAAAATCAGAAGACCTTTGATGATTTCAGAGAGCACGAAATGCCTGCTGTAAAGACACTATCATGACGCGACCTTATTTGGAGTCGTAGCAAGGATGTTCGTCGGCGGCGTTGAAGGGTCCACGAAGTCATGACGGCGGCGTCGCGATCTACAAGGATAGACTCGGGATGTTTAGGTTATTGCAAACCAGTCGATGTTGCAAGTGCAATAGATACAAGAGACAGATACCGTGCTTGTCCATTCGAGTCCAATGCCAGAAATTAGAGCGCAAACAACAGTCCGGCGAGAGAAACAAGCGCTGCGCTGGCAAAAGGGTTCAACATCGATGCCGCGCCGGTGCCGTCGCGCGGGTCGTCTGAAACGTCCAATGGTTTTGAGTTCCCTGCGGGGTCATGAAGTTATAATTGGAAATTTTCAGATAGCGGGGCGAGCCATACTTGCCTTTGCAAACCGTCTTCAGCGCGTTGACAACGTCCTTCTCGAACTGCGGGCAGCTCTGTTGCAAGCATTTCACGGCCGCGGCGTTCACGTCCCCTTGAACGGCAATGCAAATGCAAGCCTTGCCGGCGACCTGGGCATTGGAACTCGCGGTCGCGTTGCCGTTTTGCAACGTCTGGTCGAGAACGTCTAGCTGCAATTATCCGGATAGCATGCTCAGTTTTACGCATCAGAAGCTGTAAAAGCGCGACGACATACCCCTTGGCTGACGCAGTCGGTCTGATCGGTCACTACGCCCAGTGCAGAGCTAATGCAGGCGGATGCACACGCCGGCGCGTCTTGCGCGTATACGGCGGCAGCGAGGAAGGCCAAGAAGATGAGCGGTAAACGCATAGTCGTAAGATGAATATTCAGAAACAGCGGCGAGACCACAGAGTGTTGAACGGCGACACAGCGGGAGAAAGACAAGTTGCGGCGCGGTTGACTGCGGCCGACGGCCGATTGCACCGGACATGAAACCAGTTTACTTCCGGCTCTCTGGTTTCGACTCTCACCACTCGCACCGATAATCATAGGCTCCCTGGCGAACCTCTTGAAACCCCTCATCACGTCCTCTAGCAGCATCCTCGCAATCCTGACTTGCGTCGTCAAACTTCGGCTCCGATCCCCTTCGCCCACCCTTCAACGCGGCTCATTTTCATCCTCTCTCGGCCCTTCGCTGTGCTGTTCACCTTGGAAAATACCTCCAATGCGTGATATAGAAACTCATACATGGCTATTTGCTGTTACAGCACCGACAATAACTGCGATGTCACGACGTCGTCCGCGTCGACCATTACGCCGGAGCCCAAGGGGTGTCCATCGGCAAAATCCGATAGCACGAGGACGAGGGAGGGAGGGGTCCGATGAGGACCTTATTTCGTTTCTTGAAAAATGAGTATTTGCTTCCGAAATCCTTCTTGAAGCTGCATAGAAGGTCCCAAGACTTGTATGAGCACCTGAAATTGTGGTGTGAACCTTGTTTGTCCCTAACATGCAGCATACTATTCACAAGTAGGTCATTAGAGACCATCCACTCCTTGAGTACAGGTTGGGTCTGATTCAGGAATAACTTTAAAAGTCATGTGTCTAAGTACTGAGACGTTGAACTGATGACTTAGATACTTGGGAGAATGACAAAAAGCCCTGGGATTATCGCGATGATCCCGGAGTTAGCGGTTCTAGATATCCGGAGGCAAATGCGTGGGAAGATGTTACCGGATTAGGCAGGAGGGAGGGAGGGAGGGGTCCGCTGGAGAGCTTATTTCGTTTTTTGGACCCTGTGTAACTTTTTTTTTTCTTGGACACCCCTTGCCGGAGCCCATGGGCAACCCATGCTCTCAGTACCAATAATGCGGATATACCGTCGTCCCGCCAAACTAATACTTCCACTTCTACGGCGTCTCAGGCTGCTCAAAATCGATGCTGAAACAGGGCGAAGGCGGCCGCTTGCGTTTTTGTCGCCGCGCCACCCGGCAGCAGGCTCTGGAAGTGGGAAGCAGCTCGGCGACACCGCTCCATCAAACTTACAGCGTCTCCGGCGGGACTTCGTGTGTGGTCTCTTTACTCTAACCTTTGTCCGGCCTCCGTACTGTGACGATATCTCGATGTTGAATTGCATCGCAGGATCTGACGAGGCATGAATCCACACTCGCTACTTTCGAACCTTATTATCGATATGACTGCTCTTCATCTCAGAGCGCATGTGCGGCCTGTCGATGGCCTGCCTCACTCAGAAGAACGGGGAACAATTTGCTCAATGTGTGTGATGGCATGCCTTTCGCTGTGTGGCTATACCGCCACTGGCAGTAGAGTGCTGAAAAGGTCAAACCCTCAGGCCCCCAAAACTCGGAGAGACCTAGCAGTGAATGAAGTACACCACCTTCAATGACATGCTATTCGGGGTTCTGTATGCGCTTGCTACATTTGGATTCTCAGATTTTGATGATGACGCTCAGTTCAAGGATTAATTGTCATTTGTGAATACCTGATTCAACTTTGGCCGGCTACGCCAGCAGCCCACCTTGCTTGCCTTAGTTCTGTACCGCAAGAGATAGTTATAGGGCAAACAAACAATATTTACAGATTACAGTCAAGATGTTGGAGCACTCTAGGAATGAAGGACTCCAGCCAGAGCAATGAAATTGGATGTAAAACCAGATGGGATGGACGAGTGGGTCCTAGTAACTATGCACAGTTGTTCGGGCTCAAGCTCTCAAGACCAGCCGCTCGAGAGAGTCAAATGTACATACTTGATGTCTACATGCAGACGCTCTTCTCTTCGCAATGTGACCCTGAACGACATGAGGTTATGCATGCCTTCGTCTCTGCCAACTTGTTTGGGAGGAGATTACCACGATAGTGGTATGCAGGAAGTGTACGGCGAGCTTCAGTGAGACAAAAAGGTCGAACCTTTGTTTTGTGGTCTCTGTGCTCGTGTTCCTTATGTTCAAGGACGACTATCGGGCTCCAGGGAGGTGAAGCCCTACTGGAGATACGTATGGTAATTGACAAGTGTTGAACCAACACGGTTGAAAGTTGAACGTTGAAGCTTGAAGCTTGAAGCATTGAAGCGCCTACTTGCCAACTGGCTTGTCGACGCCGTTCTCATGGTGCTAGCCTGCTTATTCAGCTGAAGTCAAACACAAGATGCTATGATAGGACGCTGCTGGGAACTCTTTTGCCTCCGACCGTCATGGCCCGCGGGCGCGAAAGCACACCCGCGCTATCCACGTCTATCCCGTCACCCGCCAATACACCCGTTGCTGTGCGCGGAACTAGCACACGCCAACAGACGAGCAACGATGGGCTCGACGCTCTGGCGTCGGGTCCTGTCGGTCCCGTTCTGCCGGTCTGCAGGGACCTGCTCAAACAACTCAGGGCTCTCGAGCCGCACTTGAAGCAAACCAAGGCATCGCGCGACGAGTTCACCAAGGCGGTTGCCCTGGCAGAGCGCCTAGAAACGGCGCTGGCAATTCTGGACGGCGTCATCACGAAGAAGACCCTCCAGGCCGCTTTGGACGCCACGGCCTCGAAAGTAATCGATGCTCTTGAGTCCGTAGTGTCGACGCCGGCTGCTACGTACGCGGATGTCATCAAGACTGGTGCTCGTCCGAATCCGCAGGATCTCGACGTCGTGGTTAAGTTGCGAGAGGCCGATATTGTGACCTTCCGAGATCTTGAACGCGATGCACTACGCTCTCGCGTGGAGAACGCACTACACTCTGTGCAGGAACTCGTGCATGTCGTGCCCCAGCTTGTCCGCATAACGACCAAAGGCCACGTCCAGGTGCGCGTTAGAACGCTGTCTGAAAGAGTGCTCGTTCAACGCCACTCTGCTGCCTGGGTCGGGGTTCTCGCGCACGATGCATCCATCCGCGCTACGACGTATACGGTCGCCGTGAGCTATGTCCCAACGGATTTTAACCCCTCGCTGCAGACTGCAAAGCCTCTGTTGCACTCGTGGAACAAGGATGTCATACCGCATCCTTTTGACATCGCCAGAGTACAATGGCTCAATCCCAGAGTTGCAACCGCCCCGGGGAAAAAGTCTTCAACGCTGCTCATCGCACTAAACGATCCGAAGACGGCCTCGGACCTCATTTACCACTCGTGCTTCATAGCCAGCGGCGCCTCTCGGCCGGTGCCCTGCCCTACAACGCGACACATCGAGCAACCCACCCAATGCTTCAGATGCCAAAAGTTCGGCCACACCGCAGCACAATGCGCCAAACAAGCCCACCCGCCACCCGAAGCCTGTGCTCGCTGCGCAGGCCCTCACTCGACCAAAAGCTGCCCTTGCATGCTCGCGACGCAGTGCACGGAGACTCTATGCACCCACCACGCCCCCGTCAGGTGTGCAAATTGTCAAGGTCCGCACAAGGCTTCCAGCGGGCAGTGCCCGTATCGGAAGGACGTCCTCGCCAGGCACGCTCGTCGACCGGAATTCGCAAACCCGTACTTTGTCGCGAACTACGCCCCGGAAGGGGTTGCATCGCGCTAGATGCCGTCACCGAATAAGCTACGAGTCTATTCTTTAAACTGCCGCAAAGTCCCCGTTATCCTACATGCTGCCCTTAATTCCATTGACCCCGCACAGTATGACTTTCTATTCCTCCAAGAACTTCCCTCCCAAGTAGATACCCTCCCGAGCTTCACTAATCCTCGCCATTGGATACCTATTCTTCCCAGCATAACCCCAACACAACCCCACGACGCTTCCATCCGCAGCATGATTTATGTTAACAAAGCCATCCCTACGGACTCGTACACCCAAATTTTTATCCCCAGCTTGGACCTCACCGGTTTGACATTATCCACCCCGACACTACCCATGCACATCGTTTCGGTTTACAATCCACCGTCGTCAGATTCTTCTATTTCCCTTTTACATATCACTCTTTCTTCGCTCCCCACTCATGATATTTTCCTTGCAGGCGATTTCAACAAGCACGACCCGCTCTGGACTGGCCCGCTACACCCCGAGCGCACGGCCCGCTCTGATGCTGCGGCCCTGCTCGCAATGCTTGCGGAATTTGGCCTTCACCTGTGCCTACCGCCCGGGACCCCGACGTTCTATTCGGACGCGCACGGGACTTGGTCGACGCTCGATCTGGCATTCTGCTCGGAGATGCTGGAAGGACTGCTCCTGACATGCATTACGCTGCCGGGACACGGTTCCGACCATATGGCCCTCAAGGTAGAATTCGACGTCGACCCTGCTCGTAACCCGCCCGAGCACCGGCCGAACTACCGGCTGTGGGAATGGGACGGGTTCGACAGCTCGGTCCGCGGCGAGCTAGACCGCCGTCCATCGCGCCCTGAGCTGCTCACGGAAGCCGATGTTGATGCCGAACGAGCTCGTATCGACGAGGCAATGCTAGCGGCAATGTCGCGACACAAGCCGGACGAGAAAAAGGGACGCTCAGCCTTCTCGAAGAAGTGGTGGACGTCGGACCTGTCGCGGCTGCGCCGGGAGTTCAACCAGGCGCAGCGGGCAGCGCAAAAGAATCCCACCATGGAGAGATGTCAGCGGATGCGGACGGTGCGGAATCGCTATCACAAGGCGATAGAGAAGGCGAAGCGCGACCACTGGAAGGAGTGGGTGGAGGCTGTGGACGAACGTTCGGTGTGGACCGCTAGCAAGTACGCCACAAACCCTTCATCGTCGTCGAGCTGCCGTATTCCGGAGCTGCGCGATGCACTGGGAACGACGGCTACATCAAATACGCAGAAATGCGATATGCTACGGCATGCCTTCTTTCCCGCAGCCCCGCCCGTTGTCCTTGATGATGTGTCGTCGCTACCGTCTAGTACGAAGCCGCTACCAGACGAGGAGCTCAGTGAGGAAGATATACGCCAGTGCATCCGCGGCCTTTCACCATACAAGGCAACTGGCGGCACAGGGATCCCCAACGTTGCCATCCAGAAAGCGGAAAATGCGCTGACGGGGCCCCTCACGCGCATTGCGAATGCGTGCCTGCGCTTACGGTACTTCCCCGCAGCATGGAAAGTGTTTGACACGATTACGTTGCGCAAGCCGGGGAAAGATAATTATACGACACCGAAAGCGTACCGCCCTATCGCTCTGCAAGAGTGCCTCGGCAAAGTGGTGGAAGCAGCTGTTGCAAGACGACTGGCGTATCTTGCCGAGAAGCATCAGCTGCTTCCTGAGAACCACTTTGGTGGTCGACCAGGCCGTACTACGACGGACGCGGTGCATGTTCTCGCGCACCGCGTCAAAGATGCTTGGCGCACGGGACGCGTAGCATCTGCTCTTCTCCTGGACATATCGCAGGCCTTCCCAACCGTCTGCCACGAGCGCTTGCTGCACAACCTCCGCAAGCGCCGCGTGCCCGACAATATAGTTGGCTTCATTGCCAGCTTTCTCTCTGGCCGCAGTACGCGACTACGCTTTGCGGATTTTGTGTCGCAACCATTCGAAATCGAGACAGGCATCCCGCAGGGATCACCGCTCTCGCCCATCTTGTACTTGTTCTACTCGGCAGATTTGCTGGAAGTAACAGCTCAATTTGGGCGGGCAGCATTCTCTGGAGGCTACATCGACGACACAATGCTTGTCGTGGTGTCTGACTCGATAGAGAGCAATATCGAGATCCTCTCGAGTCTCGTTCCGCTCTGTCTCGAATGGTCAGCCCGCCATGCGTGTCAGTTCGATGTGAATAAGTTCCAGCTTATTCACTTCACCAAGAACCAACGACACATGGCCTCGCTCCACCTTCCACTGAACGTCAAAGACACGACCATACAGCCCAAACGTGCGGTCAAATACCTGGGCGTTGTCATTGACGGGAAGCTGCGCTGGAAGGAGCAGGCTGAAGCGGCAATTGCAAAGGCTACGGCGACGTTACTGGCATGTGGGCGGCTTTCGCGACCGAGTTTTGGTCTGCCGCGCCATCTTATCCATCGCGTGTATATTGCCGTAGTGCTCCCGCGGCTCGAATACGGTCTCTCAGTTTGGTACACTCCTATCCGTGATCGCCCAGGAGGCAAACGCAGGACGGGGTCGGTCGGAATCGCGCGGCAATGCGACAGGCTTCAACGAATGGCCGCGCGCATGATAGCAGGAGGACTCCGCACGACATCGACAGATGCGCTCCTGTACCACGCGGACATCCTCCCTACTATCATCCACCTGAACAAGACGGCGCACGATGCCGCTGTCCGCATTGCCACGCTTCCAGCTACCCACCCGCTACAGAAACTGGCGACGCGTGCTACTCGGCGCATGCCCCGACTCCACCGCTCGCCCCTACACGAACTTTTTGCTGCCTTCCCTGATATCCGCAACATCGAGACCATACACCCCACAATGCGCAGCAAAGACATGTCAGCCTCCTTCACAACGCGCATCGCTCCATCGAAAGAGCTGGCCATTGCGGAGGTCCACAGATATTTGCGCCGGGGCGTATGTATCTTCTCAGACGGATCGGGGTACGAAGGCGGCGCTGGGGCTGCAGCAGTATGCTGCTCAGACACCGTCCAGCAGATCCGACGGGTCCACCTGGGCCCGCTGGACTCACATACGGTGTACGAAGGCGAAGTTGCGGGCCTGACACTTGCTGTCGAAATTGCACAGTCGCTTCCCACTGCCACCAGACGCATCTACTTCCTGCTGGACAATCAAGCGACGGTGCGCGCGATACGCAAGCGGCAGTGCAAATCTGGCCAGCACCTGGTAGATGCATTCCACCGGGAAGTCAGCAAGTTACTGCGCAAGCGACACAACCTGGATCTGCACATCGCGTGGGTCCCAGGCCACTGTGACGTGCAAGGTAACGAGCTCGCCGATAAGCACGCAAAGAGGGCCGCCGAGGGCGACGGACTTGAGACTTCGGTCCGTGCTCTGCAGGGCACGCTTCCACGCAGCGCAGCTGCGGTCCGCGCGAGCTATAAGGGCGTCATCTCGGCACAGCGTACAGCTTGGTGGAGTGCATCTCCGGCAGCAGCAAAACTGCGTCACATCGACGGCGGCATTCCTGACGGCCATCTTCGCAAGCTATACCACGGCCTCCCACGCCGGGCAGCGAGCATTCTGACGCAGCTCAGAACGGGCCATGTCGGCCTCAATGGCTTTCTGGCGCGCATCAAGGTAGAGTCATCCTCACGATGCTCGACCTGCCACGTCCCGGAAACGGTCACGCACTACCTCCTCCATTGCACACGCTTTAATCATGCCCGCCACACGCTTCGCACGCGCATCAAACGCCCTTTATCCCTTCAACTCCTTCTGAACAACCCCAAAGCCATTCCTGCTTTACTCCGTTACATACATGACACCGATCGATTCCCGCACTACCACGACGACATAGTTTCCCTCCCTTCGTTTCACTCCCTTAGAACCTGAGTCTCCCTCTGCTTCTCGAGTGTGTCCTAAACGCCGTACCCTATTACCCATGCTTACGGCCTCTTTCGGGATCCTCCCCTGTCTACCCTAAGCTGCATAGCCGCACCGCTAGCATGTCTTCATTTCACACCCACCTTTGTACCTCCCTGTAGACAGTCCGACATAAGCCGCCACAGCGGCTTCATGGACTTAAATGGAATACAACAACAACAACAAAAGGACGCTGCTGAGTCATCAAGAGCAGGGCTAGGCGGATCATTATCGGATCCCCATCACATCACAAGAAAGAGGCGGACAATTATGAGGAGGGAGGGACCTGCAAGCAAGGTGATAGGCAGCGTACTTCATCTACCTCGTCAATGCGCTCATCTCATGTGAAGATAATTGTAAAACGTATGCTACTTAGATGGGCATATCTTCGGCCGAGTGTCAATGGCTGACTATCAAATACGAACATGTATGTGCCTTTACCCCAGGTCAAGAAGCGTGCCCTTGCCCCACCCAGTGTTGGATGCTCAGAAGATGAGAAGCTCAACGTCACCTGCCAAAATTTGACATTGACTGGGGCGGCGATCGTCCATCATTGCGGGGAAGTCTAACATCGCTCAGACGACAGGGCACAGACGAGTCAGTTGTTTTGGACGCGGTCTTGGAAGTATTCGGGAAGAAAATAAGCAAAGAACAAATAGCTCAATTCATCGTATCATAGTACAAAGAACGAGCAATCAAATCACGCAGCGAAGACGAGCGCGACCATGGCGCCGACGACGGCGAGGCCGTTGAGCGCGAGGGCGCGGCCTGCAGCGTTCGGGGGCTGCGTCGCCGAAGGGGTCGTGGAACCGGCGGGCGTGGTGGCACCTGTCGCGTCGGTCTTGGTGCCCGTCGCGTCGGTGCCGTTGGCGCCGCCGGCAGCGAGGGCGTCGCACGTCGCCTTCTGGAAGGTCGCGGCGGTCGCCTGCTCCTCCTGGGTGCACCCAGCGAGACACTTGCCGGCGGCGGTCTGGAAGGTCTGCGACGTGCACAGGCAGGTCGCGTTGAGGCTGGCGAGTACAAGCAAGCGGTGGTCAGCAGCGGGCACGAGCGCAGCAACGCGGAGAGACGCACTAGGAGCCGCAGCCGGTGGTCTTAGCGGTGTCGTCCGTGCACTTGAACACGCAGTTGGGGAGGCCGGGGACGGGGGAATCATCCACGGCGAAGACAAGCGAGGCGCTAGCGAGAGCGGCGGCGACGAACGAGACACGCATTTTGAACGGAGGGGCTGACTTTTGGGAAAAGGGCGGGCAAGGAGATCCAAAAGATGGGCCCACACTTTTATACGCTGGGATCCAGCCTGCTTGCGGCTAGCCCCGGCAAGGTTATCCGAGCATTCTCTCCTCTCTTGCGTGAGTGCGCGGGCGAGTTTAGACTTTTGTCTCGGCCAGGTGAACGACGCGTCCTTTCCTCGCCTTAAACGCGTCCTGCAGATCGTGCTCAGCGCTCTCAACGCTCCAGGCAATGCAGTCGGCCTGCGTCGGGCGTGCGGAGTTGAGCACGCGGTTCGTTGATGATCATGCTCACATGAACCCCGTTCAGAAAATTGCCATCATCGTACGATGGAGCAGAAATACATTTTCAACGTCTCGTGCGCAGTACTCCTGAGCTTTCTTTGCGTCGTCGTCGAGCCCAAGCAGACGTTCGATATCCCGCTCTTCGGGCCGTGCGCTTAATCCGGCGGATATGCGACGCGGTGACAAGCGGGACCAAATGCAAATCTTCCTGTTTGAGAGCGATCACGGGTTTAAGATGCCGTATCTTCCGCAGCAACCCGGCGATTCGGGCACAGAGCTGCGAGATTTGTAGCTTAAGCTTCTCCCGGGACGCTGGGAGCTACTAGTGGGAAGACGAAGACTGCGGAGAAAAGCAAGCAAGGAATATCGAGTGCGACAGATGGTTGAATGCATAATGTCAGCGTCGACTCGCTGAATTCTCCTAGACGGCGAGCTCATCCGAATCATGATGCGCATGGTGCGGAGAAGTTGCACACGTCATTCCCAGTACTCAGAGAAGACCATAGCATACATATCCCGGTTCCTTCCAAATCCCACGAAGCTGCCCACAGAAGTAAAAAAGACCTATACCCTGACCGTGATACTCAAATCGGACGGTGAGTTGAGCTCTTTTTGGCCTCCGTTGTTACTCGCGGCGTGGAATGGCCGCTCCTAGGCGCGAGGCTCTCCTCTTCGCGCTTTATAGGCACTCTCACTGCTCAAGGACCGTGAGAACCATCCAATCTCTTAGCCAGCCATGCGTCCTCCTGTATTCACCGCCGTGATGCTACTGCCAGTGATCCACTCCGTAGCAGCGAGCATCACGATCCAAGGCTTCTCCGACGCAGCCTGCGCGACCCGCGTCGGCACGCTCACCATCGACGCCAACGGCGGCTGCCAGAAAGCGAATGCGACCTGGCACGGGATCACCGTCTCAGGCGAGGGGGGACCGAGCTGCACGCTCTTCCCGTTTGCCGGCGCCAACTGCCTGTTTGTCGAGAAGATCTTTGGACCTATTAGCGGGGGAGCCGACTGGGTGTCTTGTCCCCACGTTGCTCGGGACGAGTGCTGATGGCGCGCAGGCTTTTCGTCTGGAAAATTGGTGAGTTTTCGTATGGGTGCGGACCGGATGTTTGCTCTTACTGAGCATGCTTCATACAGCACCTTCACCTAAGACTTGCATCCGAGTCGCGCCAGCGTACGAAGAAGTACGGCCCCCGTGCAATGCGCCGGGACAGATTGCCAGTCACCCAGCGGCAGTCCCGGGTCGCCTGGGTTCTTCGATGTGTAACAGAAATAGATTCCCCAAATTTGTAGCTGGAGCTTTCACTTGCCATTCGAAACGAGTGAGACGATGGTCGATACGCTGTAAGCGCTCCGGAAAGCGCAACTGGACAACTAAGTACTGCCAGTGAGTATATCAGGGACGCGGAAAGCGGCCGTTTTCAGGCGTCGGAAATAGAGCTGTGAGCTTCTCCCCGCAGGTTTCGCAAGAAAGATGGTCAAGAGTCTTGGATACCAGTGTTGGTGGTTGGCAGTCAGGGAGTTTGAATTCATTGCCCACCGTACGCGTGCTCCGGCAGTGCTCCGGCTTTCGCTACCGATTTCTCGTCTCGAGATCCGCTACCTCCATAAAGGGCTTCTGCTGGTGTGCGCGACGACTAGCGAGCAGCGCATAATCTCGAATTCCCGAATCATTTCGCCTCGGCGATGGAAACAACTCGGCCACTGCTCTGTCTATCGGCGGCTATGCTTTGGTGTTAATTGCCGCCGCCGCGGCCCTTTTCACTTAATCACATAATGGTAGGTACACACGAGACGCCTGGACTGACTTAGCATCCCAATTGAAGAAATCCATTCTTTGTCTGTTCGACAAAGCTTTCCGGTCATCGTCTCAGGCTTTTACACCGACTACTTCTGCCCTTCATTGGGGATCAAACTTTGAGTAGGCAAGGCTTAAACTTGGTTCGGGTGTTTATGGGTTCCGCAGAAAAGAAGCTAAAATCGTTGTCCCGTTAGAAACTCCGCCTATGCACTTGTCCTTCAATCATCTCCCGACAGCCGATGTCACACCGCGCCTCTAGCTCGACCACTGCGCTGCATCGAGGTGCTTCGGATGACCCAAATGCGGAGCCCAACGAAGCTCTTGACGCCCTGGCCGCCGCTCGGAAGACCCAACGAGCAGCAAACGCTGCAGAACGCAAGGCGCGAGTGGAAGAGCTCAAGAACCTGGTAAAAACATCACTTACTCTATGCGGGCAATCTACGATGCTAATGTATGACGGACTCATTGAAGGGCAACGAAGCATTCAAAATGAAGGATTGGCGCCTCGCGCACGACTTGTACCATCAGGCTCTCAAGGCCGCCGGCGAGGAAGGCACCACGCGCAAGAAGGACGCTCTCATACCATGGCTTAATATCATCCAGGTGTACATGAAAACTAATATGTGCGTCGCTTTCAGTGTGCGACTGTGTGCGTGCTCATCGCGCCCCGTAGGCCGGACTTGGCGGAACAGGCGGCAACGGCGGCTCTGACGATCGACCCGAGGAACGTCAAGGCGCGCTTCCGGCGTGGAATGGCTCGCAAGGACCTTGGTTTGCTTCAGGCCGCCATTAGCGGTGCGTTCGTTTGCAAAATGCAAGAATGGACGGCGATCAATTGTGTACAGATTTTACGGCCGTCCTCAAGATTGCGCCCAACCTGACCGAGGCGCGGGATGCACTTGCGGAAGTCAGGTCGCAGCTGCCAAAGTTCCCAGTCCTCCGGGGCCGCGCAGGCAACGGATCTGACGAGGACGAGCCCGCACTTGACGACGATCCCCTCTCGTCTGACGATGACAGCGGCACTGAAGATTACCGTCACAAGGGAAACGGAATACCCTGCCGAGACTACAATCACCTGCGCTGCACGCGGGGCGCTCGGTGCCCGTATTCTCACGCCGCCGATGACAGTGCTGAGCGCGACGCACTGTGAGTCTTATGGCATCTCTCCCATTATTGAAGACATCCCCACTTACTCGACCTTCAAGCGGTCGAAACGTGTGCAAAGGCTTCATCATCGGCCGTTGCGACCGCGGATCCGACTGCAGCTTCGCGCATTCGACTGCCTATCTCGAGCCTGCCTTGCCGAAGGGTAGACGGCCCAAGTTCTGGGAAAGCGAGGCGTCTTTGCGCGAGACCAGGAAGCTGTGGGATATGTGGAAGGGTCAACAGGCACAAAGGGAGGCTGGGCTCGCGCGAAATGGACGCCGATTGTAAGACTCGCGTGTCCCAAAAATCGCAAATCGGTGATCAGCGATTATGCTCTTATCAGAGCTCTATGTATCGTGATACATGCCTATACGCACCTATGAGATGCCTTAAGCGCCTATAAGACCTGGTAAGAACTGATAACTCCTCAATGTGGAGTGATAAGCGGTGACCGGCGCTGATCAAGGCCTGATCAGAGCTCTGTGGCCTGGGATAAGGCCTCATCAGAGGTGATCAACCCTCACCAGCAACAAGTACCCCCAGTACCTGTTCACTCAAGTCCCAGCTACTGAGAGGTCAGGCCAGTCATGAGATGGTGCTTGGGGGGCCTCCAGGAGGAAGGGGAGCCGCGGTTCAATGGAGCGGAGGTCCGGTGGAGCGGTGGAGCGGGCATGTATACTTTGCTCCACCCTTACAGACAATTGGCGTAATAGCCTAGCTGGTAGCTCGCGCGAGGGCGCGTGTGGCCAACAGGCAAGCCGTTGGTTCAAATCCA
>CM073205.1:2394368-2597883 GCA_037042885.1 Auricularia sp. M12 | reverse complement strand
TATTACAGCACCCAGTACTACCAACAGCGACTCATTACCTGGCGGGGCTTTTGCTGGTGATTTTGGAAAGGCCGCATTGGCAACTCTGAGCGAGATGCGGCCGTCCAAAGGCAGCTCACTGGTTGAGATGCGCTCGCTTGTACTCGGCACATCGCCTTCGTCGAGCAAGGCAGACCCAAGAAAATACGTCGCTCTTGATTGCGAGATGGTCGGCGTCGGGCCCGACGGCGCCGAGTCCTCGCTCGCGCGCGTATCGGCCGTCGACTACCATGGCGCGGTGCTACTCGATGTGTTCGTCAAGCAGCGCGAGCATGTGGCCGACTGGCGGACGCACGTCAGCGGTGTGCGCGAGAGCGACATGAAGCACGCGAAACCGTTCGACGAGGTCCAGAAGGAGGTCGCCAAGCTGCTCGAGGGACGCATCTTGGTCGGCCATGCGCTCAGCAACGATATGCAGGTGCGTTCTCCGCCTTCGTTCGCTTAGACAACAGTCAGCTATACTCATGATAAGTAGGCGCTGCTGCTTTCGCATCCTCGACCCCAGACGCGCGACACGCAGGCGTATTGCGGCAAGCTAAAACTGGCCGGGAGCAGACCATCGCTCCGCAATCTCGCCAAACTGCATTTCGGGCTCGATATACAGGAGGGAGAGCACTCATCGGTGCGCATGACGCTGTCCGAGACGCCATCTGTGACACTGAACATTCATAAAGGTGATCGATGCCCGCGCAGCAATGGCTATCTATCGGTTCCACTCGAAAGCCTGGGAGCAGCTCGCAAAAGGACACACGCCGACAGGCCCGACGGCTGCCGAATCTACAACTACTCTTGAAGTTGCGTCGACTACTGTACCTTCAACAGAATCGGCAGCAAGCAGTCCAGCGACGAAGAAACGCAAACGCGACCCCACGGCTGCGCCCAAGGACGGCATCGTGCTCCACCTCGCCGGTTCCGATGATGAAGGCGACACTCAACGCGAATCCAAGCGCGCGAGGCCCACGCCCGCACCGAAAGCAAGCGCGGGTAAACCGCTCAAGGCCAAGATTAAGACAAAGACGAAGACGAAGATTAGCTCGGGATTATCGACCGTCGTACGCGGGGGCAAGGGCGACAAGCGCTCCGTTACCGCAGGTCAGGCTGCTGGCAAGAAATCTACAGGTGGAGGAGGAGGCGACGGCGGCGGCGGCGGCGAGAAGTGGTGGGAGACCCTTAGTGGAACCGCGAAGGGGAGTGTACGGGTGCCTATGTGAGTCGTGGGTTGTGGAAGCTAGCTTGTCGTCAAGTCGTAGACATAACACGGGAACATATCGGGTCTGTGACGCATCTCTGCTGCAGATGAGGTTCCATGCAACGCATAGGCTCATCCTTGTTAATGGGGTAGCCATGGCTCTACTGTCCGGTCGGTTTCCGGGCATTGAGAGCTTTTGACTTTGTATGGGCTCGGTTCGCTCGCATCGCATTTGTTCACTCGTTGTCTGACCGATCTCAAACTGATCTCAATCCTTCGAACAATTCACCTCGGTCTACTGAGCGGCATTGCTAGGAATCAGCAGACCAGTTCTTGGGTTGCCAGTGGGACCGACGTACATATCACGCTGTTTAGCTCCACGTCGGGCCCTCCACAGATACTCCGCATGAAATATCGAGCAGGTGCCGGTATCAAACGGAATTCCCATGCGAGAGCGTGAGCGGTTACCCACACACGACCCGAGCACAATGCACAGCGACGTCAGACATGGCGCCGCGGGCAGCATCGCACCGTGACTCTGGGGCCAGTACCACTCGTCCAGCGTCAAGTGCTCCAGGTGCATGTACACAAGAGACGCGCTCAGCATATCCGCCCCTAGCCTCGATTCCCGTCGTATGCAGACGGTATTAGAATCGCTATGAATCTCGGAGTAGGCTGCCCGCACGGACATTGATTCTACACGAACGCATGCGTGCAAGATGCTTTCAGCGTCGTCGAATTGGTCGTGTACTAAGGCTTGCCAGCTATGTAGGCAGAGCGAATCCCTGTGCTTGCCCCTGCAAGCACTCAACAGACCTTTTTACCTAAATCCTCACACAGCAAGCCTGGTTGACGTTTACCTATCTACACGACGAAGAGCCTTGCAGCGTTTATGAAACACGCTACCCTCAATGCTTCGCCAAATATTTCCCTGCTGGGAAGTCTCCGGGCCTGCTAATATGAAAGCTAGCTCGCATCTCAGGGTATCATATCGCGTATGATAGACGCGAAACCTGTTAGGCCGTGCGAAAGCTCACGGGCCTAAACCGCATCGAAACGCAAGGAGAACGAGGGCTGTCGAGATGTGAGCGGTCCGTGAACGTCGCACGATATACACGTTCTGAAGACCTCTTGCTCACCTGCAGCCTTTTCGCCGTGTTATGGTATAAAGGGGCGTGGACAGCGATCCGTCATGCGTCAAACGTCAGGGAGACTAGATAGGATCAGTTTAAATACGTCAATATGTAAGCAGCGACGGTCTTGTGGTCGCTGGTGGCCTCAACAAACCACATTTACTTTTGTTTCACTGGCAATGGCGGCCGGCCCAAAAAAGTCACACGGCGGCGAGAGCGCTCCAGGGAAATGACTGTTGACATTGAGCCTAGCGCTCAGGCTGGTGCCTTTGCCGCTCAGGATGGAGGCCGAGGTGCAAAAACGAGTAACATTGCGCAATCGTCCGAAGTCTACCGGATGGGAATGTCCAGATCAAGGACACCAGAAGGATTGCGTTGTACTGGGATTAGCTGGTGCACCGCCGCTTATGGTTGTCCGCAATGGTCATTTCACCGGAAGGAACATCTGCATCCCTGGGAGCTAATGGCGAGGTCGACGGGCATTGGCAGCACCGTCTGCTAATCGTAGAACCGTAGCGTATAGTCAAAGCTTGGCAGAGCGCTCGAAAGACGTCTAAGTGCATGCGTCGCAAGTAGATTCTGCCCCTGCTCGGCATGGCGTAGCGGCAGCGAGCGCCACAGAGGCAGCAATCCAGAACACTTGCTCATTGTAACGAGGGTGGCACAGGATTCGGGGCCAGTCTGTGCAAAAAGAGTCTTGTTTGCGCCATGTCTCGATTCTGGACGAGTTTGCATTTGGCCGGCAGACTTCGCTTGTTCCGGTCGATTCCCACCGTACACGGGCACAGAGAGCCTATGCGAACGAAGCCCAGGCTTGACGGGCATCTCCGCGGTGGAGAAGCAGGCATGGTGAAGGTTCAGGAATCCCGGAAAACCGACAAGTGTGCATTACGCGAACGAGGAAAGCGAGATGAACAAAGCACAAGATGCGCTATTGGGCTCTCCAGCCTAGCCGCGGAGTCATGGCATATGGAGCTGTGGAGTGCTGCCGAGTCCGTATCTTTCCCAAGGTCCAGAGACAGCCAAAAGAGGACGAAGAGGCAACTCGGTCTCACATCACCGACCATACCGCCGCAGAAAGACCTATGGCGCATGCTAGCGCCCAAGCGCTCAGTCTAATCCGGGATACTGCGGAGCCTGTCGGCGTCGGTGAAGTCTCCGATGGCGAGGGAGTGGAAACAGAATTAGTGGGAGGAGGCGTCGGGAACGTAAGTGTCCCGCTTGCAACGTCGCAAAATTTCTGCACGAGGCTACGGTTGAGTGTCCTGCGGTCGGTCACAGGCAACACGCACTTGTGCCAGTTCCTCGGAGCCAGCAAGGTTGTCCGGACATTGTGTGAAGACACAGTTCACCATCGCCTTCTCGAACGTAGTCCTGCAGAATGCCATTACTGTAAGGGGCTGTGGCGACTATGCGTCAACGAAACATCGCGTACGTTGACCTGTTCCCAGAGCAGTAGCAGCCGACATCGACAACAGAGTCGCAGTTGGACTCGTCAACTGAGACCTGGAGACAGTTGGCGACTGTGAATCCATCCATCAATTCTTGCGTCATAGACGGCTGCCCCCCAAGGGATGTGAAGGCCCACATACCGCAGGACGACACACCGTCCAACGAGGGGAACAGGGTCGTGCTCGACGCCGCGCCAGTGGTAGTCACAGTGGTGATATTCGTTTCAGAGGCACTGGAGGTAATCGTGCTTCCAGAGCCAGACGGAGCGCCAGTGACAGTGCCAGATGGTCCAGAATGCGCGCCGGTGGATGTCGTGTCAGTCACGGCGGGCGGTGTCAAGCTGGGCGTCGCCAGCGTCCATGGCAGCGCGAGCAAAACGAGCAGCAGATACTGCACAGCTTGTATCGAGCTGAGCAGCGACATGTCGGAAGGGTTCGGACCAGAGCGCCAGAAAATCGGCCGTCGCCGACCGAAGCAGGCGTCTTCCCCAGTTGCGTCCAACGAGGCCAGTGATACTCCCGCGTAGTGCAGATATGGTATAATTTTCTCCTTTCGAAAGTGTGACACCAATTTCTCAGTCTCGCTTGACCAAAATCCGCACCAGACGTGAGGATAAACGCGAAATTCCAGCGAGAAGGACATCATCTCTCACCGGGGCGTGATCTTCACATGCGTTGCTTGCTAAGCTTCAGTGAGGTAAGCATACCATTACCGTCTTACGAGGGCCGAATTGCTCATCTGTCATGGAGTGTCGACGAGCTCGCGATCCACAGCGCAATTTGAATTCTTCTCAAGCACTCGAAGCTACTATCTACTCACAGCTTACTGGGCGCAGCTAAAGAGAAGCTCTCATATATCACCATTCTATTATAAGGACCGTCCCGGTTGACTCAATGCGCCGGCGATGCTCTGACATATTCGCCGTTCGGTCTTAACGCGATCGAAGACCTCCCAAATTCAGTCACTTAGCGATCGTGGCCTGCAACATTCGCCCTGTGTTACTAGGGTTAGTGCCTCCTCATTACTCAGGAAGAACGCCGTGTTCCCCATGTAGAACGCCCAAACTTCCTCCTAATCACCCGCCCGCTGCAATTTATGGGAGGGAAGGTCACCTGCTCGCAACAGCATTCCTGAGAGAGTTATCTCTATCGCACGAAGCGCTGAGGCGGGGTGCAGCGCGCACGAGGCGGGGACTGCTTACTGCAGTACTGGCAAACGTTCAATTGCCGCGGCGCACACAGGCTGGCAATCCACGCCGCCCGTTCAGAATTCGAAGGCACACTCAATACACGGCGCATCGGACACACATCTCACGCCAATCTGAAGGCGATGATCCTCCCTGCCCGTGCTCTCACCTCGGGAATGGCTTTCCATAGTCGATAAGAGTGTGATTATCGCATCCTTCGCACCTTCCCAATATTACCGCAGCAGCACGCACCGGCCGCGCTACCGTAGCAGAAAGAATGCCCCCTTTTCGTCACTGACGACGTCATTTTTTGACGCGCTCGAGATTCTCTGCCGCATCCAGGCCGCACATATCTGAAACTTTGTAGCAGGACCCCGAAGCGCACTTTGTGAATAGGTGCCGCGACAGGACGTCCTCTAAGCGAGCTTCAAATAACCTGTTGTGGTCGTCGATCATGCTCCTGAGTTTTTGTGGGAGTCGCAGCTTGCGCAAAAGTTTGAGCAAGCCGTCCGGCGTCGCGGCGGTCTCGACTCGAATCGGCCTAGTTCCAGTTCTGCCGAGTGAAGATGAAACAGCACCAGCCGGCTGAGAGCTCAGTATATCGCAAAGATTACGAGGTAATGGAATCTCTGCATCTCCACGCAAGCTTGTATTGCGGCAGCTCTGGGTGCTCGCTGAGCACGGCATCCCCAGACGGCTTACATAAACTGCAAGCAAATCGACTGCGCTAAGTTAGCGTGCAGTGTTCGCTGCAGGCTGCTGCAGTACTCCACGGCTCTTTCAGACGCGGAAGAACCAGAAATGGGGCTTGGAATGCATATGGATTGCACCACAGCCTGAGGAATCCCGCGGGCGCCGCACCGCACCTCTATCTTGCGTGCCGATATTCGAGAAACAACATCCAACTCCCACCAATGGCTCTCCTCGCACTGGCATGAGCGCACGTTTCAGGGTTCCGGCAAGCGTGATAAGCCTGAGACTCGGGCGGGTGTCTAGAATCTGCCGCGGAGAAACTCTAAGTCTTGACTGAGGGATGCCGCGCCAGAAGTACGATGACGTTACTGCTACCATCTAATTCCCGAGTCCTGCTCTCTCTTCTCGGCTGCGCCGTTCATTCCAGTTACAGGTCACCCGCCGCACCACGGGGCCGACGCCCGGCCTGGCTGCCGCATCTCAGTCAGTCGCGCCGGCGGCCGTCGACGTACCACAGGCTGAAATAATAATTCATGACTGTACAGCGCGAAGCCTCGCATGCGCAATAATACTGTACCTTACAGTAGCTACAGTATCATATGATAGTACGACTGTTGCGTCCCCCCGGCCGCGGGGAACTCCGGCGCAACTTGAAGATCGAAATTCAAAGTCGCGATCGAAACGGTGTGGGAGTCTGCACGCACGACCGGTGCAGTCAGAGTCTCACTCCTAAAAAGTCATACCGTATCAACTATCATATGCAATGATTGCAATCCATTGCAAAATTGCTGACTGAGTAAGAACGGCAATTGAGAAGCAGAGGTCAGGATCGACGCGTGGATTCCGGGCCACGATTAGCATCACTTACTTACTAAACAAACTCCCGCGGCCCGGCAGCTTCGAATGAGGCCCCTAACAGTCATTTGAGTAATAAAGAGTTGGAAGTAGTTACGACGCAGCGTCCCCGTGCAGCGAGAAGCCCTCAGATTACAGATTAGATTGATGATCATCCCATGAGTTGGTTATAGTTACACTTATGCTTTGGCATGTCAGAGGTACAGTATAGGAGCTCTTGCCAAAGCGCGATCGCGACTTGGAAGAATTCGAAGGACGTCCCCGCCGAATCTGGAATCTGGATGCCGAAGACCCAAGAGGAGACTGAGGCACACTCACTCGCTCAACAAAGTACGTCACGACGCACGATCATCATCAACTTCAAGCACGACCAGGCACACGCGCTGCCGGATACGTATATGGAGGTTCCCACCGAATCTCATCGCGCATCGGGCATCTCGTACTTTACCGCATTCATGCATTCCATCATCCATTCCCCAAGTACAGTACAGCGCTTCTCGGGTTTCTTGGCGGGACCCACTTTTTGTTGATACACGTCGGCCCCGCCAAGCCGAGGCCACTTTGCACCGGCTCACATCCCGATGCACGCAAACGCACCCAAATCGGGTCACCAATACACGTCGTCTACATCCAGAGGACTCAAAGGGCCTGGAAAGCCTGCATTTCAGCTAAGACAACTAAGTTTGACAGTTTTATGAACGTTGCGGCTGTCACTGACGAGCTGCCCATGTCCGGTGAGAGATGTTTTTATGAGTGGGATCCGCGTCCAAATGGCAGAATTCTACATACAGTTGTTCATAAAAAGTTCATAAGGCATGCGTTGTACAGGATCCAACACAGTCTCACTTCTCTTCAGCTCGAAAGCTGAAGATGCTACTATTTTTGGCATGATCACACGGAGAAGCACGCTGTATCACGCCGTTAGCGAGCTCGGGCGAGCCTTGCCGGTGCAAAGTGGCCTCTGCTTGGCGGGGCTGACGTGTATATCAAAAAAGTGACCTCGCCAAGAAACCCGAGAAGCGCTGTAACAGTAAGAACCGGTACTGTACTCAATCTGCTTCTCGCGATCGGGCCCGACGCGCGCTGAGGGGCCAGGCACGGCGTGATGATGCAATCCAGCAGCCTGAGCGTTCGTCGTTGCAGTGGCTGGCGAGGTCCTCGGGCACTGCAGGTCAGATGAACGATGCCAGGCGGTCAGGCGCCTCGAGTCGCGGACGAGCTGACTGAAACTCAGAGCTCAGCCTGGCCAGGCGACGACGACGGATAGGGGCTGCGCAGAATTAGATCCGCGAAGCAAGGGGATTTGCACGGCACTCAACTGCGCGACGCGGAACAGGACACTGGACAGGGTTTCCGAACGCTTGCTTATCTCAGTCTGGTTGGTTGGTTGCCGGCTCTGATTTATGCATGCGCATATGCATACTGTAATTGTTGCTGCTTTGGGTATGGCACAGTATGGTGGGTGTGGGTTCGTGCGTTGGATGAGATGAGATAGCGTACCGGGGATGCGCTCAATCCGACGCGAGAGATGTATTTATTACACTATTCAGTGTAGTCGATCTATTTCCGGTCATTATTATCATGTATGTAAGGGATACTGTACTTACCTCCGTTTGTTCGTTCGAGGTTGATGATGACGACGGTCGGTAATTTAATGAATAATGAGAGTCTGGAGCGATGCACGCTCGCAGGTGTTTCTTTAGTCGCCGGCAAAGAGCTGTCAAATGGGCAGCTGCCAGAAGCGGGCTGCGCTCTAACTGCGCAACAGGTATAATAAGTAGCCGTATGTATGTAATGAAAGATCATATCTTACACCTGCTGCGCCCACGCCGATGTCTATTTTCTGCGCAACAAACGCAACAGAAATCCGCTGGAGAACGAGAACAACAACTTGCAGTATGTAGTTTCAGCATGGGAATCCGGAGCCGAGTCCTACTTAGCAGCAAAGGAAACGTCGTCGGCCGTCAGCTCCCGTAGGTAGAGTATTCCCGGTGCAGCGACGCGGATTATGTATGCATTACTTATCGAGCGGACGATGCGGTGGGAGTAAGTATGAGTCAGGACTGGATTTGAATGAAATCTCCGGGCGTCGGGCCCGCGAAGCATCAGATTCAGAAATGTGGGGTACTTGCATCCGTCAGGCCGCGGGATCACTGGTGACTGGAGACGGGTTGCGGGTCGCGGGCGGCTGCGCAGAGGTCACGGGAAAGGATGCGGGGAACAGCGACGACTCGAGCGGTGCGGCGATTTGGAGGTGTTCGATCGCGCGAGGCTGCTATTTGTCCGTGCGCGGCAATTGGTGAGGGCGTACAAAGTAACTAACTTGTACATAATGCGCGCGGTGGCGGTGCCGCAGGAATTCACCCCGGGAATCTGCCGAGAGCGGGCGGGTGGGTGTCTGGGGTCCCGCTTGCGCAACGTGCGACTGGCTGGCGAGTGACACTCTGACCAGAGTGACTGAGGCCGGCCGCGGCTGGGCGGCGTGCCGCTGGACACTTGAATGACTGGATGCAACTGGACTGGACGTAGACTCAGCTCGTTATTATTGGCGAGGCACAGGCGGGCGGCTGGAAGTATAACGATTTACGTGATTTATGATTTAGTGCGATTGTTGCCCGTTTCGAGTTGGCGCGGCGATAAGGGTGCGTTCGGCGCGTCTCTGCTCAGCTGTCGGAGTTTGGGCCAATTGGGCGGGCGCCTTTGTGTTTGCAGCATAAAGCCGGTATAAATGGAGCACGCCATGCCTCTCTGCAAGCCGCCTGCTCAGGCTGCCCCGCTCCCCCGACGCTGCCGACGACGACGACGACGACGACGACGATGAGTGGCCGCTCGATGAGATGCACCAGCTCGGGCATCAAGGTCGCGTGCGTCCACCGCCTCCGCTGCCGCCGCCGCGGACTCAGGGCTGACCGGCGCCTGCCTGTACAGCACGCCCGACGAGGCCAAGCTGCTCGTGCACGCCGTCGTGCTCGGCCTGCTGCCCAAGATCCAGTGGAGGCTCAGCGCCGAGGAGCGGCGCGACATCCGGCCCGGCGACGTCTTCGTCTGGCAGGACCACGCCGCGAACGCCGACTCCGGCGGAGCCTCCCTCGAGCGCTGGACGGACGGTACGCTCAGCCAGCCCAGCCTGTGGCCGCTGCTGACAACGACGACGACGCGCAGGTCGACACTGGGGCCCCAGCCGGATGCGCGATGTACGCGGCATACAGCAGCTTGGCAGCCACTGACCCCCTTTGCTCTTGCAGGAATTTCTTTTTTATTACGAGCGCGAGAACGAGAACGACGACCTGGGCTACACCCGGGACCCGGGCACGTCGCGCATGATCAGGTACGCACGCGGCGCCCTGGCTTGGCTCTCGCTGTCGCTGACCGCAGCCCAGCGTCGACCCGTCGCGGTACATGCAGCGCGACCAGATGCCCACAGGCCCGCGCGCGCCGGCGCTCCCGCTCAACGCGAACGGCGCGCTCAACCCGAACCGGCTCATCAAGCAGGCCTACTCCGTCGTCGTCCTCACCGGCGGCCAGCCGTCCAAATGGCACATGAGTAAGTCCCGTCCCTTTGTCATCATCCCCTCCGCCTGACCTGGCCACCACCAGCCACGTACTTCACAAAGGCGAGCCTCGCCAAGCTGCGCTCGGTGCGCGAGCACCCGCAGCTGCGCGCGCTGAGCGTGCCCGAGGGCCAGTACATCTTCTTCAAGTCGTACAAGGCCCAGCTGGCCTCGCGCACGCTGCCGCACCAACAGCCGCAGCAGCCCGCAACGCCCGCGCTGCCGGGGCTCGCGTCGGTCATCACGACGCCGCTGCACACCGCGCGCTCGCCGCCGCCCGGGCCCGTGTCGCGCTACGCGACGCCCGGCCTGCCGTCGCCGACGGACCTGCTGCCCAAGGGCTACCCGCGCCGTCTCCCCGAGGACCAACGCGCCATCCAGGCTTTCCAGCGGTACTCCCCGCCGCGTGTCGAGCCCTGATGGCGCGTTGTCCGCCTCCCCCTGATCTGGCCTACCCTACTTGTGTATTTTTTTGCTTTGCTTTGCCTTGCATGACTTATCTGCCCCGTTGCCTCAGCTACATTCCCCGTACACGCCCGCACCTTACCTTGCCTCTTGCTTTCCTTGTATGTACATTGTACACCAGCAGTAAGTAGTCGCCCGCCCGCGATCCTCCTCATTGTACTCTAGCCCGCTAATAGTGTCGAGTGAAGAATTGAATTGAATTGACCGTTAGTGCACAGCAGCAGAGCGCGGACCCTAGGAATCGGCTGGAGGCATCAGACATGCATGGGCTTGCCGGAAAGGGGATGTTTGCGCCTTTGTCAATGCGTGTTTCCTTCCCTCGGGCATCTGCGAGGACAGACAGACAGCAAGCGGCCCGTCCGTCGGGACCACTAGCAACTCCCCTTCGCGCATTCTCAGGCTGGGCAAACATCCTCCGCGTCCCTTCCCTTCCTACTGACGCCCGGCCGAACTTTTAGGGTTCGCCAAACAGAACCCGGGGGCTGCGCCCGTTTTGGCTGCTTATGGACCTGGGACCGCAGCCGGCGTCGGGTGCTGGACGAGTGGCAGCTGATGATGACTACCTAGGACTGGAAGATGATCGCCAGCCAGCCAGCGGGCGGGCCTGCTGGAGTGTACTTATGGTATGATGCAGGATGATATATATGTGCACACCGTCCTGCGCCCAGTCATCTTCGGAGAAATACGTGCGATCGTCTCTCGTAGACATTCTAACTTTGAGCCCTCAGGGGAAAACAGGGCGAGAGTCGCGACCGCGGGATCTACCGCAGTGACGCGATGGGGTCGGGATTATCTAAGTCTTCATCTCCAATCAGTCCAATTCGGCGCCTGGGCGATCATCAATGATTCACACAATGCGATTGAAAACTCTAGATCTCACTGTAAGCAACGGGTACGTACGTACGTACTCTGTTTGTCTCCTGAGTCTCCGCATCTTCCCCAGCCTGAGAATGTTACAGTCTGAGTAGGTTAGGTTAGATTGTGGACGTCGGACGACTCCGGACAGCTATGTGTGGTGTGAGGTAGCAACTTGGCCACGGGCGCGTCAAATTTACGCGAGTGCGACATCGGGCGTGCGTGGAACTGCTCAGGTGACGGGTCCGCGTACCGGCGAGAAGTCTCTGGCACACCGCACGCGGGGCTGTCGGCGCCGTCTTCTCTGGCGGGTGACGGGTGACGGGTGACGGGAATGCGTCAGTACACGTGCACTGACAGCGTTTTGCATTGAACAGACTGGCCGACTTGGCTGCTACTCCTATGTCACCTCACGTGCGCACTGTAGTAACATAAATACATAGCAGATTGCGTTGGGGTGTTACTGTTAGTGCAAAAGTGCCACCAGGCGCAGGGTCCAGTAACAACGAGTGACAGGATGAGCATGAGCATGAGCATGAACATGAGCACTGACCGCCCTATTCAACTGAATGGATCTGCACGCACCGTGGGAACGCGAGCGCGACGGGGGTAAAATAAGGCGGAACCCGGATGTGTACTCTTTGCAGCCAAGCTATGCCAGATGAGGGACTCGGACTTTCCGCGCAGCTAGGCATAGGCGCTGCAGGTGCAAATGCAAAGGGGGGGAGGCGGGGTGACTTCCGGCTGCTGGGACTGGCAAGAGAGATGGTTCCCTTGTACACAGCATGGTATCGGCCGTACACTGGCAGCTATGCAGCCATCGATGTCTGTGTCTCAGTCTGGTGAGAACCAGTGCTTCTGCAGACAGACAGATGCGATCACGCTGGCCGCTGCAGGAGAGGGCAGCGAGCACGACATAGTTGTTAGTTGGCGAGTTTGAGCGATCTGCGGCCGCGTATTTCTGAAAGGAGACTGTGCGTGATCAGCTGCAGATGCTGCAGCGCCTGCAGGGGGGCACTGGGCTCGGTCGGGAGAAATTAATCGTGCCCCGGAGAAGCCCGCCGTACGTCAAGCGCAGGCGCCTGGGGGTGCGGGATTGGGCACTGGGCCGCAACGGTCACCCCCAGCGCTCTCGCAGCCTGGGGATTGCTGGGCCGGCTCCGGGAGAGGAGTCTGACTGCTGACACTGACCGCATGTAGTCAATCCCGCAGGTACCCTCGAGCATTCAACAACGCATCGCATCGCATCGCTCAGCGTCTGGGCACTGAGCACGGGAGCGCGCACGCACGTCGCACGTCTGGTCTCGCCATGGCTACCCTTCTTACCCGATAGGCAGGCGCAAACCGCGCCATTCTGTCGGCCAGCTCAATGGCGCTGCAAGTCGATCGCGTCCTGCCATCGAGCGCACCATCCCGGCTCTCTGCCAGTCCGGTCGCGCGACCATAGGTCCACCTAGCGCGCCCATGGATCCGCAGACCCCCCGCTGGCAGGCCGTCGTAAATCCCTGTAGAAAAGGCGCCGTAAATCCCAGCGCGGGCGCGGCGTTCCCCAATGCATGCACGATTCCCATGCAAATGTACTAATATTTACGCCATGGAGTAAGACTTTAAGCGACCAAAAACACTAATATTAAAATGGGACAGGCAGGAGAGACGCTGGGCACGGTGCACTGTGCACTGTGGCCGCATTGGGACGAGGGATCGACATTTTGAGTCCCCATTCGAGGCCGGCGAGCATGCCATGCCTGGTGGCACAGCTTCAATTTGCACGGCAGGGGGCCCTGCGCGGCTATTACGCTGCGCGTTGCGTGGGGCCCGTTGAGTTATGCTTTTGGCGTCTGCTCGCAGGGGCTTCGACGCAGAAATCAAAAGGCACGGTACTACAGCCACACCGTACGATGTCGCCTAGTAAGACTGCGCGCCTCTGGGTGGCAACTGTCGGAGTGAGGCCTGTACATGTGCGACGGCCGACGGCGATGGGTGCCTATCCCCCGCAGTCTATCGCCATTCGTGATCCCTGGCCTGGGGCGCCGGCGTCAGACACTGAGACAGCCTGAGACTGACAGACAGGTCGGCGATTTCTCCTTACAGCGTCGGCATAAGTACTTTACCGTATACACTTGAGGATCGGGGTGCGCCAGTGTACGCATCAGATTCAATGACCGTCACCGTCGCAAGCGCTCTCACGCGGACTGAATGCGCGGCCGGATGAGGCATATCGCCGGCGCCCGGCGATAAAAAAACGAGGGCCTCCTCGGGATCGGTCCCGCGGCGCGCTTCGAACTGTTCGAATCTGCTTCAACCAGGAGTCTGACCCCCCACAGTGAATTCGGAATGCAGGAGCCTAGAATCTGAGGAGCCACGGTCCATGGGAAGCGAACAGATCCTCATCGAATCGAATCTCATCCTAGATCCTCCCAGAGCCACCAGTGCCAGAGAGCGATGCGTGATCGGTGACTGGCTGCTGGCTGGACGGCTCCACCATCAAGATTCCAGATTCCAGATTCAATACTCTTCAGGCTCGGGAGGAACGTGCCAGAGAATGCAATGCGAATGGGCACCGCTGGAGTCGGATCCGCGGGCCCTGCACGCCGGACAGCGTGCCAGCGCGGCGAATTGCAGTCAATTCAAGCCCGATCGTCGCTCAGGCTGCTGCAGAATCCGAGTCCATGCAATGTATAGGTCCCGCGCGGCCTCGGGAGAGTAAAGCTGCGAAGTGTGAGGGAGAAGCAGGGGCTGTTACTGTTTGGCCCACACACATACCTAATACATTAGACACCTCACGCGGGCTCCTCGTCATCGGCCAGGTGGGACATACAATACATCCAATACACTTCCGTGGCCAGCACCGTAGGGATTCCGGCCTGCGCTTCCTGTGTGGTCATACCGGGCAGAGACACACACCAATGAAGCAACGACGCTCGCCCGGCCTAGCCTGAGCTGGACCCACCCAGCTCGTGCCCGGGAGGACGGCTGCCTGGCAGTGAGTCCCACGTCGGGATCCCTGACAGAAATCCAGGGTGCATGAGCATCGATAAGCCGCAGTCACGCGCGCGCGCACGTTTCCCCCGCCCGTTCCGCCCTCGCTCGCTCGTCAGCTATTCCTGGATGGCCGAGCGCTATTTTTGACAAGGCTAGATGAGCAATAATCGATAATCGAAGATAGTGTGTCTATAAATGAGGCGTGAGGACTGAGCACGAGCGCGGGCGCCAATAATAATAATGTGAATACACTCGAGTCCTCCGAAGTATCAGCAATCGCACTGCAAGTTCCGCAAGGTTGTTTCGAAATCGATGTCGATGCCCCGGGCGTGTTTAAGATTGAATTGACCGCGGAATTGGAACGCGGATGGTCATGAGTAGGTATCTGGGGTCTGCCTTCCCTCGGCGGCCATGGCCAACAGCGATCGTTTCCCAGAACGCAGAGTTCCGAGTCAGGCTGCTAGTGCAAACACGCACTGGCACGATTCTCCAGCGTATTAGACCTTTGCACGAGGACGTGAGTCACTGCGAGAAGACGGGACGACACGCATGCACAAGCACCGAGAGCCTAGAGGCATACAGTATGTGTTGCATGTTAGGCATCCCGGTCCATGTACGCTGCTACACTGGCAGAGTATGACTGGCCCGCGATCGCACCGATCCGCATGCAGGTCGCACGTTGCACGGAAGGAGCCACCTCAAGCAAGCACGGTGAGCAAAGCAAAAGCCTCACACGAGGCCTGAGGCTGAGCCAGGCTTTCACTGTTCAGTGCTGACGTGCAAGCGTCCGAGGTTGGTCGGGTCGGGCGCGGGGATGCCCAGGTTTGCCTCGTGGAATTGGGCGATTATCCCGCGGCGTCTACTGCGTACCATCCCCGAAGCGCGCGGGATCAACGGAGAGGTACTGAGCACTGAGCACGAATGACGTGAAAAAGCGCTGGGGAACTCGGGACGCGAGGGCGGAATGCTAACGGCCATTGTAACAATGACCATGCCACCGCGGGGCGCGCAAAAGGTCCGCGAAGCAGTCTGTCAAGATGTATAGTTGAGCCCGGTTCCGAGGGTGTCGTGCGTGGCGCGTGGCTTGTGACGTTGCAGCAGAAGAAAAGCAAAGGCGAAAACAGTTGTATACTGTTACAGAAACACAGCGAGGGCAGGCAGGCAGGCAGACGGGCTTTCGTGTCACGTAGCAGGGGACTATGCCGTGGGCGTCGGGTTGGTCTCGGCAGCAGGCGCGGTCGAGGTGGGCGTGGGCTGGGCGGCGCCGATTTTGGCGAGCCACTTGTCGACGGCCTTGGAGTGCATGGAGAAGTTGACGACCGAGTCGTGGACCTCGTTGACGATGCCGTCCTTGTCGATGCAGAACGTGACACGGCCTGGCATGCACAGTCACAGTCAAAACCAACTGAGTCATCTTTTGCTCGCCGTCTCGCTCACCGTCTGTGAGGCCGAAGAAGCCCTTGGGGACGTGGTAGGCCTTGCGGGCGTCGCCGTTGGCGTCGGAGAGGATGGGATAGCCCAGCTTGTGCTCGTCGACGAACTTCTTCTGCTTGGCCACGGGGTCGCCGCTGATGCCGACGACCTGGACGCCGCTGCGCTTGAAGTGGTCGTTGGCGGTGATGGCGTCGCGGAACTCGCACGCCTCGCGCGTGCAGCCGTACGTGCCTGCCAGAGCGCGTGGTCAGCGTGGGCGTCCCCGGGCGCTGGGCTGGCAGTGGCAGGGACGCGTTACCGGAAGCGGGATAGAAGAAGACGACGAGCGGGACGCCCTTGGTGCCCGGCTCGATCGCGTAGTCGTTGCCCTCGGCGTCCTTGAGCGTCACGGCCGGCGCCTTGGAATTCAGCAGCGGGTGCGGGGCCATCGTGGGGGTCGTTGCTGGCTGGCGGCTGATTCTCAGTCTCAGCGTCGGCCTCTTTCGCCCGGCTCGGCCCGCACACCAGCCGGAGCTGTCTCCGCGGATATCTGCGCGCCCTGCAAAAACTCAATGGACGGCCAAACTGGGCATTTCTGGCGATATTTCCGGACTGTGCAGCGCGCGCATCTGCGTCTCAGCGTGCTCGTCGTGCTTCTCATACGCGCGTCGGTGCGCAGCATCACGGCCAACAGCTGTCGCATGGTCTCCAGCGCCTCCAGCAATACAGAGAAACTTGACAGCCTGCCCGGCATCTTCTCCTGCGCGCGAGTGGCCCAAAGACTGCGTCTTCGGCAAGGCAATACAGTACTTAGCCCTCAGCATCCACGTCTATCCGGAGCAAGCATACAATATGGATGTGCGCGCGCCTCCACCCATCGCGAATACCGGCTCAAGGGACCTGGGACGTCGCGGGGACGTGCAGCCGGCCATCGATAACGTCTTCTCCCCATGCATAATGCGCCTGGCACTGGCATCCTGGATCCGGACAGCCTGCAAGAAGTGTATTCTCTGCCCCGGAATGTGGAATTCGAACGTCGACCCATGGCGCGTTCAATTGACATCGCGCGGTGGACGCCCGTGCCGCGACGCTCAAGTTTCTGCCGCTCCACTGAGTGGGATCGCCCCTCAGGCTCGCAGCGTCTGTTCTGTTCTGTTCGTCTCCGTCCTTGTCGATGTGCTGCTTATTGCCCCCATGCGGCCCGTGGACGGTGGAGCGGCTGGCATGTTGGGTGTTGGGTGTTGGGTGTTGGTTGTTGGGCCCACATGCACTAACTGTGATCCCATACAGTAGCCAGTCTGCCAGGGACACTCTCAGGACCGCATGCGGTATGCCATGGGGCTCTCCCCACAATAGACGTATGGGGCAGCCGGGGCGAGAAGAGGCCAGGTCGTCCCGAGTGAGCTGTCCAGCGTGTGCATGTAGCGTGCGTTCGTGTTCTGCCTGGACTAGCGCCGCTGGGACCCCGGACGCGACTCGGAGTGAATGCATTCGGATTCCCTGCCTGGTGCCAGTCCCATGTCGTGCTCGCGCTGTCAGTCATAGTCACATGCTGATGCTTTCCCTAGACATGGAGTCGGCGGTAACAATCCATGCTTCCCCCCGTCGCCTGCTGTACTTTATCTCTGCGCTAGGCCGTGTTTGGGCCCGCTCAATGCGCGACTCCATCTGACACGGCGCCTTCCATCTTGGTCGTTCTGCTTCGAACGCATATCATAGGCACCCCAGGCCTCAGCTTCGAGCTTCGCGTGATGATCTGAACGCTGGACTCTGGACTCTTAGCTCTGGAGCAGCGCTCAGAGTCACAAGGCAAAGACATCAGCATGCCTTGATCGACAGATGCATTCTCACTGGGAAGACAAGAAACTTCATTCATCTCCACCGTCCGGGCTGCAGGGCGTACCTCCTGTACATAATGATGCCGCGAAGGTGGACGCATCTAGCGCAGATGGCGGGCGCCCATCTCCTCGAGGACCTGCCACCGACTCAGCCACTGACATCAGCGCGACCAGACTGAGATTCTCACTGCGTTTCGCCTGGAACGTCCCTCGCCCGTCCTCTCCCCCTGTCCCTTCCACCTACGTCATCGCCCGCCCCGTTTTGTGTTGCCTGCGCCTCGGGCTGCATTTCTTCTCAATCTCCTCCCGGCCGGCCATCGCCCAGCGCCAATGCATTACTGTATTTCGCGCGCATCGCCAACCTGAAATTCCCATGAGCTGGATGGATACCCGGGACGCACCCTCGAATCTCAGATCGACTTGCTTGGACTCGGAGTCGACGCTTGCTGCTGCAATTGGGCAGAGTGCCTGGCGACCCTGAATGCCCAAATTGCAAAGTTTCCAACCCTCGCGATCGCGTCGTTGCTTGTTCTTTCATTCCCACTTCCACGCACAATTCAGATTGAGAAGCACGTGACTGCTCTCCTCTCCTCCGCGCGCCTATTCTTCCCACCCCAGGCTTTTAGTAGTAGTAGTACCCTTCTCGACGCCAGAGCCGCTTCCGAGCACGCCACTGCGACTGAGTACTAGAAGCACATTCCAATTCGTTGAGCGCTGGCGCTGATTTCCTGAGTCCCTTTCAACAGTCAACTTGGGAACGCGGCGGCCTTCTGGATCGACGAACCCCGACCAAGCTGAGATCGCATGGAATAGTCCTGGACTGTTGTGGCTTTTCTCAATGGGTGGCCCACGTCGGCGGCGCGCGTAACTCGCTTGCTTTGCAATTGCATTGCGTAGGGCGGGGCGAGCGTTGACTGGAATATGAATAGGTTTGGCCATGGACACGATGGTCTCCGACGTCCGACGAGGGGCACTACGTGCGCTGCGTACGTACGTGTTTACTGTAACTACGCAATTAGTAGGAACGGCTGCATAGTAACCTACCGGCGGCGCGCACTGCGAGGTCCGACATCCACCTGCTGAATGAGCGCGTGGACACTGGAACTCGGGCCTTAGAGCTAGGTACTCCCAATGCTCGACTATTCAAATTCAGGGGCGGATGCTGCCCCGCGTCAACGTCGAGTAGACTTCGCGCGAGTCTTCCCAGACTGCACACTGGCAGTAGTCGCCGCTGCCACACAAGTTACCCGCGGCCAGACTGCCTATTCTGCACAGTCGATAGTAGATACAGTACGCCCCTGTCTGGTGCTGTCAGACACGGCGAAGCCGATCCTCGGAAAGAGGACCCATTCACTGAATCATACCGTGATAGTATGGCCAATTCCCAAAGCAGTACTCTGTCTGTAAGGCCTGTATGCCTGTCACTGCAATGCCATGGCTGATAGAGATAGGAAATATATGACGACCTCACCGTGAGTTACCCTCGTACCATTCAGAGGTTTTGGGGGCGGAAAGGGATGAAAAGCCAGTGTAGAGACGAGGCCGCCGCACATGAAGCATGAAGCATGATCAAGAATCGACCCGAGCGCACGCAAAATATGTGACGGTGCGCCTCTGTTCACGGAGCTTGCGCTAAAGTTCCAAGCCAAAGATGCTTCGTATGACACTGGCCTTATAAAAGAGCGGATGGTTGCACCCAGGCGACGTGTAATAGTAAATCTCATCGCTTGCGTAAAAAATCCCCCCGACAATACGGGTGAACTGAACTTTGTTGCTGTTGCGGGTTCTATCCAGGTATTGCGTCGATTGCTGTGTTCACTGTGCGAGGCATCCGGAACGACCGTACGGGTTTGCCCAGAGAGCACGATGTTGTCATGTCCAAGGTGCGGCTCTCCACCGTCTAACAGTATTGGGGCAAGCTGACGGTTGAGCGCTAGCGACCAGCAGCGCTTCAGCTGAATTGACACTTGATAGCGCCCAACACGGAAAGGGAAATAAAAAATTGATTTTGGCGGCAGGATAGGGTGCGGAGGGGTGGGTAGATTATACGACGGACGGCGCACAGCAGCCTCTCTCTTCTATCATAGCTCTAACTGAACGATGAGAACCGGCGACGGACGAAGGGAAACTATGTGAAAGACTGACCGACCAGTCCTTTGCTCTATCCCCGCTCAGTTGGAGCACAGCTCATGCCTTGCCGTACATCTCCTCCACCGTTTCGACGCCTGCGGTTGTTGAGAATTAATTCAAGATATTAATCAGGAGAACAGCACTTAGGACGCACCCAACTCCTCCTTGATGCCCTTGAGCTCGGTAAGGTAGGCCTGGTACTGCTGCTTGTTCTCGACCTTCTCGCGGAGGCCGTCGAAGATGCGGACGGCGGTGGCGTAGTCGTCGACCCTGCGGCTGGCGCGGAGGGCGGCCTCGATGATGCCCGGCGCGGGCACGAGGTCGTGGGCGAAGCAGTTGTTGAGCCCGCGCTGCAGCTCGAACAGGTCCTCGACGCCGTTGAAGAACGCGACGTAGCGCGCCGTGAAGTCCTCGAACGACTCTTGCGCGTGCGCGTGCGCAGACATGAGCCGCCGGCCGGCTGCAGGGGCTGGCGGTGCGCGGTATATGAGCCAGATATTCCGGTGAGCACTGGGATTATTATTCACCGAGCGTGCGCGCGGCGGGCCGCGAGGCGTGGCGCAGGGCGCTGGTCAGCAGGGGGCGCAGCGACATGGGCGACGACGAGGAGGTTGCGAAGTTTTGATTCCGGCACGCTTCATCCCGCGCTCCGTGATAGGTCGAGACTCTGGCCCCGCCAATAATCCAGACGCGACTCGTCTGCTGGATGTCCTCGCCGTTCACATGAATGCTGGAATATGAACAGGATAGGACACTACGATATTCGACGAGGGACTCGACAGGCAGAGTGGAGACGGTACGCTGATATCTACTGAATTCCCGCACATTGAGCTCATGCCTGAAATCGTTCATGAGAGCTTATCCATCATGATTCGTATCTCAAGGGCGTCCCGTGCCAACGAGTCGACTTCGGGCCAGTCTTTTCACGCCGCGCACTGTCAGTAGTCGCCGCTGCCAAGGTGAAGGTGATTCTACAAACCCTCGAGTCACATTGTATCAATAGACCCGCTACATGCATTGGATCGACAGACAAGGGCATTTTCCTCCTTCGTCGAAGAGCAAAGAAAAACGGGTTCAAAATCTCAGGCGCACAACTTCCATTCTCATGCGCAACATCATGTGAATTCAGCCCCCCTCCGAGTCGTCCTCCATCTTACTACAAGCCGCGCATTACGGACTGCACCTGACCACCTCCGCTCCATTCCCTCGCTCAGGAGGCGGCGATCTAGACAGTGCGCCGTGCGCCGCCAGAGTGGCGATCGACCCCTCGACAACGCCGCCGCTCCGTCTCTCTCGTTATTAATCCCCCACACCCATCTTTCCCGGCGACCACGACCTGAGACTCTCAGCGAGAACCGAAGCAATGTTCGTCCACCCGCTGCTGCCGCTGCATGTCGCCAGCCGCCCGCTGCCGCGGCGCGTGGAGTCGCTCGCTGGGCCGGTGCGTGCGGTCCTCACTTTCCAACCTACATCTCACCTCCACCTCATTTGCTCAACGTGCCCGCCTCACTGCATTGCAGACGCTGCCAGGCCACTACGTCTGCACGCCGGCGGCAGCGCAAGAGTCCTTCCCCTCATCCACCAACGACGCCGACGGCTACTTCGCCCTAGCGCGCTTCCCCACGCCCTCCAGCTTCCCCGACACGCCCGGCTCCTGCTACTCGCAGAACTCGCAAGACGACGACGAGGAAGCGGACGCGGACAGGCTGCCGCCGGCGCCCGTGCGCCCGCTCAGCTTCCCGCCCGCGCGCGCCATCCCCGCGCGCAAGCCCAAGAGCCGCGCGCTCGCGGACGTCCGGCGGCTCGAGGCTGCTGCGGAGCGCTGGACGGTCGCGCAGGTGGAGGGCGCGCGTCGGCACTCGTACCCGGAGGCGCGTGCGCATTGGCACCCGCACCCGCACTCGCACTCGCACGCGCAGGGTTCAGCAACCGACACGGGCTCGCCGGAGGGCAACGCAAGTGGCAGCACATCGTCCATGTACGATTCGCCCGAGCACTACGACCACGACGACCGCGACCCGATGATTCTCGCGTGGACGTCGCCCGCGCCGGTCGATCTGGCCGCGGCTGTCGTCGAAGAGCATGTGGCGCAGGCGAGTCCAAACGCCCCGGCGCACTTGCATCACAGCGAAGACTCGGCCCGCGGTCAGCATTTCAACGTCGCGCTGCTTGCGAGCTGGGGTATCTTGCCGTCCATGTGCAAGGGCGTGTCGCTGCTGTAGAGTCCCGCTAGATGCTTAGATGCGTTGCCACTGTATTAGCCTTGTAACAGTATCCTTGGAATGTGTTCTCGCTCGTTGCAACCCGGTATCGTGAAAGTATCCATAGCAGTAGATTGCAGCAGAAGATTGAAACAATCTGAAAGAGCAGTAAACCATATGCCTCGCAAAACTCTACCGCTTCTTCTTCTTCCCGCCGCCACCCTGCTGCTGGGCGGGCTGCTCGGGCGCGCTGGAGCCCTGGGTTGTCCCGGCGGCGCCAACGACCTTCTTGCCCCTGCGGTTGCGCGCGACGGGGACGTTCGTGCGCTCGCTCTTCTTGAGCCAGCGCTCGGGGTCGGGCGGCGGCGTGACGCCCGGCACGACGCCCTTGGGCACGCGCCCGGGGCGCGGGCCCGTGCGCTTGGGCTTCGTCGGCGCCTGCGCCTCGACGGCAGCGACGGCGTGCACGGCGGCGGTCGACGGCGCGGCGGGCGGCGCGGCGGCCTCGAGCGCGGCGGGCGAGGGATGCAGCGCGGCCTGGAAGCCGGTGGTGAGGAAGTCGAGGTGGGCCTGCGCCGCGGCGAGGTTGGTGAGCAGGTCGCTCTGCTCCTCGCTCTGCGGCGCGCACGAGTCCAGCAGGTGCGTGTACGTCGCCACCGCCTTGCCGTAGTCGCCGCCGCGGTATTGCTGCATGCGCGTCAGCACTGGCGATAGATTGACCCAATTGCACGTACCAGTTGGGCCTCGAGGTGCTCGACGCCGCGCGACACGTCCTCGTCGACCTTGGGATCGTTCTTGAGGTTGTCAAGGACGGCGGCAGCTTCGGTCTCGCGGTGCAAGCGGTAGAGCGCATAGGCCTTCTCGAACGCGTCGGGAGCGGCGAGCTCGAGCGCGGCGGCGTATTGCTCTGTCTGCAGCAGCAGGAACAGTTTCGTCTGAACGACGTCTGCGTCTCCGGGCGCCAGCAGCAATACTATTGAAATACACAAATTGAGTAAATAAAAGTAACAGAAGAATGTAACAACTCGAGTACACACTCTTGTTGCACGTCTTGACCGCGTTCTTGTAATGCCCGCCCTCGATTTGCGCCGTCAGCGACACGAACAGCCGCTTCAGCCGCTCCTCCGTGCTCCGCGGCGTCTTGGGCTTGATCGTGCTCGGCTTGCCTTTGCCCGAAGGCTTGGACTTGGACTTGGACTTGGGCGGCGCGGCCGTCGACATGATGGTGCTGAGCGTAAACGCGTCCGATGACACGGAAGCTTCTCAGTCCGGACGATAACCTCCGCTATGTCCGCAGCAACGCCTCATGTTGAGAAATCATGAAGGTTTTCTCGAATTAATCGTCATTGTGATACCATGCCTTTCAATTTTAATCTGCGTGTGAGATTGCTGGGGCCGCGACAGCGCGATGTGATTCTGCGCGACGCGTTATTCCAGGCTCCTTGTGCAATCATTTCCCTTGAATCCCGCTTGGTTTGGTGTCTCCGCGGTGTCCACGGCGATCGGAGACGCGAAGCTCGCGAGTGATCAGGTGAGTGGATTTGACTTTGGCGCTGTCAGAGTGAACCACCGGCGGGAAGCGTTTTCAGCCATTGGCATTGACTCAGAGTTGCTTCCCAGAGGCCATGCACAATGCACAAGACGGTTCAGGGTGCAGTGCTGCATTCTGCATCACCTTTCGTCAAACGCCGCCTGCCGAATCAGATCGTACTAAGTATTGATGTGCTTCTTCGTTCAACGTCGACTCGTGGCTACAGCGTCAACTCTCGTGCGCTGGATCTCCTCGGACACATGCAGCCACATACAGACTGATTAGCAGAGCCTTATACGTTTCAATCATCCGCCCTTCATGTTCATCTGCGGCCTCAGTGTCGCGCAAACTCGCGACGCACTCCGCACAAGACGAAGCGCAAGCGAGGGCCCAGTCTCGCGTGGAATCCCGGAGAAGTCGCGGACACCGCCTTGGCCCCTGGAGAACAGCACCCGTGCGCTTCGACGGAGTATTATGAAGTGCAGCTGACACTGGATCTGATATCGATCTGACCTCGGGAGCTCTCGCGCGGGAGTATAAAAGCCCGCGCTGAGACCGGACTCGTTGCCTGCATATTCCCGCCTTCCCTCGCCGCGACGTCCTCCACTCCCACATGGCTCACCAATGCGGCCGTCGCTGCCGTACTCGCCTCCGGGAGGAGTGCGACGACGACGAGCCCGCTGAGGCGTAGTGGTAGGATGAGCCCGAGGTGCGCGTCGTCCAGCACTGTCGCTTCATGTGCCGTCGCTGATGATCACGTCTGACGTATGGTCTATTGCAATAACCTCTACGCTCATATGTCCTTGTGCTCTTCGACCAGGCTCGCTGCTGGTACGTCCATCCCCTCATCACCATCGCCGTGGCTAACCATAGTTATCTCCCTATCGCCTTCATCCTCCGTCGCCCGTGATCTCGGACATCCTCAACGCCTTACTCTGAACCCAATCCTAAACAAAACACGTCGCCGATCCGCGTCGATTTTGGGATCACAATAGGTTAGCCACATCCTCCTCATCAACCTCTGACATCAGCTGACCCTCCTCTTCTGGTTGAAGTGCACTGGAATCAGGCTCGGATGTCCTCGCAGAAGGGGCTCCCGAGCCACTGGACGCGATTGTGAATCTGCAGCCCTCTGGCATGCACTCAGCGGGAAGTGCAGTGGCAGCAGGCTTGGAAGTCCTCGCAGAAGGGGCTCCCGAGCCACCGGACGCGATCGTGACTCCAAGTAGTATGCCCTCTATTCACCATTCACCCACTCAACAGAACTCCACGCCCCGCGCAAGCCGGAAACCCACCGTGCCCGGGAACCGCGTCGTCAGCACAATCCATGACTTTCGGAGCGTGTACGGCGCCGGCCTGGGCACGCATGGAATCTGAATCGTCGTGCCCAGGGATCCGCCCCGTGTCGTAATCCATGATTTTCGGAAAGCGGGCGGGGTAGGCCTGGGTGCGCGTGAAGGATCGAGGCAGCGGCGGGGGCGCGCCTACATTATGCATAATTGCACATGTAACTCAACGTTGCGCCATGTACGTCTGCCAGTGCTCGCTGTGTCGAAGGGCTGGTTGCTGAGATAAACGCAGACTAGAGGCCAAGGACGGGGGACCCGGGTTCGTCGCGCCCGACGCAGCAGCCTATGCACGAACCACACCAAACGGGAAATGCGCTACGCACCGTCCGCGGCTTGCCCGCCGCCTCTCGCTTGCCTCCGCAGAGTACGTCGGCACTCCGCACCCCGCTTTCCGCAATGTGCTGACTGGCAGCTTTAGAAGCCAAGGACGTGGTCGCCAGGAGGCAGTCTGGTCGGGGGCGCACCGACCGCGCAGACGCCCTGGTCCTCCGCTTCGCGGCCGACTACGAGGGGCAAGTGACCGACCGCTGGCGCAGCAATTGAAGACGGCGATAATTCGGACAGGCCGGCCAGCCATGACGGTCGATGGCTGGCCGGCGCCAGTCTTGCGACGTGTGGGGCAAGATTGGCTGGTGTGAGGGCTGCGGCGGGCACACCAGCCGGCGCGAGGGGACTTTCTTGCGCGTGAGTTCCTCGCTGTTTCATGTCGGGCATCCAAGTGCTTCAAATTTTCCACAGAAGCCGCGGTGGGATGGACATGGGTGCTCCGAGGGCGCGTATGGAAGACGTAGAATGGTCCAGAATGTACACTAGAAAGAGTCCGAGAGAAAATGCATGATGGCGCGCTCATCGTGTTCCGTAACGTCTGTGCCAGTGATTCCCAAGTTCTCGCCCGCGAGGCTTCATGGTGAAATGCACCGTGAAGCCTCGCTCACGTCGCAAGAGGACTCCCATCACAGCAAAATGGAGGTCGCGTGGGTTAAGCATGTTGACCGTCGTTGTCGCTCTCCGAGTCGTCATCAGATAGAGTGACGGGGTCATACCAGCTGGACGGGCTTCCATCGCTCGGACGCGCATGGAACTGCAGCCGCGAAAGGTCAGGAAAGTGCACTTCATATAGTTCCGAGCAGCCGGCCGAGTATACCGCCCGTGCGATAGCCATGCGTGTTCGTGTCGGTATCCGAGACGCGGATGCGATGCTGCCATACGACAAGTGGAGCATGAATAGGCGAGGTAGATGCGCGACCGCTTGAGCTATGGCCGTAGGAGTGAGCTCTGGAACACACCCAACTGGAAGAGCTAATTTCACAAATTTGGCATGTGGGAAGTGTGTCCCTATGGCGCGCGCGAGAGCGGCGTCAGGCAGGCGGGTGACATGGATGCTGAGTGATTCGACGAGTGCGGGAGAGAGGGTCCCAGATGGATCGTCTTCGAGTGATGTTGAAATCAAAGAAATCTTCCTCGCATCGGGTTCGGATACAGAGAGCGCGGGACGCCGACCCGTGGTTGCCTCGACCGACAACGAAAAGCAGGCACAGTCGGGTCGAAGCATCCTCTGTGTCCATTTGCCCATGGCACTTGCGTATAAACCGAGCTCTGCGGCACTGGCGGTGATGGAAAACACACGGAGCGTAACTGCATGCGCCTTTATCACAGCCTTAAGATCGGGATAAACGTTGCATGCCAGCGGGAGATGCAACGTATGCAGACGGAACGGAGAGTCTTCCCGGGCGAGAAGACGGAGCAACTGCGCGTCTGAGGCCTCGAAAGTGTCTAGCGTCCGGATGCGTAAATCCACCAGATTGTGGAGACGGATGATAACTTCGTGAACTACAGTGGTAACGGCTGTCGGCGGGGCGTCCAGGTAATCGACGAGCAGCGTCTTGACGAGAGCAGCCTTGCTCGGAGATCCCGATAGGAGGTGTAAACAGGCCAATTGAGCGCCGCAATCCAAGGCCTGGATGTGCAGTCCGATGCTGCAGTAGAGGACGGGCTCGCATTCTGCCGCCCACAAACGATCCGCAAGCAGGAGCTGAATCAGCGTTGGTCTATCGCAGCAGAGCGCAATGTGGCGCCGAAGCTCTGGAGGGAGGTAGCCACTACCTGGCATCTCGGTGGTCCTCGTTCAGCTCCAGAATAATGCAGGCTGTTGGGGATTGACACGCAAAAAGGGAATTAGTCAAGACTTGCCAAAGACAAGGGCTTGTGACGAGGACAAGTTTCTAACCCGTATGGGGTGCGAGCGCAGTCTGCTCTAGAAGGGTTCTTCAAGCGCGCGGCGAGGCAACTGCGCAAATTGAAAAAGGCCGTTGCATCGATTTGAAAGTCCGTTCAGCTTTGCTTTGGACCACTACCGGCCTGGACCCATGCTACAGTTGACCAACGAGTCACAACCAGTGTCCGTCCTCCATACACAGCTGGAAAAATGGACGCATCGCGCGCAGCAGACTTTGCGGACAGCGACAGACCACGTGTACGTATCGGGCACTCCTATACCGGATCGGAGAACGCGGCTAACGATTCGCAAAGCTCAATAGGTGCCCTTAGTAGTAGGATTACTGCAATGACTGCAGAAGTTCTCAGACTCGCTGTTAGGAGGCACGATGTCAACGCAAAGAATTCGTTTGCTATGCTCCCGTCAACTCTGCTCCGCCGCATCTTGGACGAGTCTCCAGGAATCATTTCCGACGTTCTCGTAGTCTCGCAATCCTGCAGCCGCGTGCGCTCTGTAATTCTCGAATCTCCAGAATTCTGGAACCGATGGATCTGCCTGACGGAGGGCCAGCTTGGCTCAGTGGAACGACTCGCGATTCAACGTTCAAATCCGACTCCCTTGGAGATGCGTGTTAATGTTGCTGGCCCTTCTGAGCCGCCAGGGTGGACCAATGGTTGCTGCCAGATCGTGGCGGAGAATTTGGTCCGGCTATCGCGACTGACCCTTGTGACGGAGTTAGACACCAGTCCTCCAGCAGTCGTGGACATATGGGGACGGCTCACCTGGTCGCATAGCTGGGGGCAATCACGATTGGAAGCATCTCAGTGGGGTACGATCTGTCATGCCTTGCAGTACGCAGCCCCGCTTCTCCGCGAATTCTTTCTCTATCGGATCGCCTACAACCCCCCTCGACCTCTCGTGCTGCCTCCAAAGTTATTTAATGATGAAGCACCGCTCCTGCGCTCCTGCGTACTGAATGGTGTCATTCTTCCGGAACGGTTGTATCCGGCCTTCACAAATCTTGTTACATTGCATTACCACGCATGGCACGGTTCACCCGCCCTGCAACTGGAAGTCACAAAACGCATGCTGGACGACCTTACCTCGCTGGAGATGCTCTGCTTGTCGGGCCATCAGCTCGTGTCTGAAAGCGGCATTGAGGATACCCTTTCCACCCGAGCTGACACGAAGAGAGCCCGGATAACAATTCGTGTCCTACGTGTGCGCCCTGGTTCACTGAACTTCGGGCGCCTCTACAATTTCTTCCGCGCGTGCGGCGCACAGAAGTTCGAGTGCAAGCATACAGGAACGGCCGACATTTTCGCCGATGCCGACAGCATCATGCAGGCATGCACTCCCGTGAAGTCGATGCGTGTGCTGGCCTCTCATGTTGAACTTTGTGATAGCATGACCACTCTACACGTGCAAACGCTATCCTGGCGGGGTCCGCTTTTTCTTCTCAACAACCCCCATGTGTATGCACAACTGGTACACTTGACACTGGACGAGTGGTACTGGCCGGAGGATGGTGCGCTACCCGTAGCGCCATGTTTGTCGTCGCTTTGCATCGTGCTCGGTTCATGTGCGGACTACCGCTCGCATTCGGGCCCCTCAATGCCGTTCGGCTTTGGCACATGCTCAATATTCAACGCTGAGCACCCATGGGTCTGTCCTGCGTTGCGCTCCGTGCAGCTCGCTTACCGGCCTCCGGAGAAGGGCCGTAGGTGCCACGAGTATTATGATTGGATTGGGCCTGAACGTACGGCATGCTGCTGCACTGGGATACTCACTGTCTCGTACCGCGATGCTTATCGCTTTATCGCGACGTGCCTACGCTTCGAAGGCTGCCGTCTCACACAATTCAAAATGTCCGGCGTGGAGCCAGTGGATCCAGATGCCCGGGACTTGCTTTATACTGTTGCAGAGGACGTCCAGATATCGTCGACAGTCGACAGGACCGCCGTCGCTGAAGCACAATGGCACTCGTGTGATGATGTATTGTATCCTAGCGTATAGATGGACGCGGCCGTTATATAGCACAACGGACATGTAACGGTGCTTGTATGCTCGTGTCTGATGGTTTGATCTGACATCAATTGGCACAGTACTAGGACGTAGACTAGACACTCAAGTCACGGGTGTGTTTCTTATTTCCTCGTATGTCCGATATGCCTTCCCCCGCTCTCTGTATGCCTTTATACACCTCCCTGTTTGGAGACTGCGTCTTGGCGCCAGGCGACTGCAAGGCGCCTGCAACAGTATGAACGACTGATTCATGATCATCAGTGGATCTGACGCATTTTTTCCCTGTCCAATTCGCACCATGAAATGCAGGACGGAAGAGGTGAAGAGGATGAGCAAAAGCTGACTGGAGCTGACTCAAATATCCTGAGGCAGCGACGACTGTCACTCTTCTGCAGTAGCAACGAGCACTTCAGGTTCAAATCCAATTTGCCAGCAACTTGCAATGCAAGATGGATGTATTGAAAGCAGGGCAACTCTGTGACTCTTTGCCATCAAATATACAATTAGTGCACGCCGGAGAGCTTGACTCACAATTATTAATGCAAATATCTATCTCATAGCAGTGATACGAACATGGCGCCTGCAACATACCAAGAGTTCTCCTCGAAGGCCTCGTTGCCGACGTAAACTTCGCCCCTCGCGATGGCTTCGTCTTGCTCCGATACGAGATAAGTCGCAGCCGAGCCAGGCCTATTCAGCACCATGACGGGCTCCAAGATGTCCTTTGGTGACACACCGGCGGTGTAAGGCGGACAAAGCGTTATCTTGTGCGGGCTCTGACAATAGCGGTCGACTTCAAACGTCACGTGATGAAGGACAACCCTGAGCCGCCCGGTGGCGACGAGGCCGCGGTACAGCACATCGTCGACAGTCTTGAGATACTCGGGGCGAATGCTGCGCTTGCGGTACATGTGGCTGAGAAGGAAGGCGACCGTGCGGGGGGCTCCTTCGGGCCGGGATAGCAAAGCTAAAAGATGGATGACGAAGCGGTCGGCGGCTGCGGTGAATGTCGTGCGGGGATATCTCCCCGATGTGAATTCCTCTCGCCTCCAGTGCGCAATTTCGCTGCTGGAATGCTCGTCCTGGTTGAAACCTTTCGGCTCGTAGGGCTGATTATCAGGATCGAGGTAGAATTCAATGCGCTCCTCGTCGGAGAGCACGCAACCGGGATGACCGCAGGAAGGGCAGGGGACCTGAGCAGCTTCTTCTTGTTTGATGTCTTCAGCTGAAACGTCGGCGGCTGGCGCTGAAACGTCGTCGGCGTCGAAAACGTCATCCGAATCGTCCGTCTCCTTCCAGTAACACGATCTGCCATTTTTCGCCAAGTCAACAATTGCCACAGTGTGTTCCCTCGGAACCGAAGCGTCCTCGAGATAGATGTCGAACTGGAGGGTGGCTTTGACGCCAGACGTCACGACATCAACCGCATGCGGCACATCGGTGCAGAACGCGAGAACCTGTCCAGGACGGATATGATAGCGCGTTTCTTCGCCGAAATCGTTCAGAATGACGAGGTCGCCTCCGGAGTAGCCTTCCGTTGAGGGTGAAGAGCTCCTATATTCAGAACGTACGAGCTTGATCGGGCTGGACTCGTCGATATCCACCGCTTCCCATTCCTCGTCGCCCGGGTGGTGGTCCTGCGCAAAACCGCAGCCTATCAGCAGCGTGCCGACGTGCGAGTCCGCATGCGTCGTGTCCTTGTGCATTTTGAAGTGCCCGCCCGGGGTGTACATCGCGAGCTTGTAAAGCACGAGCTTGACGTTGCGGGCGCCGGGAAAGAGGTATCTTCCGACGTGGTCTGCGATGTCCCTGAAGTACGACGCGCCGTTCGGTAGCGACCGTGTGGTATTCGCCAGCGGAAGCACCAACCCGAATTGCAGTTGCGCCGCACGGACTTCGAAGCCCCTGCGCACGGAATCGTCGTACACTGTATCCCCGCCCATCCCGAACGGCGACGCCGTGGCCAGCTTGCGTACCGCATCGAGATTGAGCGAGCCAATTGTCCCCAGCGCTGAGCCATCGGCGGAGGAGAAAAGTTTGATACTCGTGAGCTGGGATTTCTCGAGCCAGCCGACCCAGTTGCACTCGGGGGTATAGAGCCACCGGTTGCTCGAGCAGAACTTGGGCCGCGCGAGCTGCCCGAGGATGAGGCTCAGTGGGTGTGCCACAGCCGGAATCGCCCAGCTGCTCCTCTTTACTGCTGCCTCGTAAGGGCCCGTGTACAAGCGCGGCTCCCCCAACTGCGAGGGATGCAGGTCGCTGTCACGGAGGTCCTTGTCTGAGACCTGCTTCCAGCCAGCGAGCGGGTTGGCTTCGAAGTCTGGGCTGGGCGTTCGGGGCCGCGCGTCGCTGGTGTTCCAGCCGTAGCTATAATCGTACATCGTCGGTGGATGGCGAGCGGAGGAAGCGATGTGGAAAATTGTGGCGGAGCCAAAATCTGTTGACTCCGTGAAATTGATCGATTATTGTCGGAGCTTGGGCGTGCGACTTGACAGCTTGCATAGACCGCGAGAACAGCAGCGTGGGAGGTAGCGAATACCAGGAAATGCTGATATCGTGTCTGGCGCACGATGATGGCCAATTTATCAGAAACGAGGTCGTCATTCGCTTCGGTTAGGAAAATCTCCCCTAGAGCATCGTCGAGCTCTTCTGGCCATTTTTTTTGGCGAATTCGGTCGATGACCAGGAGGCAAGGATGATTGACACTCCGCCATCGCGCCAGCTCACCGGTTTTCTGTCCTTTCCGCGCACCCACCATGGCAGAGTACGCACGCGCCTTGGAGCATGTACTTGTAATTCTGACGCCTAGCTTGCCACTGCAGCGTCGAGCTCGAGACACCCGAAGTGCGGATGGACGACGACGACCGCCAGCCCACGCCTGCTGCCGAATCCGAGGCCCGCGCGCCGTCGCCGCCGCCGCCCGCGGCCGAAGATGAGCCTGCAAAGCGTGCGTCTAGTCGTCCAAGACGCTATACTCTTAATGCTGACTGATATGAGCAGCGGCCAAGCCAGCAGTGCGCCCCAAGCTGGACCTGTCCGCGAAACCAGCAGGCAGGCGCGGCGGCGCGCGGTCGATGTTCGGTGTGCTGCTGGGCACGCTGAACAAGGCCAAGATTGAGGACAAGGAGCGCTCGGCGTCCGAGGCGGCTAAGAAACGCGCGCTCATCGACCAGAGGCTGCAGCACAAGCTCAGCAAGGAGACCAGCGCCGTCCGCAAGGCTGAGGAGGCGCGCCGCGGGCGCCATCTTGCTGCTAAGAAGGAGGACGAGCTCGCTCTCAAGGACTCCATAGTGCGTTGCTTCATCGGCGCGTTTATTTCTGAATTATTAAGCTAACTTGAACGAAGATTCGCGCAAGGATGCACCGGCTGCCCACGCTTGCCAACTTTTTACTGACCTCAGACACCGTACCGCTCTCCGTAGACATTGACGAAAATATGGATGTGGAAGAGGTGTGTCGTCCTTCCGTCATCTTTTGAAATTTCCATTGACTTTCGTCCGTACCAGGACACCACAACACGCAAACCAGCGAGCGCAGCCGCACGCGCCATCCTCGACGGCCCCCCGCGTGGACACCCGCCACCATTATTCTGGCTCCCCGCAATCCTGCTCGACAACCAGAAGGCGTTCATCGAGAAACGCAAACAGGAGGTGTGTCTGTCCTGATTTCTCTTCCCGTCACTTTCGTGCTGAACGGCGTTCGATGTACAGGTCGAGAAGCACCTGCGCACAGAGTGGAAGCTCTGGTGCGAGGAGCGCACCAAGGCTACGGACGAGATTCTCGAGCTGCGCGCGAGGGCGGCCGAGGTGGAAAAGGAGAAGCGCGAAGCGCGGGAGGCGCAGGAGAAGGAGAAGGAGGGTTCGTGCTCACAGCTTACTTCTCAGCTGAAGTACTGAAATACTGACCGACTTGTGCAGAGGCAGAGAAGGAGAAGGAGAAGGCAGGGGAGGACGTACGGATGGCGACGGAGGAAGCGAAGACGGCAGAGACGGCGGCAGCGGAGGGGGCTCCGACGACGGCGGAGCCGAAGGAGGAGCCGCGGGTGGAGGAGGACGTCAAGATGGACGACACGGAGCCGCCCGGCAAAGACGGCGACGAGAAGGTCGAATATTAGCAGCGCGCGCGTAGCTAGTTGCCTGCAGGTAAATTCTTCCCTCACCTTCTCGCCGACTTGTGTGCTGATCGCACGAATTCAAAGGTTCCGAATGTGGAATGCGGTAAGATGTAGACCTCGCACGTCTCGTTGTTCTGCTGAAGAAACACTCGGGACTCGGACGTGCAAAATGAAAAACTCAAATGTGCGGCCGGGGTGCTGTATATTATCACTGATTTCTTTTCTGGTGTGTACATAATGGGCTCGACGTCGCGTCTGACTCTTGTGCTACACCCAGAATCAACCGTTTTCCTCTGCTGAATGTGACCCCTTTATGAAGAGCGTCACTGCGGTTTAAGATTTCTGGACCCCGTTGACGGATAAGTGGCTGTACAGATTCCTCTTGACAGCAGCCGTCTCCCGTCAGAGGGACGCTGGCGTGAATCCCGTCCTCGTTTAGCCGCACATTGCCGAGGTGGGAGACGAGCACAGAACCGACGCATTCTCATCATGCAGCATGGATTCAATCAAGTACAGCGTGCAGCCTGGGTCCGGCGTTTACAGCGGACGCGTATCTACCAATAGACTCTGGGCCATCGCACCAGGAATGGCCCTTTGCCCGCTGACGCCCTGCAGAATCTTGCGGACCTCTTTGTCTTCCTGCTCGGTGATCTGCACCTTCAAAGCGCCTACATTCTCCTCAAGACGGTCGATGTTGGTCGTCCTATGAGGGTTTAGTCCCAAGCCGATCAGGTCAAGAGGTCGAAATAACGCACGCTGGGATGGGGATGATGTCTTCTCCCTGCGCCATGACCCACGCGAGGGTGAGCTGGCCAATCGTGACGCCCTTGCTCTCAGCAAGACTCCCGAGCTTCTCGACGAGCTCGACGTTCTTCGGGAAGTTCTCCTCGGAGTAGCGCGGGAAGAGCAGGCGCTGGTCCGCGGGGTCGAGGTCCGCGCGCGAGCGAATCTTGCCGCCGAGCATGCCGCGCCCGAGCGGGCTGTACGCGACGACGGGGATGCCGAGCTCGCGGCACGCGCTGAGCAGGCCCACCTGCGGGTCCTCGATGTCCAGCGAGAAGGGCGAGTACTCGACCTGCACGGCGGAGATGGGGTGCACGGCGTGCGCGCGGCGCAGCGTCGCCGCGGAGCACTCGCAGATCCCGATGTACCGCGCCTTGCCCGCCTTGACGAGCTCCGCGAGCGCTGAGACGGAGTGCTCGATGGGCACGTTGGCGTCGAGGCGGTGCAGGTAGAGCAGGTCGACGAAGGGCAGCCCGAGGCGCTCGAGGAGCTTCTCGGTAGCAGAGCGAATGCTGCGCAAAACAGATCAAACTCCAATCAATCTAGTATAGGTGGGTTTCGTACTATTCGGGGTCCGAACGAGCGCGGGGTACCCCTCCCTCGCGTGAAATGCCGACCTTGGACGCAAGGAACTTCACGATTCAAGGTGAGCCAATATTTGCAAGACGACATACGAAAGGAGCTCACCACTTTGTCACGGTTTCCCGTGCGCTCGAAGTAGCTCCTCAGGGTCTCAGAGTTGTTTCCGTACGCGTCGGAGCTGTCCCAGAATGTGCATCCCAGCTCAATCGCCTTGTCGAAGAGTTGGAACGCCTTCTCATCGGGGAGCGACTGTCCGCGCGCGTATGAGACGGCCTTGTAGAGTGAAGCGTCAGAAGTGCGATACAGAGCAGCATGTGTATGAAAGAGCTACCCCAAGACCATAACCAAGAGCGGAGACGGTAGGGCCGTTGCGTCCAAGAGTGATAGTCTTCATTTCTGTCAGTATAACGCAGGAGCTCACTTTGCTTGAGCTCGTATATATACCCTACGCATGCCGTGGCGGCTACCCTGACGGCAGGGTGGGGAGGCAAGCAGCCAATAGCAAGCCGGGCTTCGCGTCATCCCCCGCATGTCTTCCGCGTTGGCAAGTGCTTTGTAAGCATAATTTCTCGTCAGCCTCATGACAAAACGCACTAATATTATGTCAGCGGCCACCATCGGTCGGAGCGGATGTCAAGAATGCGTCTTGCAACTTCACCCACGATCTGGTGAAGAACTTTACAGTTACAGCGTACTTGGTCGACTCATCAGCTGTCCCAGGGCTGCGGAATGAATGTGGGTACCTATGCCTTGGGCGTTGGAGCCTGGTTCAATTGAACGACTGAGATTCTGGCGCTGGAAGCGCCTGACATGAGCATCGGAACGACTGCCATACACGCCGCGGCAAACCACTCCCGCACAGTACTTAGCAGCGCTCACACCGACAACAGGAGACTGTGCTTGATTCTTTGCGGAAAACGTACATACAAATTACAAGCTCCAAGGCATGTCCAGTACACGGACTCGATCAGAATACGCACACACGCATATTGAATCTCGAGCGACTACAGGTAAACCGACACTGTCGCATCTCAGTAGTAATTCTCGTTTCCGATCGATCAAGCATGAACATACAGTACCGACTCGGAGCACGTTTTAGACGACCCCGCAGAAAGGGCTCGAGCTCATCGCGTTGCTGCCGCCGTCGTCGTTCGTCGCCTGCACACAGCTGCCCGTGACGATGGCGGGCACGCACGCCGTCACCGGGCCCGCGCACGCGTTGCGGCTGTACGCCGTGAGCTGCTGCCCGCTCCCGCCTGAGCCGGTGATCCTGAACGACTGGAAGCCGCCGAGCGGCGCGCACGAGTTGTCGAACACGTTGCGGCTGCCCGCGGGCATGGTGCAGCCCGTGTCGGAGAAGAGGTCGACGATGACCGCGTTAACGCTGCCCGCGGCGACGGCGGCGAGGAGCGCGAGGACGGTGGACTTTAGCTGCATGGTGGCTTGGGTGTGTTCAGGGTTGATTCTGTAGGTTCAATGTGATGGGTGAGACGGTTTATATACCCCTTTTCCGCGGGACTTATCATAATTATAGCTTCGTCGCCCAGACTTGTCTTAATTGTCGCTTGTGGAGCACTGTGGCAGGCGCGGAAATACACGTTTCGCACCGCCGACTAACAGGTACGCCATTGTTTATGTATGTCCGCAGTTCATATCCCTGGGAACCCCTCTTCTTACGTCTCACGGAGAGAAATGAGACGACCGACAAAGGTCGTCAGCCGGGTGCGCGGACCACAAGATTTGTTCTGCACACCGAAACCGTCTCAATATCGCTGCAATTCGAAAACCGGTCGTTCGTTCAGATGTGGCGGCTTATGTGACTCCACGCTGACGAGCCACTAAGTTAACGCTTTCCCAACCGCAGTGCGCTGGCAAAAAACGCCACAATAACGTGCGCAGGCCCGCAAGTATTGACGTGCACAGGCCTTGACATTCTCAAACGCACGAACCCTTGCGTCATGTTCCTTGCAGTGATGCGCTCATATTACATTTAAAGGAATTGCGCCTGATGACAGGAAACCCGCAGAATTCCCTATATATGCAAACATCATGATATCATATGACACGAGTCTCATTCATCCTTTACCCATCACCGAACGCACTTCATAGTTCCGAGATTATGTTTCAAGCATAGTTCAGTGCTCGAGAGCGTCGTTCGAAATAGTTCCATAGGTTAATATGTACCTCTACAGCTACTTTCAAATTTGAACGCATCATCATCATCATGGATTCGCAATCGGAAAGTTTGAGTCGGACCAGAGCCACAGGCTCAAGCTGCGCATGTGGTGTTACACCGCGCATTTCGCGAAGGACTGTTATTTCTCAGAAGCATTCGGACGTAATGTACTGTAAGGGCCGATCTCCCTTGATGCTACACAGCATGCCCGTAGCCCCTGCGTAACGTAGCCCACTCAGACTCAGGACTGCGCAGCTGCCGAGTCCACCGCAAAATCGTAACAATTCCCTCAGCAAATACACTATAGACCATGGACAGCGCGATCTCTTCAGCCTGAGGCTTCATGTTCATTGACATGAGCACTCTGAACGCGAGCGATTGCGATGGAGGCACGGTCGGTCGCGCAGAGCACATCGTTAATGACAGAAGGCCGACACCGAGTTCCAAGTTCCGTCACGATAGAGTCTGGTTCACACTGGCAAGGCTGGCTGGAGTCCAAGTCGTCGTGCGACATAGATAGATGACCACGCGCCGCCAGCGAGAAAAGTCTCCGGAGCGCAGCGCAAGTGACTCGGACATACAGTAGCTCACGCCGACGTTACTGTACGACTCGGACACCTACACGATGTGAAATTGGGAGCGCACTAGCAGCATTCCGTGCCGGCGCCGGGGGTGTAGCTATAGAGAGGGTAAGTACTGTCGCACGGGATCGCCTGCCAGTGGGCCGTAATCGCACGGAGAAGACTGACCGTTCCTCCAAGTCCGGACACACGAGCGGGGGCTGAAGCGGGATGAAGGCCGACTCGGAGTACGTCGGCACCTCTGCCGACGTCGCAACACCGAGCAGAACGTTGGAATTCAGAAAGGCGATTCCGCTGAGAACTGCAGCGACGTTGACAGAACTCGATGAGCAGACGTTCAAGGTGGTGGGCAGACTGAAAGCTTGGCAACGGCGAAGGTGGAAGTCTGAAGAAAAGAGTCCCGGGAGCGGCTTGTCGACTTGCGCCAAATCGCGAACGTCCGCACGGCTCCTCTACTTATACTCGAACGGTCGACTGACTGAAACGAGCGCTAGCGTAGCCTGAGTGTTGCTTAGACTGAGCGAGCGCTCGCGGGACCTGTGTCGGTGGTGCATCCCCAATATAGGCTGCAAAGTATAAATAGGCAATACACGATTTGTTGTTTCCGGTCAGGGTCTGCACTCACCTGGCGGTTCCGACCGTCCTCCGTCCGGTTGTCGCTGCCAAACGACCCTGCGATGAATTACACTGCGACGGACAGCTGGCCGGACAGCGATCATGACGCAGAGACTAAGTTCTGGCTGCTTGTCGGGAGTTGTAGCCTGATTCCGGGACTCGAAGTGTGGCGTCGGGTGGTCCATCTTGACCTTCTGAGAGCTTCGGAGGGCGGGCAGCTCGGAGGACGCAGGGGTTCGTTGTATGGGCGAAGCACAGCGAGGGCCCGCAACGTGTGTGAGCGGTATTGGCGATGTCGAGTCTCCTGGCGCACGTTCAAGAGAGACTGAGAGCAGAGAGAGCTGGGTGCAAGACAAAATTAGGCAAGATCAGGAATGCGGGGAGAGCACTGAGCAGATCACGGATGCAAGCCAGCACCGCGTGCTCCGCCCTGGTCAACTGATACTGTACTTATATTACCCTCAGCCGGCAGCCGTTGCGTGCACCCCCTTACCCTTCCCGTTCCCCTTCCCGCTCGCTGGAGCCATGTTCTCCGTTTCTTCGCACCTGCTCGCCGTCGCCGCCGTCCTCGGGGCGGTCAACGCGCAGTACCTGCTCGGCCTGGGCATCGGGGACATCACCGGCCCCGTCGTCGAGACGAACATGATGGGCTACGCTGCGCTGTCCCAGACCGACACCGGCCTGCACATGCGCCAGCGCGCGCGCGCCTTCATCGTCGCCGACGCGTCGAACCCGGCCGACCGGGTGCTGTTCGTCAACCTCGGTCAGTACCACGCATACATTGCTCCGAGTCGCGCTAAACCGTTCGCGCTGTAGACATCGGGATGGGCGACACCGGCATCCGGCGCGGCATCCTCGCGCGGCTGCAGGCCGCGTACAACGGCACGTACACCGGCACGAACACCGCGCTCTCGAGCACGCACGCGCACTCGGGCGTCGGCGGCTACGTCGAGAACCTGCTCCCGCAGCTCACCTCGCTCGGCTTCGTCCCCCAGGCGTACAACGCCATCGTCGACGGCACCCTCAAGGCCGTCCAGCGCGCCCACGACTCCCTGAAACCCGGCAGCCTCGCCGTCGGCAACATCACCGTCCAGGACGCCAACATCAACCGCTCGCCGTTCTCGTACCTCCAGAACCCCGCGGAGGAGCGCGCGCGCTATGCCGACGACCAGGATAAGGACCTCAGTCTGCTCAACTTCCTCGGACAGGACGGCAAGAGCCGCGGCTTTTTGAGCTTTTACCCCGTCCATGGCACCAGTCTGTACGAAGTGCGTTTGTGATCGCCTGACCTCGTATGAGGCATTTTTGCGGGATATTGATCGTCGTTGTAACAGAACAACACGCTCGTTAGCGGAGACAACAAGGGCATGGCGGCCTATCTGTACGAATGTAAGCGTTGCACCAGGTCTCGTTACGACCTACTTACTTTTTCTTCCGCAGCGTTCGTCGAGCCGGACGCCACGCCGGGCGCGACGACCTTTGTCGCAGGCTTTGCGCAGGCCAACGTGGGCGACACCAGCCCGAACGTGTACGTCCCATCATCCCCCATCCCTCTCCCTCTCCCCCCCCCTCCACAACCTCACCCTCCTTCCTCCCTCGCATCTCTCAATCGCTAACGCCTCCCTATCGTCGTCGCTAACGCCCCCCATCGTTGTCGCTAATGCCTCTCACCGTCGTCGCTAACGCTCCTCCCTCTCCCTCCCCAGCCTGGGCGCGTTCTGCGAATCGCCCGGACAACCGTGGGACGGCCAGCCATGCGACTTCCGGACGTCGACCTGCGGCAACAAGACGCAGGACTGCCACGGGCGCGGGCCGGGCTTCGCGCTGCCCGACGCCGACTTCGCGTCCAACGCCATCATCGGCGCGCGCCAGTTCCAGGGCGCCAAGGCGCTCGTCACCGGCGCGGGCGGCAAGACGCTTGCCCCTGTTCGCGGCGTTGTTCGGAGCGTGCATCAGTATGTTGATATGACGAACTATACGTTCACCTTGGCGAATGGGACGAGCGTGCATACTTGTCCGGCGGCTATGGGTGCGGATTTGATTTTTGGGTGTCGGGCAGGCTAAGGCTGACGATTTGCGAATCGCGAAGGATACTCGTTCGCCGGCGGGACCACCGACGGGCCCGGCGCGTTCGACTTTACGCAGGGTGACAACTCCACGACGCAGTGCGTAGTTTGCGTGGATACCTTTAGCTGAGCGTTTCGCTGATTCCGTTTTTCTTTTTTCTTTGCTCGTTGCTTTTTTGTGTTCGGGAATTTGGTTATGCCTGCCTGCGTTTTTCTGTGCGATTGTTGCTCTGCTCTGTATTCGTCCTCGCGCATCTCTCTTTTGCCCTCGCGCTATCGCTCTTCCGCCCTTACGCACGTCCTCCCTTGTACGCACACACACACACGCATTAGGAACCCGCTCTGGGAGATCGTCAAGGGCGCGGTGACGCCGCTCCCCTCGGCGGCGCAGATCGCGTGCCACGCGCCCAAGCCGATCCTGCTCAACACCGTAAGTCCGCCTCTGCCCCCTCCTCCTTACCCCGCGTCGGCGAGAGCGCGCGCTGCATATGGCGTGCGATCCGCTGCGCTCCGTACGGCGGGACACCCGCTGCGTTGTGTACGGCGTGATACCTGCTACGCTGCGTGCGGTGTGCTGGCTGCCCCGCCGAGAGCGCGTGCTGCGTGTCGCCCGCCCCCGCCGCGCGTTGACCGCCCCCGCCGCGCGTCGCCCGCCCCGCCATGCTGCCTGCTGCCTGCTGACTGACCCGCGCGCCCCGCACAGGGCGAGGCGACGTTCCCGTACAACTGGACGCCGCACGTCGTCGACGTGCAGATCCTGCGCGTCGGCAATTTCGTCATCCTCGTCATGCCCGGCGAGTTTACCACTATGGCTGGGCGGAGGATTCGGTGCGTTCTTTCGTGCTGTTTCTTGCTGGTTGGGTGGGGTGCTGATGTTTGCCTTCTCTTCTTCGACGCGTCTTTCTCTCCTTCGCCCTGTGCGCCGGTTCGCGCTCGCTTGCTCGCTCGTTCTCGCTCCACCGCCTCCTTCGTTCGCTCCCGCCTCCTTTGCTCGCTGCGGCTCGCGACGGTAGTGAGGCCATCCGCGCGAAGCTCATCAAGGAGGGCGCGGTGGGCGACGACGCGTACGTCGTCATCGCCGGCCCGGCCAACACATACGCGCACTACGTCACGACGCGCGAGGAGTACGCCGTGCAGCGCTACGAGGGCGCGTCCACTCTCTACGGGCCGTGTGCGCATTTTCCCTTCTCTCTCTTAAATCCTGGCTGACGAGCTGCCGTGTCGTCTTGCTTCTCGGGTCGTTTTGCGTGCGCTCACTTGCACTCGCTTGCCCTCCCTTGCCCTCGCGTTGCTCGCCTTCGCTCGCGCACAGTCACACACGAAGCCTACATGGACATCTACGCCAAGCTGACGCCCTACATCTCCGCGTCGCCGCCGTCGACGCCGCCGCCGAGCGCGCCCGCGCCGGCGGACCTGACGAAGAACGCGCTGTCGCTCCAGACGGGCGTCGTGATGGACGGCCCGCCGAGCGGCAAGAAGTTCGGCGACGTGCTGGTCGATGTGGCCGGCAAGACGTTCAGCGCGGGCGAGACTGTTAATGTTACGTTCGTCGGGGCCAATCCCAGGGTCAGTCCAGTGTTTAGTGTTTGATGTTTTTGCGTTCTTTGAGTGCTGACGCGCCGCATTGGTGGATAGAATAACCTGCACCTGGAGGGCACGTTCCTGAGCGTCGACCGGCTCGTGAGCGGCACCAACTTCACGACCGTCCGCACCGACGGACACCCGAGCACCAAGTTCCGCTGGCTGCGCACGGGCGGCGGGCTCAGTGCTACGAGCGAGGTTACTATTACTTGGTGCGTCTGAGTTCTTTGTGTGGGGAAGCCCGTCGTCCGCGGAGGGGGAGAGCCTCTTCTGCGGAGGGGGAGACCCTCTGCCACGGAGGGGGGAGACCCACTTCCACTGCAGGGGAGGGGGGACCCTCCGTCCACTGGCCACTGGAGGGGGGAGACCCTCTCACCACTGGAGGGGGGGAGACCCTCCCTTCACGGAGGGGGGAGACCCTCTTCCACGGAGGGGGGAAACCCTCTTCCACGGAGGGGGGGGAGACCCTGCTTTCACGGGCGGGGAGGGTTCGCTTTCGCTCGCTCAGGCTTCGCTGACGCTCGCACGCGCGCGCAGGACGATCGAGAGCGGCACGCCCGCGGGGCAGTACCGCGTGAGCTACTACGGCGACTCGAAGCCGCTCATCGGGTCCATCACGCCGTTCACGGGCCACTCGGGCACGTTCACCGTCGCTGCGTGAGCGGGGGTCGTTCGCCGTCGCTGCGTGAGCGGGGGCCGACGTTCACCGGTCGTCGCTGCGGGAGTGAGGGCCGACGTTCACCGGTGGTTGCTGCGTGGAACTGCTGGACGAACCTTTGGAGTTTTGAATTCTTCTTTGTTTTCTTACTTACTTACTTATACCTCGGCTTCGAGTTTGCTCTGGCCTTTCGTTGGAGGATAAATATTTGCATCGTGCGCGGAAAGATTTTGTACTACCTGCCTGCTGCTATTTTGGACTCGAAAATCCGCGTGACAGAAGAGCCGCACCGATTCTAAGGCTGCCAGTGTCGACTCGGAGTGCTTGCCATTACATACTGCAAGCCACCGTGTCTGAGGGGTGTCGTTTTGTCTGCAAGGTGATCATGAATGTCTACGAGCCGGGGAAAGCTTTACAGCGTTTGCACTAAGTAATGGCAGTAGCTGTTTTTTTTTTTCCGGACCGACTTTTTTTTCTGCGATCGTACAGGGCAGGCGAGGGGTTTGCTAAGCCTGCCCGAGAGCACAATAAGGGGTCACCGAGGAGTCGCTTAGCGTGTTCTGGCGTGTGCCGATCAACCTCGCGACTCCTCGGAAGACACCCTCCGCCGTGACGCTGGCTGACGGAGAACCGGTCGCTCGGCACTAGCAGTCTGCCCCGTATGGCCCACGGTGATCGCAGAAAAAAAAGACGTTCCGGAAAAAAAGCGTCTACTGCCATTACTTAGTGCAAGCGCTGTAAGTGGACTAACTAGGCGCATGTACGACATTGGCGACGCGCTCCTCCGCCAGCATCAATTTGCTTCGCGTACCGCGCGTTGCATAGCTGAAGCACCATCCCGGTCCGGGACCCTTGTGGGCGATCCTGTTGACCCAATGGAGGATGTTGATCAACTGAGTGGACAGGCAAGCTGGAATCGTTACACTTACAGGAACATTCCAATTTCCTTGGTTCCGCGGGTAGGATGTGTGATGCAGCTAGAGAAAACGAGAATGAGTACTTGCTCGAAATCATGCCGCTTCAAGAACCGGCAGTGCTGAGATCGCGAGTCGCAGTACAAGTGCTGGTTTTTTGGTTTTTGATTTGAATACGAGTAGCTGAAGCGACCAGGGTCCAAGAAGATGCACAGAGCGTACGTGGAAATCGTAGAAAAGCATTCCTATTAGAGGGAGAAATTTCCCAAGTCCAGAGGATCAATGAGCCAGATTGACTTGGCACGAGAGGTCTGAGAATGGGAAACGTCGGGCAATCAGAGTATCAGAATGCAGCAAATCTGCGGGATGTATGAGCGGCCTGAAACAAGAACAGCAGGCGCAGTGAGACGAGCGGGCCAAAGTCAAGATCGGGACGGGGGCAAGTGCCGAAAGCCGAATCTCCGCCCCTTTCGACGCCTACATACCACGTACGCCAGCACTGGCCGCAATGCTGAACGACGGCTGGACGTCGGTGTCGCCGGTGGAGCTGTACGTGCAGCGCGCGTGCGACCCGTCGCTGCACGAGCCCAACTACGCCGTGCACCTGGAGCTGGCCGAGTACATCAACTCGAAGAAGGCCAACACGCCGCGCGACGCCGCGCTCGCCATCGTGCGCCTCGTCAACCACCGCAACCCGCACGTCTCGCTGCTCGCGCTCGGCCTGCTGGACAGCCTGGTCCAGGCGTGCGGGTACCCGTTCCACCTCCAGATCAGCACCAAAGAATTCCTCAACGAGCTCGTGCGCCGCTTTCCCGAGCGCCCGCCGCCGTTCCCGGGCCCAGTCATGCAGCGCATCCTCGAGACGATACATGGCTGGAAGAACGGCATCTGCGTCGAGAGCCGGTGGAAGGAGGACCTGGGCAATATTCGCGATATGCACAGGCTGCTGACCTTCAAGGGTGAGTCTGAGCCTCGGGTATCACAGCGCTCGCAACGCGTTCGCGTTCACAAGCTGCGCACTGGCTCTGTTCTTGGCCGCTTCGATCGTTCTGGGCTGCCTCGATCGTGTTCTGCAGCACTCCCTGCCCGCAATTCCGGGGGGACACGGGCCATGTCGAGCACGCCCGAACAGACGCTGCCTTGCGAACGCATACGGAGCCTGCATCTTGCGCCCCGTTGCGGTGTCGCGCGCACAATCTCGCACTACGGGACGCGTTTCCTTCATTTTCCCCGCGCACGTCGCAGGCCTCAGGTTCATGAGCTCTGCACGGCCAGGCCTGAGTGGCGCTTCACCGCCTGTGTATATGCCCGCCAGAGACGGCCTGCGAGCGTCGTCGTGCGCCGGCTAGACGCAGGCGCTTTCAGTCTTTGGGGCGGCGGGCGCCTCAGTCGTGCTGCTCGGCTCAGTCGACTTGATGCTTGCTTGCTGGCGCAGGCGGCTTGACCGAGCACTGGCGCTTGTTGCACCCCGCCGAGCTCTTGGCCTTGGCCTTGACGTTCAAGCCGTCCGCACTTTGCTCGGGACATGGGGATGCGCTGACGCCGCGTCCGGAGGCTCTAACTGCCGCGTCTTGCGCGTTGCACGTCCTTGTGCCGCAGGGTCTCGCAACTGCTCGCAGCGCCCACTCGCATGCGGACGAAACTGTGTTTGCCTGCTACTAGTAGAGGCGGCTTGGCCGGCGCTGGCGCTCGTTCTTCGTGCCCCTTCGCGCGCGTTGTATCCAAGCCCCTGCAGACAGACACGGGGACGCTGAGCATGCTGAGCGGCCGTGCGTCGGGATCGCGTCCGGTCGGCCTGTCGCGCGTTGCGAGTCCCTGTGTCGCAGGGTCTCGCAACTGCAACTGCAACTGCAACTGCAACTGCAACTGCTCGCATGCGGACGGAGCTGTGGCGCTTCGCCGCCGTATGCCTGCCTGCGCACGCGTCATCGCGGGCGGGTTCGCAGCAGTCTCGGTCGCACGTGGCGGGGCGTCGGGCGAACGGGCGTTTCGGTCGCCGCAGTCGCGTTTGAGCCGTGCTGACGTCGTGACGGGCGGCTTGACCGAGCGCCGGCGCTGGCGCTCGTTTTTCGTGCCCCTTCGCGTGCGCCTGCGGACACGGGGACGCTGAGCATGCTGAGCGGCCGCCCGAACAGACGCCGTCCTGCACCCTGCGGCGACCTGTTGCTGCGCTGCGGGTGGCCCGCAATACGCTTTCCAGTCAGTCGTCGGGGGCGCGGGACCTGCTGCCGTTACGGGTGCCTCAGTCGGAGCACGCAGCTCAGTCGACGAGGGAACGGGGGCCTGAGTCGACGATCAGCCGCAGGTCGGCTTGGCCGATTGCGCTTCTTCTCAACCCTCGCGACGACGGCCCGCGCGCGCAACATATACGCGTGCTGCGGGACGGGCCGAGCGCGCGCCCTTCGTCTGAACGCGACCAACCGCAGCGAGCTCCGCGACAGGCCGGAAGTTTCTCGCAGCAGATCTCGCAGCATTCGTTCCGATGTGCTCTTCATTCTCCACATCATTCATTCGCAAAGATTCTTGCATGACTTTCGCGACCTGACCTACAATATGCGCTGCGCTGTCACTGCACTCGCAATGTCAGCGCAATATCCCGTTGCGAGCATCGTTGCGAGCGAGCTGTTATACCCGCTATTCCCAGCTGCTCATTCAGATACTGATTGGATGTCATAGGATATCGGTTTAGAGACCTGCCCGCGCAACATGCCGTCCCCGCCTCGTCAGCGCTCAAGTCGCCCGAGGAGCTCGAGGCGGACGACCGCGAGGCCCAGGCCGCAGTACGTCCACCTTCACCGAGCGCTGCATGTTCCCTTGCTGATTTTGCGCAGAAACTGCAAGAGCTCATCCGGCGCGGCACCCCGCGCGACCTCGCCGCCGCGCAAGAGCTGATGAAGATCATGGCGGGCGCGAAACCCGAGGCGAAGCCGGACTACCGCGCGCAGACGCTGACGGAGCTGTCGAAGCTGCAGGGCAAGGTGGTGCTGCTGAACGAGATGCTGGACACGGTCGACCCCGCGCGGGGCGAGCGGTTCGCGGCGGGCGACGCGTACCACCAGGTCGCGCTGCTGCTCGCGCAGGCGCGGCCGAAGATCCAGAAGTGGATCGGGAACGCCGAGACGGCGGACGACCCCGAGAGCCTCGAGACGCTGCTGCAGGTCAACGACCAGATCAATACGGTGCTGACGCGGTACGAGGCGTTTAAGCGCGGCGATTACTCGGCCGCGGCGGACCCCGTGCCGCCGGAGCTCGCGGGCTCGTCGAGGACGGCGGGCGGGAGGAACGACTTGATTGACCTGCTGGACGACGAGCCCGCGCCCGCGCCGGTGACTGCGCCCGCTGCTGGGGGCGCGGCGAACGAGTTGGCGGATTTGTTTGGCAGTCCGCCGCCCGCGCCGCAACCACAGCAACCGCAACAGCCGCAGGATGCGCGCGCCAACATCCTCGCCGCGTTCAACTCGCCGCAACCGACGGGCAGCGGGATCGCGCTGCCGGGCGCCATCACGCTGCCCGGCTCGCCGGGGCCGCACCAGCAACCCCAGCAACAGGCGAATCCGGCGTTCGTGCAGGCGCAGAGCGCGATATGGGGCGCGAATGCGGCGCCGGCGCCCGCGGCTGCGGTGCCGCAGTATGGGCAGGCGCAGATGCCGTGGGGCCAGAGGACGGGGACGCCGGGCGCGTGGGGCGGCATGCCGGGCTCCTCTGCGCCGCGGACGCCTGCTGCTGGGCCGAGCCAGCCTGCGCCTGCGCCCGCTCCTGCGCCCGCACAGCCGAAGAAGGACCCGTTTGCGGATTTGGAGGGGCTGTTCTAGGTATGCGGAGAGAGCGGCCGTTCCGTCTATCTCGCTTCAACTTCCACTGCTCTCGGCTTTTCGGTGTACTTGGTCCAGGGCACGCTCATGCTACGCTGTACGTTTTTGTGTTTCGCTGCGAATTTGAAAAGATTGGAAGACTTGCAGTATACTTATTATATCGGCCCATACTGTGGTTATATGCAGTGTCGAGTCCAGGCCAGGCACTGTGCACACAGATACTTGGTACTTAATCGAGGATGAGTGCACTGGCATTCGACCGGGCTATGCGCCAGTTCGCAGCTCATGTTCATCGCAAATGTAACAACGGAACGAGTGCGGGCGCCGCGGAGGATGTACAGTAACATCGAAGCGTTGCGGCTGCTCGGTGTGTGGTGAGACGTCCATCTCAGAATTCTGACCATGTCCAGATGAGTTTGGGCGGCCCAGCAGTGGTCCTGCTAGCGTCGGAGGCGCCAGCGCCCGGGTTTGCAGAAGCGTTCATGCGACTGCAGACAGAGTTCTGGGCGTGATCACTGATGGTGATTGGAGCCGGTCCGGTCTCCGGTGACAGAGAAGAACTTCCAACGTGTCCAGCTGTCCAATTTCAGTCCTGTCAGGGACACGAAGCCTGCTGAAAGCGAACTTTGAAAGTCAAAACTGAAAGAGCATTGGCAGGGCTGCGATTCATTCGAACTTTGTCGTCGGCGGCGTGGACGACGGCCCGTAGTCTGTGACGTGATTTCATTTGCCATTCAATGGTCGCGGCGGAGCGCGCTGTGGCGGAGCGCTGCGTCGCTTGTTGCGATTTTTTTTCCTCTCGTGTTTGCGGTTTTGTCAGCGCTCGCCGCCGCCGCCCGCCGTGACTCCCACGGTTCCCCCGTCCTCTCCTGCATGCACCAGATCCAGAGCTGGATCATGCCCTGCATCTCCATGGCAATGGTGGCAAGAGACGAGGCCGCCTGAGCCTGCCCGCAGCGCGATCAGTGACGTGAATCCTGAAACACTTCGCGGCAGCAGTCACACTGACAGCGAGACGCCATCAGCTCGAGGCCGCACGGTTAAACGTTTATATACAGGCCCAAACCCGGCCGCTGTCGTCTTTTCCCCCTCCACGGTCCCCGTCCACGTCGTCTTTGCACTCTCCCCCGCCATCGCCATGGCAGCCAACTTGAGCCCCGCGCTGCCGCTCATGCCCGTCACGCTGCCCGAGGGCCTCACCTACGCCCGCACCGTCGGCGCCATCGTATGTCCCCCTCGCTCTTTCCGGACGAGCTTGCTCATGCGCGCGTAGACGATTAGCACATGGGCATCAGTGCGTTCCTCCTCCCTCCTCCCCGCTTGCAGCGTTCTCATGCGCGCGCAGTTCTACACGATGGGCATAGTCCTGGCCTCTGGTACGTCTCCTCACGCTCCTGGCGGTCGATCGCCGTTCGCCGTTGTTGATCGGCCACTGCAGCCTACGTCTACTTCCTGTACTTCACGGGCGACCGGCTCGGGCTCAAGCTCCTCGCCGCCGCCGTGACGTTCATTCCGCTGTTGGATACCGTCGCGAACGCCGTCTGGGCGTACGAGTGGATTGTGCGGCTGTGGGGGAGCGTGCCGGGCGCGGGGGACATTCCACCGTGCGTCCACCTTGCGCGTCTTCCTCTCAGTGTGAATCGCTGACTCCCACTTTTCTGTTCGCGCTTGCCACAATCTTCCTCTTCCATTGAATCGCACCCGCCCCGCTCCCATCGTCATTGCGCCGAACCGCTGCGCCCCAACAGAGGATTCTACATCAACGCATTCTGCGGGGCCATCGCGTGCGCGCTCACCCAGACGTACTACGCCTGGCGCATGTGGGGCCTCGGCGCCGGCCGGCCGCTCGTCGCCACCGTCCTCGGCTGCTCCATCATCCAGCTCGGTGCGTGCGCTCCTCACCTCTCAATTTGTATCCTCACCTCGCTCCCTCTCTTGTATAGGATTCGTTGTGTACGTTATGGTCTTCTGGGGGAGCCACCGCGCGTTCGCCCAGGTCAAAGACATCTTGTGCGTCCATTTCCTGTTCCCCTCTCGCATTTTCCTCGCGTTGCTGACCTCGCCGAATAGGCCAATTGCATACGGCGGAATTGCCGCGAGCCTGTCAGTTTTTTGATTTGGTCGTACGCCAATCTATCCAGGGTCGCGGCGCGCTGACACCACGGCGTCATGGTTAGAATTGGCGACGCGCTCATCGCCGCATTCCTCCTTGTCCGCGGGCGCGCGTCCAGCGAGAAGAAGTCCAGCAGGTGCGCCTCACATCTCACATCTCGCATCTCAGGCCCGTCTTTCTCACATGTCTCGTTAGAAAATTCAACGGCTTCGTCTCACGCATCGTCCAGACGAACGTCCTCTCCTTCTTTAGGTGTGCTCCCCAGTCTCACTTCGCGGACCGCGCGCGCTGAATGCTGACGTGTGGTGCGCTGCAGCCAACTCCTTACCCTCATTCTGCTCAGCGTCGATGTTGGGATGTATTCCCGTGCGTCTACTTCGGGCACGGATGGTCGTTTGCAAATTACTAACGTCGAATGGCATGATGTTTGCAGTGTTCAACAACGTCGTCATATCAAAAGTGTGTGCTCGTCCCTCAGATCTACTATGGTATTAACCCCTCTGCGCAGGTCTACGCGTTCACCGTCCTCGCCTCGCGTAAGTCTCTGATCTCATCCCATCTCCTCTCCGTTATTCCGCTCATTCCCGCTTTCGTCCGGTACTGTACTAACGCGCGCCTCTCCTCGCCTTGCCCCCTCCCACACATAACAGTAAACGCGCGCGGCTCCGCCTCGGGCATCTTCTCGCTGTCGCAATCGACGTCCAAAGGCGGCGCCGAGACCTCGCACGGCGCGCGCAGCGGCGCGCCGACGAACGCCGCGTTCCACAACATGCTCGCGTCGCGGCTCACCTCCGCAGCGGGGGGCGCGCGCGCGCCGCCGCCCATGGTCCGCATCACGTAAGTCCCTCAAGTGACTCTATTGTCTTGAGAAATATGCTGATGTTATTGCGGTGTTTGATGCAGCCAGACGGTCGACATCCACGAGGAGGACTGGGACCCCACCGACACGAAGCGCTCGCTCGCCGTCTAGAAGGCGCATTTGTCCCGAGCCGTTTGGTTGATTGACGCCCTTTACGATGCGAGACGTTTTACATACGGTAGAGCGACGGCGGTAATTGTGCTTTCGGTGACGATGTCGATGTCGATGCTGCATTTCCTAGACAAACTTGCTTGCACTTGAAGACAAAACGATTCCCCCACCCTCACCCACTTTTTGGATGTCGATACCGTGTTGCTGGCTATTTATACCCCCTCCCCCTGCGCTTTTGTGGAATGAGCAAGACATGCCAAGATATGTGCGCAGAACAGTTGAGAGATGTCCAGCGTGATGTTCGCTGGAAGCATGACGAAGTGCTGGTCAAAAGCGCGGGCATCCTCGCCACTACGTTCAGGAGGGCGTCACGTAGTAGTTAGCCACGAACCATCCTGGACCCTTTGCACAGTATCTTGCTGATTCTCTCCAAGCTACACAACGCTCCGGAGCCACGGGTAGTGAAATTCGCCAGCAGCAGCCACCGGATGCGACCCCAGATTCATCGAGGATTACAACTGGAGGAAGCGTCCGCACAACGCGTGGTCAGCCTGTGGACAATCTAAGATAGCGAACGTTCTGTTTACCAACGATTCAGAGCCCGCGCTGTGATGCGGTGGCAACGGCTGCAAGCTTCAAGGCGAATTCCCTGCATCCAGGAGGTGCATGGGCCAGAGATTGCTACCTACAGCCTGATTCCGAATTCTGAGTTCGGCTGCGGCAGACGCGTAAGCTGGCAGACTAAAGCAGCTCACTTGGCCGTTGACGACTGCACTGACGCGTCGTCCCGGCGTCCCGGCAGACGCATGCTCGTGCCATCTCCTCAAGGCTTTACTTGCCAGCGACTTGCCCCCCGCAGGAGCTGTCGACCGCGGTCCGCAGCACTCTCATCGACTGAGGAACAGAATGCATCTGAATATTCGGGGAGACAAAGACCGCAGAAAATTCATTATACTTTGCTCTGTCCGCTCAAGTCGGATGCTAATTCAAGGCGGTTCCAGGGTCGGCGCCTGAGATGCCTCAGACCAATCTGCACATCGTAACAGCGGCGAGGCAGGTCCGTATATAAAGTGAGACGGATCAGCAAGACCACTCTCAGCCTCTACATACAGCGCTCTCATTCTCTACTTACTGAGTATTATGAACCCTACGTGGGGATTCGAAACTACTGGCGACGAGGTCGTCACTGCGCTTGCGGATCGCGTCAAGGGCAGGATCTGTGAGTCCCTGCCATGACTGTTCTCACCCACTGTACTGGGTGCCTAACGCCTTCGAATAGTCCTCGTCACCGGCCCTTCTGCTGGAGGGTTGGGCGCGGCGTCGGCGGTGGCACTCGCGAAGGCTAAGCCTGAGGCCATCATCCTCGCTGGTCGTGAGCCTCTCAAGTTCAGGTCCGTCGCGGAGGAGATCGCAGCCTCAAGCCCGGACACGAAGGTCGTCGTCGTCGCGATCGACCTCTCCTCCCTCGCGTCCGTCCGCGTCGCCGCGGCGGAGATCCTCGCGCACCCCGACCTCCCGCGCATCGACGTCCTCATCAACAACGCTGGCGTCCTGGCGCTTCCGTTCGGTAAGACCGCGGACGGCATCGAGCAGCAATTCGCGACGAACCACGTCGGGCACTTCCTCCTCACCTCGTTGCTCCTCCCTAAGCTGCTCGCTGCGCCTGCGCCGCGCGTGGTCAACGTCACCAGCAGCGGACACCGGCTCGGCGAGCCCGCGCTTCTCGAGGACTATAATTGGGAGACGCGCCCGTACAACTCGTGGCTCGCCTATGGCCAGTCCAAGCTGGCCAACGTCCTCTTCACCAACGAGCTCGCGCGTCGCTACGGCGGCAAGGGCCTGAAGGCAGTCTCCCTGCACCCCGGCGGTACGTCGCAGCCCTTATGTATGCCCGGAGCTCCGAATATGCTGACCTTTGTCGTTCTGTAGACATTCATACGCCCCTTCTCCGCCACATCAACGAGGACAGGAAGGCCGAGCAGCAAGAGCTGTACCCGCGCGTGCTGGCAGACCCGGACTGGGAGACAATCAAGTTCAAGCCTGTCGAGGCTGGCTGCAGCACCATCCTCGTCGCCGCGCTCGCAGACCTGCCCAACGGCTCGTATCTCGCCAACTGCCAGATTGGCAACCCCAAGGCCACCACGCGCGATGTAGATGCGGGAAAGAAGCTCTGGGAGCTGTCGGAGCAGCTTGTCGGGCAGAAGTTTGGGGAAACCAAGGCAGAATGAAGAATGCAGGCTGAGACTGATGTTCGCGTGACATGCACAGTTGTAGGACCTTGAATCGATAGCAAACTTACTCAGACAGATGGTGGGAAAAGACACAATCAAGCCAACATTGCACGCAGCAGCCGCTGTGAGAACGGGATAGGTTCGTGAGCAGCAAGAGAAGGTACAGGATCCCTAAGCGGGAGAGCATGGTTGGGATCCGAATTTCCTTTCCCCACTTCTCTCCCTCTCTACGATATGTCTCCATGATGGACGGCTATCCAGCAACTATTCCTCAATCTGTGCAGGGCATCTCCGAGCTCAAGGAGCAGCTTCACACCTGGATGCGTGCTTGCTACCACTTCGACGATCAACGTCCTCCACTCCTCCGAGGACGCCGTTCTCGACCTCAACATTCCTCATACGGTCCCGCGCGCTCTTCACTCTGACAACAAAGAGCCCGTGATTGCATTGGCTCCATCAAGCCGTCTTTCTGCGACGAGTACCAGGCCAAATCCATTTGCGAACGAGTCGCGCCGTCTCGTGCGCCTCATACGAGCCGTGCACACGGGCAGGTTTCGCGGCTTCGCGCAGGTCTATGCCGCGCGTTTCCTCCCAGAGGCCGCGTCGGATGTCGACGTTGCCGTCAAGGTATTCCAGGGGTCGTATAGCAGAGCCGCCGTGAGGTCGTACTCATCGAAACATCTGCCTCAGTGCAGCACCTGACCTTTGACTCGTCCTTCAGCCAAGATTTCCTTGGCTGCACTGTGCCAAGCCCGAAGCCGCTGAATGAGACGCTTCCGGGCATCTATTTGCGTCGGAGGCGGGATCTCCAGTGGAAAATCGTAGCTGTCGTCCAACAGTCCGCGGTGGCCTGCTTTCGCGAACGTCGGCAATTGAGTGCCAGACGCACTCAGTTTATATGCTGACAGAGAATGCCGGCTGAGAGAGTCATGAGGTTCCCGCGTGTAACAACACGTCATAAGAGCGAGCTTTATCGCAGTCACTACTGTATATAACACCTGCCGGAAGGAGTTACAGTTATTCATGTTAAGGAGTAGAAGAACCTTTGAAATAATATAGCAGAATCATAGACGATCGCTCCATTTCATGAGGAGGAACTTGGAACCACCGGGCGGTCTTCGATCCAGCAACGATGTTCACGCGAATCCAATCGCTGACAAGTTCGTCTTCGAAACGGTAGTCTTGTAGAAGACGCACATGGCTGTTACATTCATTTGAGGACTTTTATTGATTTATCTGGTGTGTTACGTACCATGTCAGTTGCGACCCTCGCTGATGAGAGCTCAGTGTCGCAAGGAGGTTGAAGTCTAGAAAAACGGGATATTCGAGAACTCCTGAATCCGATAAAGGTGGCCAAATGACGTGTCGAGTGTCTACGTCGGCCGGCACGACGCCTGCAGAGACCAGATTCTGAGCCGCAGACAACAAGCGATCAAGCTGCTGCAACGTCATCACCGCTCTGAGTGGTGAGCGTCTCTCGCTTACCACTGTTTCCAAGGCCTCGGAAGAGCCATGGTAGTCGCCGCTCAAGGGCAAGTTTTGGGTGCCGTGTATTTCCTCCATCACCAATGGCGTCTTCCCCGAGTGGAAGCGTCACCTACGTATGTGGGAAGTAAGCTCAATCTTAGGCTGAGAAGAGGGTCCAGGACGTACCTTGAAGAAGCCGTGAATGTACGGGACGATACTCCCCTGAAGATGCGCAAGCCTGGAGTACGCCCACGCCTCCACGCGGAACGAGAGCAGTTGCATCTCCCATTCGCGCGGATCGAGCGAGCCGTCGTTATACAGCTCAGTGAACCCAGTACTGTATGACGATTGGAAGATCTTCACGATGATATCGGTGTCGCCGGGTGCCTCAGGGAGGAATCGTGCAGCGTAGACTTGAGCAAATCCGCTCCCGATGCCAGTGGAGATGGGCCGGGCGATACGTAACGCGCTTCGCCGCTCGTCGGCGGCTGGGAAACGAGGCACGCGAAAGTTTGCGGCGAGCGGGACAGCTTCAACGCGCTCCTCTACAACGTGTGGAAATGGAAGGAAGGAAGGAAGGTTTCAGGCGGGGAGGTCCCAATCAGGGACGACCGCTCTGGGCTACGAGCAGTAGCTCCGGACACCCACCGCAATATGGCTCGATCTTCCAGTTGAGATTTCCGGCCTCAACTAGATTAAGTCTACACCATTGCAATGTGAGTGCTGGTTATAGTCGCCATAATTATAAGTCTTTGGCGGTAAATACATTCATCACTTTACACGTGAAACGCGCAAACATCGGCAGTGTCGGTTCATGCACAGCGAGGACCCGCACAATCTGCGTGTCAGATAGTCTGAGAAGGAACAACAGGAGCTTAGGATCAGTCGCCCCCAGCTTTGCAAACAACTCAGTCCGGAGTCGTACCACCTCGTGTGATGCGCCGCATTGCAACAGAGCATGTACTGGGTCTTCCACGGCGGTATGGCACCAGCGGCAGAGCCTCTCACTGCGTTGCACGCCCTGCCAAATCGCGCAGCTCGGTATAGCGTTCCCCTAGCTGGAGATCGGCATCTTGGAGTGATTCGGAGGCGCTGTACTGCCAGTTGAGTAGCTGGGTCCTGAGCTCTCTGATCCCGTTTTCAGTGCGAGGTATGGAGATTGGGAAAGCGTCCATGCAGGATGCACCGTAGAGTGGCACGGCAAAGCTAGGCCAACTACGACCGCCGGTGGTTGCACCTTTATATACAAAGACCGTGTCGGCGAGCGCTTCTTACATACTCGTCCTGGCGTTGCGCAGGCGTCGAGAGCCGCAGTTTACGCAACCCCAGCGTACGGGGCCGCGGCAACGGAGAGAGCACAATAGCCACGGATGGCTGCAATCAGAGAGGCCGTTTGCGGTGAAGTAAAAGGCAAACTAAGAACTCCGATTGTTGCAACCTGCCTCCGACCTCCCACATCCCCATCGGACGTGTGCGCGGTCTTTGGTCCACCAGCGCAGACCCGGTGACCGCAAGTACACCCGCTATCCCATTGGCACCGGCGAATATTTATTTGTCGCTTTTCTGCCTTTGGATTCAACCTGCCTGGGCTGTTCTTGTTGCTGACTATGCAACAGCCCCGTTATAAATGGACGGTTTCATTTACGGGGACAGCAGCTGATGGTCGAAAAAGGCGCTTCGAGGTGAACTTGAGAAAGCACATGGCGAATGTCGTGATGCCCGCACTGCAGGATCTTTACCGTCCACAATGCTGCCTGCTTTGCTTCGACCACTACGCCGACATCATCACGGATCGGGAGAACGAGTCCTTCTTTGCCGAGATCCTGGTCACTGGGCATGACTTTTTGGACGCCTGCGCGGGTCTGCTTGCCGTCTCGCGGACCAGCGACGACCTCGAGGAACTTCGCCGTCAGCTGAAAGACAATGTGCGTCGATGCGGGACGCAACAATGGCATCCGTATCTGCCGCAATATTCCACAGACCTGCTATACCCCTTCATATCTGGCGTCTACTTTTGCCTCTCTGCTCCATTCTACCGCGGCCCTCGACCGCTCAAACCTGGCGCAACCTTTGCTAAGTCGCGCAAGGGGATCTGGCCGACATCTCTTGCCGACCTATTGCCTCTCGGACCGCAGGCCAGCATCGCTGCTCACGTGGCTTGGTGCGAGACATACATTACGCCTTCTGCGGTTTCGTTCGTGTCCATGGTCCTGGACATTGCTCGCCCGACGATCTGGCCGCTATTACTCGCAGAGCCACAACGCGGCATGATGTTGAAGAGCGTCATAAATCTATTGGTTTTCGGCTGTGACTCGTTGGGCGCTGCCTTGGGAAAGAGAGCGGGCATCCAACGGGAATGGTCGCCCGGCGAACGGAACTCGGCAATCATATTGGCAACACAGATGTTCTGTACGATTCGCGGCGGACACGACTCGCGGGACGGGGACGAAGGTCTGTTCTTTGCAGGTTGGGAGCAGATGATCTTCGACACCATCAACGGGGTATTCCTCTCCGGCGTTGCACTGAGCGCTAGAAACCGCGAGGTGCTTGCCTACATTGCGCTCCGACTCCAGGACAGTCTATCCGGTCCCGCTTCCTTCCTGCACCCGGCGATTGCGGACGTCCGAAACAATATCTATCACCGTGCCAGTGGCGGCCAACATTCGGACTTTGAGTCGGGCTGCAGGATGACGCACCAGCTCATCTGCACGCGCAGCCGGCTCCGGGCGTGCGCGGGGCCGGGATGCACCGTGGCGGCGGCGACGATGCACGCAGGCGACCCTGTGAAATTGCAGGCATGCGGGCGGTGCAGGTTTACGCGCTATTGTGGGCGGGCGTGCCAGCAGGCCGACTGGAAGGACGATCGCGACCGCGCGCCGCACAAGGCGCTGTGTCCCATCCTCAACAAGTTGTCTGCAGTCGACAGCGCGTTGATCACGGCACAGGAGTTCGCGCCGGTATTCGAGCGCGCCCGCCTCACGGAGGAAGAATTTGCGGTCCTGGTCTTGTGGGCGCGCACCAGCCATCTCATCCCAGAATGTCTATTTCAGCGTTTCCTGTGAGCAATTCATATCTTGTCTCTGGTTTTCAGCGGATTCCTTGGCGGGCGCTTGGTCGAGCAGCAGCATGTACAAGGGACAGCTGGTGGCCGCTGCATGCTCCAGGGCGGCGGTGGCGTTCTGATGTGTCGCGGCGTCCGTGGCCAGCGAGTCAGAGAGGAGACTGGCGATGTTCATCTTTCAGCTCGTGCCTGCAGAATCGGAGAGAGAGAAAGTGATTGCAATCGTGCGCTCAGCCTTTCTCAAACACTTTCTCTCACTAACGCGTTCATGTTCCATTCACAGGCTTTGACCTTGCATCCGGCTTAAGCCTTGTCGCTCCCAAGGAGCTGCAATATGGTCCATTCGCGGACCGTGTTTGATGTCCCAGTACATAAGCGACTGATAGAATGGACACTAAGTCCCGTGTAGACCGTCGACCTTCATAGATACAATCTAGCCTATATGGCATCCGTGGCCATCATGAGACTTACTAGACTGCAGGAGTTCCCACCGGGCGACGGACGGACGGCGTGTGAAAGAGGAGGGATCGCAAAGCTTCAAGTTGCCATTCGGGATGGCTGTGGAAATGATGATGGATTGTACGGGTCAAGCACTTTGCATAGCTCAGCGGGTGAGACAGTACACCCTAGTGCAGAGATGGGGTGTCGTCCAAAGAGCCCAACAACAGGGAACACCGACTACACAAGTGGCGTCAAGTGCATCGACCACCAGATGCGATTCACATCCTCTTGATTTAGCTCTAGGCGCTTTGGGATCTCATTGCCAGAATTATGGAAATGAGTTTCCACCCATGTGTTCACCAACTCGTTGTTAAATCCGTACTGGCGCAGGACCTTGAGAACGCTATGGGTTCGTAAGTTTCCTCAAAGAAGTGCAGAAAGGACCTCCGGCGCATACTGTGGAAACTGTTGGATCATCTTCTCCTTTGACGCTCCGGTCGTGCTTCCAAAGTCGATGAGTACCGGCATCGAGATTGTATTGGAATGCGCAGTGGGCCAGATGATGTTCGGCGGCCGCAGATCAGTTGAAATTATACCGTAATTATACATCGCGTGAGTTGCTGCAAAGAGTCGGAGGGCCTGCAACAGATGTTGGTTAGAATATATGAATGTCAGTTGAACCTTCAAACTAGTTCATGCAGTTGTCCCAGATTAGTCTGGTCAACCTCGATGGGTAGCTCTGTGGTCTCGAAAACCCGCTCCATAACGGTGGCAATAGCCGGTTCTCCATGTTTAAGCTTAACCTACGAAAAATGAGTATATGCTCGTAAAGGGGCATACTGATTTGTATCGTAGCGCCGCTAGCGGCAGTCACCGACTCCTAAGGTGCACAACATGATCCTTACTTTGGGATCGCATAAATCATGCTCATATTGGCACTGGGTGACACATTCCTCGAAATCGTGAGCCGGCACGATGCCCACTGAAGTCATATATTCTTGAAATCAAGTCCCAGAACCGCGCGAGGCTCGGCTCTGCGAGCCTCGCCGTTTGCGCACATTGACCTATGACGCGGATGACGCAGATTTCGTGTCTCTACTCCATGTTTATGGCAGCGGGATTCCGGCCATCACACGAGTCACTCAAATACTCTAATTTGCCGCTTGTTGCTGAGCAGCTGTACTTTCATGAACTGGCGCAACATCGATGCGAAAATGTGCATCAAACGCTGAGATGTAACACGAGGTGTGCCGACCTTCAACGTCCGCCAAGTGGCAGACTTGTCCCGCAATGTGCGAGCCAAAACGCAGAACAAGGGGCTCCTCGGGCTGAGGAGAAGAACGAGCATACTCGGTGCAGTCAGGAAAAGGTCACGATATGACCCGCCGGACTTCCCAGCTCGTCCCATGTCCGGGCTTGCTTTTGAGCTGAGAGAACCCACTCGAGAGTGGCAGAGAACATGCAGCCTCTGTGGCTGTACAGCACCAAGCGCGGGTTGTCCTTTGGCGCATGCATTTGTGTGCTATTGGTCTTGACATTTTCAAACACGCACTGTGCGCCGAGAGCCTTGTACGGGCGTGGCACGCGCGGAAAAATCTGCAGCACGTCAACATTTGGTAAACATCAGATTCGAGGTCCACCGGGACGGGTCGAGCGCAAGCGCCGGCGAAAGCTGAATGCGAGACTCTGCTCCCGTTCGTATCGCCGTCCTCGTCGTCAGACGAGCTGCTGCGCACGGTGACCGTCGCTGTCTGTCCCACTCGAAGGACGTCGTCTTGCGAACCACCTGCGCACCCTGTGCCCCGCGCCGTGTGGTTACAGTGTGTCGTCGTTCGGAATTGCTCCAGCTCGTCACTTTCGAGGAGCTCCGACTCGTGCGGAAATCCACTCGTGCGGACACATACACGGCATGTAAATGCTTCACACCACGGCGTATCTCCGGCCCGTGCACTGCGTCGTCTTACATGGGCTCAGCGGCACAGCGCGCAAGCTGCGGAAGACGGTAGACACACTGGACCACCTGACACAGATCGCCTGTGACGGCCAGCACTCAGTTACACGGTGCACTACTGGGCCGCGTCACGATGTGCGAGGAGACAGTCGCACGCATTGAGCGCAGCTTCATCGTTGGGAATGACTGCATGCAGGCGCTGGGAAATGTGCGAGTGCGCGCAGAATAAGCGGGATGAGGAGCACGTGAAGCAGCTGCACAAGCGGGGGACTCAGACGGAGAAGAAACAGGAGTTCCGCCGTAGCGGGCGCACGAGACGGTCCCCGCAGCTGCCATATCGAGGAAACACGAACAACGCAGTAGCAGCGCGAACCCGCGGTCGGCCCTGCTACAGCTACTGCACACGCTGCCAGCTCTCGATGAGAGTGTGAGATCCAAGACAATCAGCAAAGTAACGATGCCGTGGGTAGAACTACTATGCTGGCAGCCTGAGTGCCCGTGCAGCAGTCGAGCAGGAAGCAGCAGTCGTTCATTTCGATGACGCTGCAGTGCCTGGATCGTCAACGAAGAGCATCATCAACCATGAGCATAGGTTACCATCGGCACGCTGGGGGTGTCAATGTGTTCATCGTCCACGGCGGCTTGCATAGCGTTGTCAATTGGTTGCGGCAGCATAGAGCATTCCGCGGCAATCATGAATGTGGGCGTATACCGGCGAAGGACGAGCTGACGCATGCACGCGAAATAGGTAAACGCTGGTGCCAGGCGATGAGCAGCAGCACAAACTAGACGACTGTAGGTTACGGAACGAAGGACACGCTCGCTCTCAGATGTCGATGTCGTATTCGGCAGCTGCAGCACAGGAGCACATAGAAAAACGGAGCAGTGGAAGAGATATCGGGCGGTTATCGTGATGTCCAAAGCAGAAAGAAAAATGTGTGCAAGAGCTGCAGCCCGCAAGCGATGCGTCATACGCGATCCCTAGATGCGTGTGTTTGGGGGGTGTACAGAGCTCGAGTCCGGCACAAAAGCAGCAGCGTCGGCCAGCCTAGAGGCGCTAAGTGGGAGGATGGAGCGGCGAGTCGGACTTTTGTCAGTTTGCTGCCGCTCCATGCTCAGACTGACAATGACGGATTCTAGGCAAATTGATTCTGGAAACAAACAGGAGAGTGATGACATCTCACCATGCTCATCAAGTATTTCTATGCTATCACATCTTTAGAGAAGGAAAATAAAGCTCTCTATCATCGGCTGACCGAGAAAAAGAAGAGAATTCCCTCTCCTCTGCCAACTGAAGGCAGAGTGGCTACATGAATGAGGCACTTTAGCAATGAGACGTAGTTGATATGAGTGACCAGAGCTACCATGTCAGCTGAGGATAACTCACTGACGAGGGAGGCGGTTCACAAGATATGGGAGGAAAATCCGGACTCAAAGGCTAGGTCACGGACGCAATTACAGGTGTCTGATTGGACCGGAAAGAATCGGGATGCAATGCCGGGATTAGTCGGGTTCCATAATCCCCAGCACCCCCCCCCCCCCAGAAAGACCGACTTAGGAGTCGGTGACCAGGAAGAATCCATAGACATGCGGAACAAGACTTCCCTGCAAATTCTTGAATTTTGCATATGCGCGCGTTTCGTTGTGTGGAAAGTAAAAACGACGCCAGACCCTTTCCGTAGTGAGGTGTCTCTCGAAATCACCACGTGCGAGTCCTGGATAGAACGACGGCTGATAGATCTTAACCACAAGGTCCGCATTGTCGTTGCTGCAACGCTGCTGGAAGCTTGCAGTCCAGACCTGCGAAGGGGCAGACGGGGAGCTTTGGATGGGCTCAACAATATATACTGGAGCCTGCTCCTCATCGAACCCCTTCGGGCGCGGACGTTCCATTTCCGATAGCGATGGCAACCCTTCCCATTGGAGAGGGCCGGGGAGGTTGTTCGGCGGATCGTATTCATTGAAAGGTGAGTGCAGCTGAAGTACATGGTCCTTGACCCGCCCTTTGAACCGAGACTCCTGGGCTGCAGTGTTCCAGCTCTTGGAGAAGATGCTTTCGAGCATCGGCCGATTTGGGTCCCGGGATATCGAGCGGGAAAACTCGGTCTCCGTACATCGCGCGCGTGCGAGGTCGTGTGAGCTGGTGATTGACGCTGGGAGGTGTTTTGTAGCGTTTCTGAGTGTCGCGGGTTCTTCGCACAACGCTGTTCTGTGACACTGCTCAGACGTCTTGAGGAACGTTGTCCACCTGCGCTGCCGAAGACTCTCCAGGAGCGCTGCCACTGTCTCTGATACCGGATTTCCGCGGGACACGTTGTGGCAGTCGTCAAGGGCCAAGCGGGCCCGCAGCGGGTGCTCACGGAAAGGAAAAGGAGCAAGGTGTCACTGGCGGAGTTTGGATGCAGGTTCGCAACAACGTCAGCTTTCAAGATAGCTTCACAGGTGCTGGTTCAGTGAGATGCAGCAAGCGAATACAAGATCAGCATTCGACATTCAAGATTCAATCCGGTACGGGTCATTCTAATAGTACAAGGGAAGAAGATTGAAACCACACGATTTACCGTTACTTGCGGGCGGAGGGAGGAGAGGAGAGCACAGACAAAGCAAGACGCGGGTGCGACGCATAAGTGAACAGACAAGCGGGATGGGGACAGCGTTCGTGGGCTTTTGTAGATGTGGGAGCGACAAGGCGTGAGCGGATGAATAAAAAGGGGCGAATAGAGAGGGGAGGGGGGGGGGGGGTACGAAAGCGCGCAGCGCTCAAGTGCCCTCGAGCGACATCTTGAGCGCGTCCACGAACTCTTCGTCGTCGTCCTCCAGCTCTTCCTCCTCCTCGGCCTCCCCGTCCAAATCCGCGCCATAATACGCCGCCATCTCGACATCCTCGTCCTCCTCGCGCCCCACGCCTCCGCGCAATCTGGGCGGCAGCGCCGGCGCAACCTGGCCCTGGCGCGGCGGCGGCGTGACGGGCCACTCCGCGCCGCCCTCGCGCTCGATCGTCGCGGCCCTCGCGCGGTTCGAATCGAGGCTGTCCGTGCGCTGGCGCTTGTACGTCCCGCCGCCGCCACCGCCGCCGCCGTCGTCGCTGCTGGTTTCCTCGCTGCTGCGCTTCCGCGGGTTCTCCGTGCTTGTTGCCGGCGGCGCGGGCGGGGGCGCGATGCGCAGACACGCGGCGCAGCGGCATGGCGCGTACAGCGCCGCGCAGCACGCGTCTTTCCACGTGCGCTCGAGCACGAACCGCGTCTCGTGCAGCGGGCCCGCGCCGCGCGGCAGCGCCGTCGGCACCCAGGGCACGGCGTGTGCGACGGGCGCGCCGAGAGCCTCGCTACTGCACGAGTCCGGCGTCGTCCGCATGGTCGTGGTGCTCGCTGGGCTGGTCGGGCTGTGCTCGCCTGAGCTCGTGCTGGACGAGTCTGAGCGCGTGTGTACGTGCCGTTGCGCGGCGGGCGACGCGCCGGGTACCATCTGCCGCCAGGTCTTCTCCTCGGCGCAGCGAGCGAGAAGCCATTCGGCGAGCTCTGGCGAGCGCGAGATGGCGCAGGCCTCCTCTTGCGCGCGCTCGATGCTGTCGTGTGCAGCGATCATGCGATTCGCGATGTTGAGCAGCGCCGGCCAAAGGACGCTCCGCAGGTTGAGATAATACGCGCGAGCGATACCGTGTAAGAGTCCCGCCGCTGGAATCGGCGCGTGCGGCTTGAAGGGCTGGGGTTTCGCGGCGTCGGCGAGCTCTGGCACTGGATGGACGGCGCAGTTCTGCTGGAACGCCAGCAAATCTGGGCGGCCGTAATCATCGCACGGCGAGGTCCAAATGCCTTCGAGTATCCGCGTCCGGGCCCACTCGCCCAGTGCGAGTTCGCGAGCGTTGGCCTCCTCCGCCCAGGAGACGTCGAGGTCCATTTCGTCGTCGTCCTCCTCGGCGAGCATCTCTGCGTCCTCGCCGTCCTGGAAGCGCGTGGCGGCGACCATTTGGGCCATCATGTCGCGCATGCGGGTATGGTCGCGCAGCCAGACGCGTTCGGCGGCCAAAACGACGAGCGTGGCGATGTCGCCGTCGGCGAGGTCGACGTAGGCGTCGAGCGTGCCTTTCAGGTCGCTCTCCGCGCGATCAAAGTTGCGGCCGCCGAGCGCAGACAGCAAGCCGTTGCGGTCGAGCTGAGCACACAGCGCGTCCTGGCGACAGCTGGTGCAGGTGGCGGCGAGGCCCGGGAACGCGCGTCGTCGTCGTCGTTCTCGGTGACGCCGGGCTCGAACGGCGACTCGCGAGGGGCCAGGGCCGAGGACTCGCGCAGGCAGACACCACATACATGCACGAAGCGGTGGTCGCGGCAGACGGCGACGAGGCCAAAGTGCGAGGACGGCATCCAGCGCTTGACCATGACGTTGGGGCCGCCGCGTATGTCGAAGGCGCGGTTGACGCGACAGGCGGCGCAGAAGAAATTGGTCAGGTTGCGATACGTGTCGGCCGACGGGCGGAAACGGCGGACGCTGGCGGCCGACATGCCCTGCGGCATGGCCAAGCTGGCGAGCAAGGCCGGATAATGGTCGGCGGGGTCCATGACATGGCAGGCGGTGCGCCAGAATGGATGGTCGTTTACTACAAATTAAGTAAGTAAGTAAGTAAGTAAGTAAGTAAGCAAAATTAAGTAATCCGGGACAATGTAATCACTGACGCGCTTTGTACCAGGGCGGGCAGACATTGATGATGTTGAGCGCCGCCTGAGCCAGCTTGAGCGTGACAAAGGCCTCTCGCTGTTGCCACAGCTCTGGCTCCGAGTCCCAGGAGCTCTGGGTCGCCGGGCCCTGGGCGGTCTTGAGGAGTACATGCGTGAGCACGAGGCTGCACGTGCGCCGGTCAGCAGCGGCGGCGGGCGACGGCAGCGACGACGGCGACGCACCTAAGGACGTCTTTGGGCAGCCAGGCGAGGTCCCGGGCGCGGGTTTTGCCCTGGCGCACGGCGAGGGCGCTGCTCGTTGCGGCCGGCGACGCGCTCATCGGGTTCGGCCAGTGACGGGACGCGTTCAAGGATCTCGGCGTCCGGGAGAGCCGTGACAAGGTCACAAAATCAGGAGCGGAGTCTGAGTCGGAGTCCAGGGGCTTCAACACGGCGGAAGCAATCGGCCGGAGCCGCTGGCGTCATGTGGGCCCGCCCGGACCTGTGCACAGTCCAGACAGAGCCCTTGACCCGCAACCATGTCCAAGAAAGCAGGTCAGTCGTTGCGTTTCAGCGCATACACCCTGCCCGTCTCACCGCCGCAGACCAACTCGTAAGCCAGATCGTCGAGACCGACATCCCGCCGCGCGGCGGCCCAGTCAACGGCCAGAACCTCAACGTGGTCCCGACGAGCCCCACGTCGCCGACGTCGCCCAAGGGCTCGCGAGTCAACTTCGCTGACGGTTCGTCCATCGACATCCCGCCCGCGGAGGAGCACGCAAAGCCCGGCGCCCATGGCATGGCCGGCGCAGAGGCCACAAGCCACGCTCTCAAGCGCTGTGCGTTCCCTCCCGCTGTTTTCGTTCTCACCTGCGCAGCTACTCACATGACCCAGCCGTCAACTCACCGTACAACACGCCGTTGCAGTCTCCGGCCTGATCATCAATGTTCTCACCCATGAACGCTCTTTCCTTTATTAGGACCGTTGTACGAATAGTGTAACCTCTCTTCTATGAGAATTCAGCAGCACCTAGTGGTCTCCTTCATGTGGCGTTTACTATTCATTGCTGACTGGAGAAAGCTTCGCGGCCTCAATCCTGACACGCCGTTGTTCCGACAGGTGCGAGTGTCGGAAAGACGCGCGACGTCATTTGCACGACGCGTATGTAACGCGAACCTGACGGGAATCGGAAACTTTATCATCACATCCCCTATCTGCTTCTGGTAAGTTCGCAGGTCTCGTAGCCGCCGTCGGGGCAGCCATTCTTGGTCAACACAGCCGTCGACGTCCCGCAGCTTGAGGCTTCTTCACTGGGACACAAGGACATCCTAGGCCGCTCAGGTCTGTTAAACTGGCTCTCCCTCACACACGTTCCAGAGTGTGGAATTTATGAAGCAATATAGCGCGCAGGAAACGGCGTTGTTGCATTAGCAGAATGTCTGATAACCTTAAAACCCACGAAAGTCCATGGGCGGCCGAGTCGGAGGTGCCTTATTCAAGGATAGTGTATCTACTTGGATATACTGTAAAAATAACAAGGTGTCAGAATAAACCAAGGACAAGAGATCTCTCAGAGGAAACGTTGAAACATAGACTTTGGGATGAGAGAGCTGGTGCGCGCCCACAAGACCAAGACCGCAAATTCTTCCTCTGTAAGGCAGGCGTGCTCGAATACCGGCGCGAACTCCTGTGCCGTGATCAACGCGCTGTCGACTGCAGACAACTTGTTGAGGATGGGACACAGCGCCTTGTGCGGCGCGCGCTCGCGATCGTCCTTCCAGTCGGCCTGCTGGCACGCCTGCCCACAATAGCGCGTAAACCTGCACCGCCCGCATGCCTGCAATTTCACAGGGTCGCCTGCGTGCATCGTCGCCGCCGCCACGGTGCATCCCGGCCCCGCGCACGCCCGGAGCCGGCTGCGCGTGCAGATGAGCTGGTGCGTCATCCTGCAGCCCGACTCAAAGTCCGAATGTTGCCTGCCACTGGCACGGTGATAGATATTGTCTCGGACGTCCGCAATCGCCGGGTGCAGGAAGGAAGCGGGACCGGATAGATTGTCCTGGAGTCGGAGCGCGATGTAGGCGAGCACCTCGCGGTTTCTAGCGCTCAGTGCAACGCCGGAGAGGAATACCCCGTTGATGGCGTCGAAGATCATCTGCTCCCAACCTGCAAAAAACAGACCTTCGTCCCCGTCCCGCGAGTCGTGTCCGCCGCGAATCGTACAGAACATCTGTGTTGCTAATATGATTGCCGAGTTCCGTTCGCCGGGCGACCATTCCCGTTGGATGCCCACTCTCTTTCCCAAGGCAGCGCCCAACGAGTCACAGCCGAAGACCAATAGATTTATGACGCTCTTTAACATCATGCCGCGTTGTGGCTCTGCGAGTAATAGCGGCCAGATCGTCGGGCGAGCAATGTCCCGGACCATGGACACGAACGAAACCGCAGAAGGCGTAATGTATGTCTCGCACCAAGCCACGTGAGCAGCGATGCTGGCCTGCGGTCCGAGAGGTAATAGGTCGGCAAGAGATGTCGGCCAGATCCCCTTGCGCGACTTAGCAAAGGTTGCGCCAGGTTTAAGTGGTCGAGGGCCGAGGTAGAATGGAGCAGAGAGGCAAAAGTAGACGCCAGATATGAAGGGATATAGCAGGTCTGTGGAATATTGCGGCAGATACGGATGCCATTGCTGTGTCCTGCATCGATGCACATTGTCTTTCAGAAGACGGCGAAGTTCCTCCAAACGTGGCTCCTCAGTGTGCCCGGTTACATAGTTCCAACGACCGGGAGATACTACGGCCCACGTCCGTTCGCTGGTTCAAGGAGGCTGTATAAGACAGGCTGCTGTTAAGGAGACCAACTGACACAGTATCCCGTTTGTCTATGTACTCGCAACGCCGCGGCACCTGGAGTTCGCGGACAAGTCGGCCACTGTTCTAAGAGTTTCTGCTGCGGTAGGGTATCTGAGGCAATAAGCAAGGCATGCTGCAGTCCCTTGCGATGCGCAGGCCTCGGAGCGCGAGGTCAAGGTGAATTCACACCCGCACGCACTGTGCGCCGCATTCTACACCGACAAATTTTCCACTTTCCACACTGACGAGCTAGAGTCATGGCGACGCCTGGAACAGGGCGCACGCCGGCGCTATATGCGCCTTCCTATTCGGGATAGAAGCCGCACCGCCACCCGCAAGCTGCCCTCGCGCTCGCCCTGCGCATTCTGCCCGTTGTTCGTCGCCTCTAGAACCGCAAATGCGGTGCTGGGCTCGCTTACACGGACCCTGGCTGCCGCTCGAGAATGGAGGCGCCGGAGCCAGAGCTCGACCAGCTCCATCAGCCGCCTCCTATCAGCACCGCGGCGGCCTCTCTGGTCTCGTCCCCACCGCTACTGGCCTCCGTGTTCGTCCCTTACCCCTCGTTATACATATCATTCGCCTCGCCGCTCGATTTCCCTCATAATCCGCTTGTGAAAAACCACCGGACTCTATCTCCCTCCATGGCATGTGCCAGCCTGTTCCCTCCCTCTCTCGCTCCGGATCGACTATCAGCATCACATCGCGTCCTCATCATATGGCAGCAGCGCGCCGCGATGCGGGCTGCAAAGGCCGCTTCATCAGCTCCTGCAGGCCCTCAAGCTGAAGAGTAGTTTTTTTGTATCGAGGAATCTATATGCAATAAAAATATCATTTCATTTAATAACTCATTTGCCCCCGCGGAGACCGTGGGAACAATAAACGGAAGCAGGAAGAGCAGGATTATCCCGCTCAGAAATCTCGCTCACACGCTGCTCCGTGTGCTTGAACGGGCTGCTTGTGAGCACTCCGTGAGCTGCCAGCCATGCTCACCGATGCTCATGAAAGGTAGGGTCGCTCTCCCGCTCACACACTCGTGAGCAGCGTGAGCGCTGATGAGCAACCCGGATTTTTACAGAAGAAGGCGCAGTGACCATGTCCCATGTGAACCAGCATCCCGAAGATCGCACTGCACACGATACCGCATGCTGGGCAGCTGTGCTTTGTTCAGAAGCGAAACGATGAGTCTGTAAATTCACAAGTCCGTCATGTGTGCGCTCGTGCTGAAGGGCGCCTGAGGAATCACCGGGCCTTGCGAATTAGCAAGTCGAGGCTTTTTTCGTCTGACTGGCGGCGAGAAGACCAGCAGCAGGCGACCAGAGCAGCGCGGGCTGGAACTAGCAAATACGAAAGCAAGGTCCAGGCCGGCAGTCTCGACGTGGAGGCGGTGATGCGATGAGGTCAAGAACGATTCGCTGGCCGCCCGGAGGCTTTCACTCTTCCTCTTCGCCGTCGCCGCCGCCGTTGCCGACGGACTACCATTTTTCACAAGAACCACAACACCAACGGGGTTCCTTTTTTCGAGCGCCCCAGTTCCGATTCGAGCCATGCTCTCGCGGTTTTCGCGCTCGTTCTTGCTGCTGGGCCTCGCGTTCATGATTCTCTTCTCGCTGGCCATGTTCCACCCGCCGTCGCGCACATACTTCGACCCGCTCACCGGCGCCGTCTTCGGCGAGGGCGGCGTCGAGCGCGACCTGTCACGATTTGCGAAACAGTCACCGCCGCCGCCAACGACGCGCGAGCCCGAGGAGCGCGTGCCCGGCGCGATCATGCCCAAGCTTGGCAATGCGACCGCCCGCGCCGAGCTGGGACGCGCAACATGGAAGCTCATGCATACGATGACCCTGCGCTTCCCCGAGGTGCGTACTGGCGGCCTTGCTGCGGTGCAGTCCGGTGAACTGACGCCGTGCCAGGAGCCGACCACTGAAGAGCGCGATGCTCTGAACCAATATTTCTATCTCATGTCCAAGCTCTATCCTTGCGGCGACTGTGCAGCGCACTTCCAGAAACTGCTGGCAAAGTTCCCTCCACAAGTGCGTTGACGCCAAGTCGGCTGAGAAGAAATGTACTGACATATTCACCAGACGTCGAATCGAAAAGCAGCGTCGAATTGGTATGTCGAATTCCCTGGCCTGTCTCGTCCTATGATTCGCTGCTGACGTCCGTCGTGTTCTTAGGCTCTGCTTCGTCCACAACCAAGTGAACGAGCGCCTTGGCAAGCCGCAATTCGACTGCGCTTACCTGGGCGACACGTACGACTGCGGGTGCGGGCCCGAGCCCTTGCGTAAAGGCGACAAGAAGCCCGCGGACGACGACGGTGTGTCTATCCCCTGCGCTGCTGGTCTTCGCACGCTCATTATCCAGATTAGACGAGGAGGGGCCTGTGAAGGGCGGTTAATTCCCGTTCCGCGGATTGGAAGCTGCGAAGGATCCACTCATTGCCATGGCTGCCATGGCCGCTACTGTGTCATTTATCTTGCTGTTGTACGCTTAGAACGAACAAGTATCTCACATTATTTATACACTTACTTAACTTGCTCGAGATGCAGCTATGACTATCTGCGTTGCGTCGCGCTGGGTCTGACTTGCGCAGGCTGAGCTCCTGCATCATGCATCATGCTCTGTCTTCAGTCTTCAAGACCAAATCATTTTGTCGCCAGCGATTCGCGCGCCTGGACGTTTTATCTCACATAAACTCGGCCCTTTTATCCAACCAAACGACACAGTTAACTCGCGCCTAACTCACCCACCGTCTCACACCTCGCCCACCACCTGACTGCCTGTCCAGCGTATCGCTGTCGCCAGCTCGGAATTGCTCAAGCATGGTAAAAGAGAACGCGACGTCCTTTCGTACTACGAGCAAGCCGACTGCTCCCCCAAAGTTCAAACCGTCGTAGAGCAGGAAAATCTACTGAGACCATCCAGAGGTTGCGACCGTGGGAATAAATGACTGCTCCTACTGATCGCGATTAACCCGACCGGCGTGGAGAGCTCATGTGCTTTGTCAGCCATGTCAGCCTCTGGAAGCTCAAAAATCGAGGGGAAAAGTCCAGAAAGCAAGATCATTCCCGTGTGCCTCGGGGAATTGCGAGCTTAGCAAGATTCTTCTCTCATATTTCTGACGATGGGGAAAGGTTTTGAGTAGGAAGGGAGAAATTCAAGGTCCGCAGCGGATATAGCGGCCTGCCGCGCAACTCGCTGGTATCGGCTGCGGCCGACTCCGTTCTCACGCGGATCTGAAATTGGCCTACGAGCAAGCTTTGCAGCGCGGGCCACGAATCCCATATGTAAGCCAACTTCGATCCTTTGGATTTATAAGCAACAACGCCATCTCTATATAAGCTTCGGGCTGATACCTCGCTGCACGAACGGACTGCACAGCAATGGCTGCCTACAGCACGACCAAGGCGCTCACCATCGTCCGGCGCAAGGACCTGGACGGTCTCGAAATCCGCGAGTTCCCCGTGCCCGAGCTGAAACCACACCAACTACTCGTGGAGAACGTCGCGGTGGCGCAGAACCCGGGCGATTGGAAGCTGATCGTATACGACCCGATCCCGACTCTGTACGTTCCTCAAGTAAGAGTGAAAGAAACTGACTCATCTTATTACTACCAGCGAAACCCTTGGCGGCGACGTCGCCGGCAAAGTTGTTCGCGTGGGCACGGGGGTCACAAAGTTCAAAGTTGGCGATAGAGTGGGCATCTTCAGTCTTCCATCGCGTACACTTTCCCTCAGACAGTACGGATTCAGGTGTTTGCTTTGACTGCGGTCCTCAGGGAGACGCCGCGCCACGGCGGTTACCAGACACTCACCATCACCGAGGAAGGTCTCACCACCCATCTTCCTCCGAGTTACACCTATGAGCAAGGAGCAACTATATCCGAGGCCTTCATTGCCTCTGCCTGCGGCTTCGTGTCTGGCCTCAAGCTTCCGCTCGAAATCGATGCGCCTTCAAAGAATGAGCCATTCTTGGTGTGGGGTGGCAGTTCCAGTTGCGGCGCATTTGGCAAGTATTATTCCGACTCTCTATGCTGCGCCTACTGATTCTTCATTAGCTGTCCAGCTGGCCAAGCATGCGGGCTACACTGTTTTGGCGACCGCGAGTCCCGCAAACCATGACTACGTCCGGTCGCTGGGCGCTTCGCAGGTCTTTGACTACCGTGATGGTCAGCTCTGTCCGCCTCCATCCCCCTTTTTCAACATCTCATTCACCTTCACAGCCGATGTCGTGTCGAAAATCCGCGCCGCGGCCGGTCCTAAGCTCTCCCTGGTCCTGGAGTGCGTGCCACCCATTCCTCATGACATGAAACCCGACCCACATACATCTTCAGTGCAATCGGGGAAATTACTCCCACAACAGCGGCCGCCGAGTGCATAACGGCTCCAAAAGGGCTCGTCGCTACAGTCATGATGGTCCCCGGGCCGAATGGCCAGTTTGGCCTCGTTCCCGATGAACTCAAAGACAAGTTCGCCCCTCGCGGCGTCGAGTTCGTTCCTGCGTGGACGTTCAATATCGACGTTCCTGGCGTGCGGGAACCCGTGATTTCCGCGCTCGAGAAGCTGGTGCAATCAGGCAAGTTGATCCCTAACCCAGTCAAGGTCCTTCCCGGTGGCCTGCGTGCTGTCCCGGAGGGCCTGAAGCTTGCCCAGGCCAATAAAGTAAGCAGGTCATGGGTGCTTTAAAGAATGTTGATCTCCGACCTTTTCTTCAGGTATCAGGCCAGAAGATTGTCTATCGCATTGCAGACACCCAGTTCTGAGATAACTAGGAGCGGCCGACGTTTTCGTACATGTATGTCATATGAAACTCGAATCTACTATCGTGTGAGCCACCCACAAAAGAGGAGCGGGCACTGCATATCACCCTGGAGAATGCACCATGTCTTATGGATTCGGCCCATTTGACTGTTCTCGGAATCGGAGCCAAAACGGGACGCGGCCGTTCTTTTTACCTTCATGTTCAAGCTGACTCTCCGCTTCACGAGCAGCCCAAGGCAGATCACAGCATCCGCATACCCGGCGGACATGGTCACCGAAATAAATGCCGCCATCGCGGCTTCAGCTGGCTTAACCGTCTCCATATAACTTGCTTCTTCGTTCTGCTAGTAGCATCCTCAGCATGGGCGACGACTACAGCACCACCAAGCTGCGCGCAAGGACTTCGACTCTTTGAAGATTCTCGAGTTCCCTGTCCCTGAACTCGAGCCGCACGAGCTCCTGGTGGAGAATATCGTGGTCGCTCAAAATCCGGTGGATTGGAAGCAACTCGCGTGGGATTACTGGATTCCAGACATGTACGTATCGTAGCCTCCTGGACGTACCTATAGCTGACCTTTCAAGCCCATGGACCAACGGATGCGACGTTACAAGTAGCGTTGTGAAAGTCGGGTCGGGCGTAACGAAGTTTAAAGTCGGCGACCGGGTGAGCATTGTCTGCGCATTAGGGTCGCGCGGGCCCCGCTGAAAGGTGCGAAGGTCATCTCGTACCTTTCGCGCCGGACTGCCAGACACGGATCATATCAAACGTTATCGATTGCGGACGAGGACTTGACGGCTATTCTCCCACAATCGTACACCGACGAGCAAGGCTCAACGATCCCCCTCGGCTTTATTACTGCCACCTGCGGCTTCATTGACGCGCTCAAAATACCGCTGAGCGTGGACGGACCGGTAAAGAATGAACCGTTGCTTGTCTGGGGCGGAAGTTCTAGCGTCGGTGCTTTTGGTGCGGTTCAGTTTCTTCTTGCAGGCATGCAGTATGGCCCTGATGTGGAAGTCAGCGATACAATTGGCTGTGCATGCGGGATACACTGTGTTTTCTACTGCTAGTCCCGCAAATCACGCCTATGTCATTGGGCGCTTCTCAAGTTTTTGATTACCACCAACGTACGTCTTTCCTTTTGGCGGCACTCCTGGTCAACTAATTCAGAGCTCTAAAGCCGATGTGGTGGAGAAAATCCGCACTGCCGTTGGTCCCAACCTTTCCGTTGTTTACGAGTGAGTGGGAAGCCGTGTAAGTACACACGGCATGCTTCCTGACCGATCCTTTCACGAAGCGCGATCTCTGAGAACGGGTCCATCGAGGCTTCCGCGGCAAGCATCACCGCGTCAAGTGGATTAGTTGCGTCCGTGCTAGTACCGTTGACCGGAAGTGCAAGCCTCGTACCTTGCACTTCCCACTTCCCACTTCCCAAAATTTCGACTCAGTCTTGCCATTGTACAATATATTAAAGCCTTTGAATATGTTTTCTTCCTTAGAGATATAGCTGTAGCGAATATCTCGTCGTCGCAGTACGTCGGGCGCATCCGGAGATACCGGCCAAGGCTGCTGTCACGTGGTGCAAACACACCACCACAACGCGACCGTTGCTCGTCTTGCCGCTCACACACCGCTGACCCGCACGCGTAGCGCGGCCGGGCGGGCTGCCAAGGTTGCGCTTATACGCACATGTGTGTGCGTCTCGGTGTGGGGCCAGCAAGAGAAGCAGCGGAAATGCTTCTGCTTTGCTGTTGCCCGTTAATTATTGGGCCCAAGGTGAGTGTGTAGGTCTTGTGCCCACAAGCTGTTTCTTACGTAATCAAAGCAGCTTTCTGCAACTCACAAGGGCCCGATGACCTCAAGCTCTTCATATTGATAGCCCACGCCCGAGTACTTCGCGTTGGTGAGTAGTTAGTTGCCGGAGTTGTCGGCGTGCTCGTGCGCATCGACTTCGGCCTGCGCGCCCAGCCCCGGCGCTGTTCCGCGCTATTTCGCCCGTAAGGGCGGGCTTGGCAATCGGTCTTATGGTGCAGGCTCGCCTGGCGTTCGCATGACGTCCGCGGCCAGTGGCATGCTCGTGTGTGTCGACTTGGCTTGCATGCCCAGTCCCAGTGCCATTCCACACTCCTTTGCGCATCACGGCAGCGATTGGCAGCCCGTACAGCCCGTACTATAGTACGGGTTCGCCTGGTGTTCGCGCGACGTCCGCAGCCAGCAGCCTGGTCTCGCGCGCCGACTTCGGCCATGTACACCCAGTCCCGCCGCCGTTCCGCACCATGCTGTGCGTAACGGCCACGCCTGGTAGCCCGTAATGCTGTACGGACTCGCCAGACCTCTGCGTCATGTCTGGAGTCGGCCGCGTGCTTGCGTGCGCCGCATTTCGGCCATGTACACCCAGTCCTGCCGCCGTTCCGCACCGTCCTGTGCATAACGGCTACGCCTGGCAGCCCGCACTATATTGCGGGCTCGCCTGGCGTTCGCGCAACGTCCGCGGCCGGTGGCGTGCTTGCGCAAACGGACTTTGGCCGTGCGCGCCCAGCCCCACCGCCGTGTTGCGCTGTTTCACACAGAACGGCGGCACCTGGCGGCCCGTACTATGATACGGGCTCGCCTGGCGTTCGCGCAATGTCTGCGGCGAGCGGCGTGCTCGCGCAACCGCACGTAGGCCCTGCGCTCGCCCAGTCGCGCCGCCGTTCCACACCATTTCATGCATAACGGCGGCGCCTGGCAGCCCGTAATATACCGCGGGCTCGCCTGGCGCTCACGCGACATCCGCGGCTAGCAGCCTAATTGCGCTCGTCGGCTTCCCTCAACTCTAGAATATTTGTGACCGCCTTCACGCTGCCGCTGCATGATGTATGCCGACACAACCTCATGCTCCTGAGCTGTCGGTTTCTAAATCATGTCGTTTGTAGCTCACTGGGTATTCTCCCCTTTCCCTGCTCAGTTTCTTTTTCAATGAAGATATTTGGGAATGCAATGATCCAGAGGCTCGTGGGCATGCACAGAGTAAGATGGTGATTAAGGGAGAGTAGTGTACTGCGAAAACACTGCCTGTTCAATACTAAAAGGCGCGGATAGTCAGGCGGTCCAAGTTCAAAGCTTCGCAGATGGTGTTGCACTTGTGTTGGACGGTGAATTTTGCGACACCGACCGACCCGCCGTTATTGAAGCTTGCCTTATCGTTGAGCCTTCACTGCGTCAATAATACCCTAGAGTATAAGCATGTCAAGAAAACGCACGTGTGAGCAATTGCGTTGTAAATGTAGATCTTGTTGTTTCGAGATAGACCTGCCGAGAACGCGTTTACCCTTGTCCATATCGTAGCCTTGTACTTACCATGGAAAACGGCAAAGACGAGCCTTCGCTCCGTTGCCTGATAAGAGTAATGAGCCAGCGCTGCAAGGGTTTGGTCCGCGTGATTATTGCTGGGTTCGGCAACAGCACATGCGTCGAATGTACCCTGCACATGTGGTACCATTGCACTGTCGACGATCCAGGCGCGGCCGTACCGCGTGCGACTCATGTCCTTGTAGATGCAACCTGGTTCAAAAACGAATTCTGTGGCCATGGATAGCGTACACAATCAGGAAGAAGGCTGCATAAACAGGAAGGATAGGACGTACCATATACCGCAAGATCCTTGGCCTTGAGTTCCTCGTAGAATGCTTCAGAAATAAGGCGCAGCATCTCGCGCCTGCAAAGCTCCCCTGATAGCGCATGCATATTGAGCGGAATCTCCACATGTAGACCTTGGGGGCCAAAGGAGTGGAACTTGCGCGCTGTGTACGTTTTTCGCGCTGCATCATCTGACATCTAGAGCCAGCTCAGTCACAATAAACGAGTACAGAACTTAGTTACCTGGAAGACTTCCTTGTGCGCGTGTTTGGCCTCTGCGACATGCTTGACACGAACATCGAATGGTGCATCGCCAACTTGAACCAGGCGAATGGCGTGACTGGGCTCATGGTCGTCGTCCAGCAAATTGACATCAAGCGAAACAATCTCGATACGCCAGGCTGTGACGCTGACAGCTTCAAATGGGCTGCTTCGCCGAGTCTGCACAGGCGCGAGGTCGTCGTCCGCTGCAGTGAATGTGAGCACTTGAAGCAGAATGTGGAAACTAGGTGAAGCTTACAAGGGTTGCCATCCTCATCCTCTGGGTTTTCAGCGGTACTGGCCCGCCGCTTTCGCGATGAGCTCTTTACCGGTGAAGCCGGGATGCCTTTCTGGCGGTAGCGTTGCTGCGACTCCGCTATGGCCTGCAAAGAATCAATCAGTGTACCAACGTTGATATACGAGCGCACCTCAGCGTTCAGTGTGACGTCGATGTGCAGCTCCATGCGATTATGCTTGACAGCTACCGCGGAGAGATATTGGCCGTAGTTCTTCAATGTCGTTCCCGGACCATATGCGTGGTGCATGAAGACCTGCCCGATGGTCACATATGTGTTTCCAACCAGCGGCTGAATCTTTTTCTCCTGCACAGCAAGCTTGTTGCTGGCAAACAGGATGAAAATATCGCGCTCAACGTCCTCCGGCCTATAATATGCATAAGTGTTCAGCCTGCAGAATGCAAATGCGTACTTTCAATCTGATACCCAGCCTGTGTCTTCACATATCTGACGACTTCTTGCTGGAGGCTGGCCTTCAAGTTGGGCCAGGGCAGATGCGAAGCCCATGAATCGCTCTCAACAAGGCCAGCGGCAAACTCGACAGGCGCAATATTGAGCAAAGCAATCTTCTTAATCTATGCCCCTGTCAGTGCCATCAGGGCAACGAAGGACCATGAACTTACCACAACAAATATGTCATCCGGTGTTGCAGTTGGTCGAACAACGGAAGGAGCCTGCGTCGACTGAAGCCCGGTGAACTTCCTGCCCGCGAAGACCTTCGGTATAATCCGAGGCTGACGATGACCAGCGACGTTGGTCTCTAGCGGCGTGATGTTCTGGTTATTTGCGCCTTGATTGCGAGCGATCACTTGCTGGGATTGAGCCAGCTGATCCTAGGGAATGGAGTATTAGAACACGGTTTATGATAGAAGTAAGTCTCCAGATCTCACCGGGGTGGGACCGCCCATCTGAGTTACATGGCTGGCAGATACAAAACTGGTGATGCTGGACGGTTGGCGAGGGTTGAGTGGGTGCCGCAATACACCGTCAATCCCATTAACCACTTGGTTCATGGGCGGAGCCTTGTACACCGTCGGAGGCTGACCAAACGGCGGAGGCTGACCAAACGGGGGAGGAAGTGATGGACGCTGTATCTCGCCCATACTATCCCGGGTATGGGCTGCTCAAATTGAGTGTCTGTAGTTTGTATTCGATGGAATTGACTGACCAGCGTCATTGGCGCAGTCACCGCATCGGCTCTGCTCAGCAGGCATGAAGGGAAAGAGTTCGCCGCATGAGCGACACAGGGTGCCAATGGCTCGCTCCAATGTTTTCGTCCTTTCGGTACCAGTGAGGGCAGAAATTTGGTTGCAGCAGGGTTTGCACCCTGGCTTGTCTTCGGAAACGCGAAGGCGGTCGTAGTTCTGTCCGCAATAGTTGCACGTAGGCATTGGGAGTAGAGTAAGAGTGAGACGTATTACTGTATAGTGAGTGAGGTTCGAAAATGATTAAGGATGGCCAATTCAAGTCAGCGATGTGGCGTGAGACCGATTTTATACTTCGGTGATTGAATTGGGCACAAGCGTTCAAAGTGAGCCTTGGAACTCCCCCCACCGTCATCGAGCTTCTACTCTTTGGCAGCCCTCGCTATGCAATCCACATGGCTTAGCCATTGGAATTCAGGCACAACGGTCATTACCATGATCGCAGCCGCATTCTGGGCATGGCACTTTCGAACTGCACTGCATAATTTCCTTGCCATAGATTGGGGCTGTACCGTCAAGTCGCATGAATATTTACACCAGTCCAGGTCAAAGCGTGTGTCTACTACATTTGCCATTCATGCTGTGTCCAGTGATTGACCAGGGTTGAAGGTTCGGCGAAGCGTTCCTCGAATAATTGTGTTCGCTACATCTCGACCGCAGGGCAGGCTGTGATTGGCACATTGCTCCTTATTCTCCTTCCTTGCGCGCTCCTTATCCTTGGTGGCTGGTGCCTGATGAGTCTCATTCGGCTGGTTTATGTGGCTATTGGCGCAGTTCCTCGACCTGCAAAGCGTGCCGTACTGTTGGGAGCGCCCTCAATATTTCGTTCCAGCTACGCGTCAGCTCTATCAAGTCACTACGCGATTGCCATAGGTCTCGGAGCAACCCTCAGTGCTGTATTCACAGTATTTCTCCTACGTCGGCCTCCTACCCCACCCGCGATCAAAACCTTGGTGATTCGAGGACTGGGAAAAAGGCTATGGACACTCGGTCAGTATTTCGCCTCCATTATACATATCTTTCTGATATTCCTTTGTCAAGACGTTAGTGATGACTTTACAATTGACCAGGTCTTCGACGGACTGGCAGCAAAGTACAGCTTGAAGCGGCGGTACCAAAAACGAATCAGACTCTTCCTAGCGTCGCGCTTGCTCCCTTTGCAGCCATACGAGCGCGTTGGTGATCTACACCTCGATGGCTTGTCAATCTTGACTATCCTGACGCCGATGTTTGGGGGTGCACGTACAAAGACGGAACACCGGCCCATTGGTGCTAATCAACACACTGATGGTAGTGTTTGTATGTTTGTTTACTTCTCTTCATCTGCATCTGCCTGACCTGAAGCAGTAAAGCGCTTTCCTGAGCTTGGCGGCATTGTACAGACCTACCTCGACAAGGGCAGAACTCAGAAAGCCATACTGGAGGATCTCCGTCGCGAACATCCGGACATCCCGCCTTTCTCGTGAGCGCCCCACTGCTACATTCTTCAGGGAAGGACTAAGGTCACCTTTAACCCCAGTAAACGAACCCTCGCCAACATTGTGCGCTCGTGCAACTTGCGAACATCCCGTAATCCCCAAATTACGCCCACGGAAGCCGGTGCAGCCATCCTCCAGTACATCGACAAGGATCTAGTTCGACGTCAAGGGTACCACAAGGTGCACAGTGAACTGCGCAAACAAGGAAACCACATGCCGCGGTGCGCAGACCCATACGGAGTGCAGACCACTATTGATCATTAGAATAGCGAGTTTGTGGAGTTGTTCCTTCGAGAGCTGGAACCAGAAAAGGTACTGGCGCGTCATCCTGGAGCAAAGAAACAGCACACCGGCACAATAAACCGTATAGGTCCCAACGAGGAGTGGTCTTGCGACGGCCATTTGAAGCTTCTGCCAGAAATGGGTCTCTACATCTGGGGCATCGTTGACGTCTATTCGCGGCGTGTTCTGCAACATTTTGTGGTCCGCGATGCAAGCACATCGGTCAATGTTCGCGCTCTTTACCTCCGCGTTGTGAAGAAGTACGGAGGTACGTTGGCCAGGCTGATTATATGTGTCTGGCTTATAGGGCATAGGGATTCCCTTCCAGCTCAGCCTGGACCAGGGCTCAGAGACCAACCACGCAGCAGCAATTCAAATATATTTACGGTGCGTCCTCAAAGATTCAGCACACCTTTATTAACTGGCCTACTTAGAAAATCTTACAACGAAGCTGACGTCGATGTGTATCCTGCATATGCGGGCCTCAAGAGTGTGTACAACATCACAGTGGAGCGCCAGTGGCGACCTCTGTACCAGGAGGTGCTTGAGAATATTCTCATTTGGTTCAGGAAAGGGCTGCATGGTGGCACGTATCACCCGCAGAACCCGCTACATCAGTACGCAGCTTCGTGAGCTGCTAACTCACATTTCTGACAACTTTACAGACAAATCATGCAATGGGTCTGGGCGCGAGTGGTTCAGAATGCTGTCGATAAATGGGTGGATGGTCGCAATAGCGACCGCATTCGAAGGCAGAAAGATGCCAAGCTGCCAACTGGCGGCCAGCCGGACGACTTTTATTACCAGCCTGAATCTTGGGGTGGCAAGGACTGTCTTGTTCCAATTCCAGAGGAGCTGGTTGAGGAGCTGGTTGATCGTCTTTCTCCACCGGATTTGTTTCATTTTGGTAGCCCCGAACTGGAGGCTCACTGCGACGCCATTCACCGTGACCACTTCCAGTCTGTTGAGTTAGACGTCGAGAACGCATGGCCCACTGTACGCTACATGATCAGCATGTTACCAGCCCAAGACGCAGCGCAATAGATAACAGTCGCCTTCCTCATCGCTCATTTGATACTATGTTCACACCATGGGAGAAAGACAGCAAAGTTAAGGATTAGAGCATCACTATTGATCCCCCACAACTCGCTGTTGATGCTCATGTCATTGTCCTCTGGCTCCTCACGGTCAACTTGCGCCCTGGAAGTTGAATCAGTGCTCCTTCGCTTTGGCCAGCAGTACCGTCGAATAGGTGTTGTGCTCATAGTACGTGTTGCTGCTGATCACCGCCTGGCTGCCAAACGTCTGGCGCATGTACTTGCCGTGCTGTGCGTGCTGCACTCCTGCAGGTTGCGTTCAGCACAGAGCAAGGCCGACCGGGCAGAACAACAGCGAAATAATGACGAACCAGTCACACCAACACATCGTCGAGCCCTTCGCGATCGTCGAGCTCTTCGCCCTCGATGACAACCGGGAAGTATTCCTTAACCCGAGCTGCATGTGTCCTTCCATCCTGCCCTTCCGTCGTCATCGAGTACATGGTGGCCTGTGAAAACCAAACAACGCTGCCGCGGCCACCGGGTCCGGACAGAGGGATCTCCTGGGAGTTCTCCTGAGTCGGGCGCTGGCCCTTCTTGCACTTCACGACACGGATGTTGAAGTGTAACAGCAGGGCCGACGGGTAAAGAACGAATGCACCACGAGGACACTGCAAAATGATCCCTAGCTCCCAGAGGACAATCCACGACCATTCGTCCTCGCCAACGAGCCCTGCACGTTTAATCAGTGGTCTCCTCCCCAGAGCAGCAGAGTAAAGAGAGCGCACCATCTTCCCAGTAAGCCAACAGGGCGCAGAACAGCGCTGCCACGTTGCGCGAGTCGGAATGGGGTAGTGTGATGCAGCGCTGGACTCCAGTTTCAGGCGATGGAACGTTTACGCAGCAGTTCCAGAAGAGCCCAAACTGAGGCTCGAGAGCGCGCGTACCCGGTGCAGATCTTGCACGGTGCCATGCCGCGTTTTCTTTCATGCGCCTGGCCATATCTGGGAACCGCCGCTCAACAATACTCGTAAGCACGCTCCTGAAATACCATCAGCAGTGAAGAATAATTGTATTATGGTGCTAACGTACGTGTAACGTGACAGGGGACCGTCGCTGCGCATAAGCCAAGCCACATTATTGCGGTACTTGCGATGGAAAGCCGTTTCAAACGGCTCCTGGGGGAGTGTCAGCATAGCATCAACAAGAAGGGCATCAAGGCACGCACAGCGCTGTACTGTCGATGCACGCCCATGCACCCAAAGAAATGGTCACCCCGAAGGTTGGCGACCCGATCCCTTGCTGGTATTGGGCAATGCTGGGCAAAAAGCTGCAGATCGATGGCGAGTTTGTGAATGAGGTGCTCGCCAGGCTTGACGTCTGCAACGACCTTCGAGCGAAAGGCGACGCATCGCCCGTTCCGGTCGCAGATGGCCAAGTCAGCATCGTTGTCGGCGTCGTGGGGAACAATGAGTAAGTGCGCCAGCATATTGATGAGTTGAGGAGTGCCATAAGCAGCACGAACTGCGTCACGTTTCCATCGAGGGACGCTGCCGCAGTTGCCCGACTTCGCGACGTTGAGGTGCTCCAACTCCGGGGCGAAAGAACCGGCTGCTGTTGCATCTGGAGGTAGCGTCGGGCTCAGCACGATAGTGCGCCGTTCTGCGTTGCGCCTGGCTGCCCGTGCGACGTCGATCGGCCGGACCTTGCGTCGCTTCTTTGCTGGGCCGGGCTCTGGGAGCAGTTGAAGTTGCGCTTTCGGCGCTGCTGCTGCCTTGGCCGCATCATAAGTGAGATGGGAGAGGGTGAAATGGACGGGGAAGAAGTCGAAGTTGTCCGTGACAGACCGGCACTGCGCAAGCTGCAGCACGTTGCCTCTGCTGTCGATTGTACGCTGCTCGTAGTCGATTGATGGCGGGCACAACTTGTCGAGGGAACGAGCGTCCTGCGTGGAAAGCTTCATACGTTTAGCACCAGATGTTGCGCTTGTCGATGCAGCTGAATGCTTGCGTTTGGTTCCGGTACAATGTGCCGCAGGCTGGTGGGAAGTCTGAACCGCATTGGCTGAGTGGTCGGCTTGCCGAGCAGCAGCAGCACGAGCACGGGAACGCGTGTAGTAACGGTGCAGCACTCGATTCGGCACAGCAAGCCGCGGGTCTGGGTTCAAATCGTAGTCGTTCGTGCTTAGACCGGTACGCATGACGAGATCAATGAGGCAGACGTCGGGAAGTGAGATGAGGGAGTCGTCAGCACGTGCAACGAACATCGGCATGCTATAGGAATTCAGGATGCAGTAGACTCCATAAATGAGCATGCTTACACATCAGAAATAAGCTCCTGAGCAGATGCCTGAGCTGTAGCATACTCCTCTGGAGTTGCATCCAGCTCCTGACTGACAGACGTGGTAGACGGAGCCACAATACTCGTCACGTCTGGAGCCAGCAAGCCTAGCACATGCTCCGGAGTATGCGCGGCTTCGACTGCCATGTCCGCAAGCCAGGATCCGGGTCGCAAACACGAGCGTGTGCGGTCGGAAGAGAGAGGCTTGGTCGGACTTGCAACTGCGACGTGTTTACTCCGCTCTCCCACTCCTACTGAACTCGTCTACCCCCGACTCAGGCCTGGTCGCCAATCAGCACGCACGCGGCCTCCGCGTCGCCCCCGGAGAACGAGCAGCCCACCCAGCAGCACTGTTGCGCGGGCAGGGAGGCAACACCGGTCAAAGATGGCCGGATTCGACCCGCGAGCGCGTTCCGTCGCCTCCAGAGCCCGCACAAAGACTCAGCACTCCCATACATCTGTATGGGCTGCTGGCCGGATTGTATCCGCATGCAGGCGCATGGCATAAGGGCTGACCGCGAGTTCGGGCGCCGCAACCCACGAGGACGAGTGCGACGCCGGCCGTTGACCCCGCGAGAACGCCCAGCAAACCCGTACATTTGTACGGGCTGCTGGGCGGGTCCTATGTGCGCGCGTGCGCCCATGCGTACCGCGCAGGCGAGCCGCAGGTGGCCCGTGTCGGCGGGCGCGAGTGCAGCGCCGGCCGTTGTGCCGCGAGAACGCCCAGCAAACCCGTACATTTGTACGGGCTGCTGGGCGGGTCCTATGCGCGCGCGCGCGCCCAGGCGTACCGCGCAGGCGAGCCGCAGGTGGCCCGTGTCGGCGGGCGCGAGTGCAGCGCCGGCCGTTGTGCCGCGAGAACGCCCAGCAAACCCGTACATTTGTACGGGCTGCTGGGCGGGTCCTATGCGCGCGCGCGCGCCCAGGCGTACCGCGCAGGCGAGCCGCAGGTGGCCCGTGTCGGCGGGCGCGAGTGCAGCGCCGGCCGTTGTGCCGCGAGAACGCCCAGCAAACCCGTACATTTGTACGGGCTGCTGGGCGGGTCCTATGTGCGCGCGCGCGCCCATGCGTACCGCGCAGGCGAGCCGCAGGTGGCCCGTGTCGGCGGGCGCGAGTGCAGCGCCGGCCGTTGTGCCGCGAGAACGCCCAGCAAACCCGTACATTTGTACGGGCTGCTGGGCGGGTCCTATGCGCGCGCGCGCGCCCAGGCGTACCGCGCAGGCGAGCCGCAGGTGGCCCGTGTCGGCGGGCGCGAGTGCAGCGCCGGCCGTTGTGCCGCGAGAACGCCCAGCAAACCCGTACATTTGTACGGGCTGCTGGGCGGGTCCTATGCGCGCGCGCGCGCCCAGGCGTACTGCGCAGGCGAGCCGCAGGTGGCCCGTGTCGGCGGGCGCGAGTGCAGCGCCGGCCGTTGTGCCGCGAGAACGCCCAGCAAACCCGTACATTTGTACGGGCTGCTGGGCGGGTCATATGCGCATGCGCGCTCCGCGGTGTGCGGCGCAGGCTGGCCGCGGGTGACTGATGTTGGCGGGCTCGGGTAATCTGCACGTCTCCAATTTCTCCCTTCTGGTGAGCTCACGATCGGGTTCCACACTCTCTTCGTGCTCGTCGTGCAGCACGACAAGCAGATCGAGCCGCCGATGAAGAGGAGCGCTCTGGCCTCTGGCATAGCCGCTGCCACTGCCTCGCGCGTTTGCCAAGGCGATGAGCAGGATGCGTGAGGGCGACACATGGGACTCGGAGCTCGGGAATGCACAAATAGGTAGCCCGCCATAGACATTCAGTACGTACCACGCTGACAATTGAATGAATGTCTTTCCCCCCAACTTTTGTGAGCGACTGATCAGCCGATGAGTATCGGCTCTTGGTGCGTGCAGAATGAGCACCAGCACCTACTTACCTGAAGCAAATCACGAGGGACAACAACATTCTCGGCAAGTTCGAGCTCTCCGCGTTGTTTTTCGCGGTTTACCAGTGCAATATAGATCTTGAATTGTATAAGTGCCCGCAAAGAGCTGCTCGCCAAACGCTGTCCGAGTCGGTTGGTGGCCTCCCGGACCACCCATTCAATTTTTAGGCCCCACACTCGCAGTCTCGTGCCTAATCGCACTGAATCCAATCCTCGCGCATGCCCTCGCGTCCGAACGCCCGGTACGCTGTCCGACCGTTTCGTACAGGAATCGTCTCACGGTGCCGTACAGACACCGCGCCCGAAATTCGACCTGAGCTTGCTGCACAGACACCCAGCGCGATCAGTTCGCCGCCGGTTGCCAACATCGGCGAGCGCACACCCAGCGCTGGCTGCAGCTCCGGCGCTGAAACCAGCGAGCCCGTATATAATACGGACAGCTGGGCGCGTCGTATCCGCGCGCATACGCCCACGCTGGGACGCTGGGCTCGTCGCGGACGACCGATATCGGCGAGCGCGCATCCAGTGCCACATTCCCAGCAATTCCGTAGACCAATACGGACCGCTGGGCGCGTCGTATCCGCGCGCATACGCCCACGTTGGGACTCTGGGGTCATCGCGGACGATCGATATCAGCGAGCGCACACCCAGCACCAGCTCCAGCAGCACCGCAGATGCCCAGCGAGCCCGTATATCGATACATATGTATTCAAGAAGTTTTTCAAGATACTGTAATTGTCGGACGGTGCCTCTGAAATTAACGCCCTATGCTGCCCCAAATGCCCACAGCTCCAGAGCATTGCAGAGCTCACAGCATTCGTGCTCCGTGAGGAATGCACCGAAAGACTGATCTTCGACGCTTGAAGTCTGTGAGTACCTAATAAGTTGAATGGCTTCCCGCCTCACCGATAGTATCCACAGCTAAATATCTGCACCTTGGGCCCATCGATGATAGCTGAGCATCTCAATAAGAATTTCCCCGGAGCGCGGGCATGATAGACAAACCTTTCATATTGAGGACAGCCCCTCGTCGACCCAAATGCTCGTACGACCAGTGTGCAAATGCATGCAGAAATTGCGCCGCCGGAATCTTGTCGAGCGTCAAGCCTTTCCCAGAACCGCTCACAAGAAACTCAGTGCCAGATGGCAGATATGGCTGGCAAAGGAGGATGCGCTTTGGTGTATCCGCTGACGTCTCAAAGAGGACGGTGGTCACGATAGAGACTAGAGAACAGATGTGAGAAGCACAGAATTCACCGTTAAAAAGAACTTGCCCTTCAGCTTTAGCTTCCCCACGGGGTAGCGACCTTCGAAATCGACCAAGAGTTGCCGCATGATAGCTAGGCCATGTCCGACGTCCTCAGCGACCGTCTCCCCCTGCGTTTTGGCACGTAATCATGGAACTCCTTGGCAATACACTGCTCGACGCCTTCTGGGAGGGCACACTGCATTCAGAGTCTCAGACCGACAATCGCAACGTGGAAATCTAACTCACATTAAAATGTTTGCAGTGACGACGGAAGCTCCGCTCAGCAAGGCCGAGGCTGAGTGTCACCTTGTTGCCTGGTCGGTACGTGCTGGCTGTATCGATATCTGGGAGTGTGTGGTCTCCCGTGGGATCTTTCTCCCTCGTGAGCTCAAGTGTTTCTTTTGCGTTGAGGAATCGGGCCTTCGGTTGCTTCAACCTGCTGCAGCTGTAGAGATTTGGACCTATTTTCCAGCTTAATTGCATTTCAATAATGCGAATCGATGATGGTATGACAACATACTGGTTTGAGAATGTCAGGCATTTCCTTGGACAGTTCCTGGAGAGAGATAACCCCTTGAAGATCGTGGGTCGTAGTATTCGGTGCCATGGTGGTGATGATTCAAGTGTAAAAGACATGAACACGATGCCGGAGTCTGGGCTGGCCTTGCTGGTATCGCGCGTCACCTGCGTGTTGCATTATGGCATGAGCTAGCACGTGACCAAGTCTCGGAGACGGCCGAAGGCGCTCGCAGCAACCATCAACTCATCCAACTATGGAAGGAGTTCAAGTACTGCAATAAGAAATTGGGATACGGTGTACTGAAATGAGAGAGTAAATGATGCTTTTGCACCTTCGCCAAAAGCGGAAGCGGATGTCGGCCGGTATCTCCGAATTCACCGGATGCACCGGATGCACCCGAAGCACTGAGACAGCAATAATACTAGCTACAGCTGGTCTCAATGGAAGAAAACATATTCAAAGGCTTTAATATATTGTACAATGGCAAGACTGAGTCGAAATTTTGGGAAGTGGGAAGTGGGAAGTGCAAGGTACGAGGCTTGCACTTCCGGTCAACGGTAGTGCTAGGCATTCCGGATAAGGACTTCGGTCATGTCAAGGTGGTCTCGGCGTCTGCATTCCGTATTTCCGACGCAGGCATTCGGGAGAGCACGTACGACGTGCTCAACCGGTTGCTTCAGTCGGGAAGGCTCATACCCCACCCTGTCAAGCTCATGCCCGGGGGATTAAATGCGGTCAAAGAGGGCTGGCTGCTCGGCCAAGCGCGCAAGGTCCGTGCACGGCGCGCTGAGATCTCTGATCCTAATCGAGTCGGCTTTCAGATTTCTGGTGAGAAGCTCGTGTATCGTATCGCAGACACGAAGTTCTGAGGGGGGTGGGGGCGGGGGGTATACAAACCACCTTGCGCAGCCGGAAAGCCGGAAAGACCATTGCTTCCGTTAGGCGCATCGGTCTTCTGTATCAGCCTTCAGGCCCCTATTAAGAGACCTTTTCGTCTTGCTCGATCATGTTAACGGTGCCGTCGGTCCCTGAAGCCGACATAAACAACGCTCGATTGCTACATGAAATATCGCGAGGTGAAGTCTTAAACTCACTCTTGACACTTGCTTTCCTCCTTCTCATCAAAGCTGGGTGACAGGTGAACCTTGGCCGGGATAACCACAGGGATCGACCTGGATCGATGGAGTGTTGTTGATTAGGCTTTATGCAGCACAGGATCGCCAGGGGCGAGCTGTGGAATCAGCACAGCCATGTGGCTGCACACATCCCGCTCGAAGGCTGCAGCAACAACCGTCCTGATGTGCCCGCGCGGCTGCAGTGCGCCCACAGCGTCTCCATCTGCCCGCCGCCGCTGAACTAGATGACACTGCTTTGTATCATTCTTCTCTTTCTCTTACCCTCTCCTTCGTCCATGGGGTCGGGACTCGCGGTCGTCGTTCTGGCGCTCTTGCGCGCCGGCGTGCGCGCACAGAATGTGAGTATTGAAGGCTGTCACCCGATTGGACAATGGCTGACACAAGTCATGCTGCAGACTACCGCGAAATGCCTGGGCGACTTTAGCTGGGTGTGTCATTGAGTGGCAAGGCCCGAGGAGATTTCATGCTAAGCGACGATACCGATAGTCCTTCAACAACTTCGGGCAGAGTCCATGTCTTGTCGCTGCGTGCGCGTCTCTTCTCCTGCAGCGATCACCGATCTTACATCACGCCTTTCTCAGTTACCTGCTCCTCCCATGCACGCCCGGCGGTGGGCGAGTGAGCGCTCTACCAGCGTCGGGTAGTAGCTATATCACGCCAGTCTCTGGAGGATCGTTGGACACCAACGCGTGAGTCATTCGGATGTGGTCTATTCCATAGCCGAACTGACATGCATTGACAGTTGCGTGAGTTTTCGCGCGGAATGGTGATGGCAGGCAGTAATTGACGTTGATGGCAACGCCGTCTGCAGACGTGCTCGAGTGTCACGTACAGCGCTATTCAGGCATGCGCACTGTGCCAGGAAGGCAAAATTGTCACGTACGTTGCATATTTGCACGTAGCTCTGAGACATGCGGCCAGGCTCATTTCCACCCCCGCAGATGGTCAGACTGGAGGGCGAACTGTAGCGACGAGCAGATATCTATCGGACAGTACGTTTCGTATCGCCCTGCAACGAAGGTCGCGTCTCACTCTACGCGGCCCTGAATAGGTATCCAGAAGTCGTCGATCCTGCCACTCGGCTACCGCAGTGGTTGTTTCAGGACGTGGTCAAGAGTAACAGATTCGACTCCTCCAAGGCTGAGCAAGTGGCTGCCTCGTCGTGTACGCGAAACAGCAATCGCACGCTTCGAGGGTCATTCTGACAGAGCTTATCGGCAGTGCCGGACAACAGGGCAGGTATTCCAACTACCGCCACCTCCACCCCGACGCCGCCGGTGACCCGAAGACCGTCACCGAGCCCATCTAAGCCAGTGCCACTATTCGCTGTGCGTTCTTTCCCTATATGAAGCAGTGGATCTACGAGAGCTGGAACTCACCCGCCATGAACATCCAGATAATTGCGGGCACCATCGGAGGGATTGCGACGTTGCTGATCACCGCAATAATTACCACCTGTGTCATCCGCCGGAGAAGGCGACGACGGCAGGGCGACGAGGGGGAGAAGGGAATGCGGCAGCATAGCCGTGGGAAGAGCATCGAGGATCTGGTGATCAGCAAGCCGGTCCTGCCACCTACGCCGAACACCGGCTCGAGCTTCGGCCCTCCGGGCCCTGCACCATGGCCGACTGCGTCTAGCGGGGGTCGCGCTGCGTCCGGGTGGCCACAGGGACCGCGTACACCGCGGGGAGCACAACCTCTGCCAGTAACGGTCACTGTGCAAAGCCCCGACAGCGAGCGCAGAGTTCGCATACGGCCTGAACCTAGCAGTGTCACCAGCCCAACATTGACCGTCGCGCGTTCAGATGCCGGGAGCGTTGGCCATCAGGCGTCCCAAGCCAGTCCAGTATCGCGGACGACGAGCCCGCGGCCTGTTGCGGGGCCAATTCCTCAGGCACCTTATGGTACGTCATGTTGCAACAGCAGCTTTGCAATGGAGACTAACATCTGTTGCGTTTGCGAACTGGTAGACCCAGAAGACCCGCGCACATGGCCACCATCGGCACCACCTCCGCGCAAACTCCAAATCAAGATGCAAGGGCTTCCTGCGACGCCGCGTCAGCAGCGGGCGGTGCGCGTCAACTCACGCGACGACGGCAGGGCGAGGTACCCAACGCCACAACTGGGTGAAAGACCCGAGCTGGAGACACAGCCGCAGATTGGAGTCGCCGTGCGCAACGTGCGCCCTGCCGTATCCAGACATTCGCCGTCGTCAAGCCAGACGGCACTGGTATCATCTGCATCGGCGTGGACACCGACATCACGGATGGGCCATTCGCCGAGTCTGAGCGATAGTCGCGCCGTTCCACACTCGCCAGCATCAAGCCGGAGCGGGCTCGGCGTTGTGGCCACCGCTCTCCACGCGCGGTCCCAATCGTCCAGCCACATAATGTTGGGTCAATCACGGACAGCGCCCGCGCTGACGTCGCAGTCATCCAACCAAAGCCTGAGCCTATACGCCCAATCGTACGGCTCGTTGAGCCAGAGCGGCGCTTCCGCAGCGTCGCCGTCGTCACGACGCGAGGTCGCGTGGCATTCGCCGTCCTCGAGCCATAGCCATAGTAGATATGCGCAGTCTCCAGGTCCAAACCAGAGCGTTCCAGCAGGGCAGGCGCATTCTCCGACGTCGAGCACGTCTAGCGGAAGCGCCATGCGCTATAAGAGCCCGAGCGAGCTGCTTGCGCTGGAGCGTTCTGGCTCTACAAGCACGGTAGGCCGGCCGCCGCTGCAAGATATGTACGAGGGGAAGCAATGATGTTGATACGTCGCAGAGTCCGGAGCATGGCGAGCGTCGATAATGCTGGGCATTGCGCGGACACGGTGTTTCGCAAGAGTTTGATCAGTGGACAGTCTTCCGTCACAGCCATTCATTCATTCTGGTTCTTGTTCGCCGTGGTTTGTATGTAACTTACTTGTATTCTTTCACTTCATAGGTCGCCAGGCGACGTGAGCAATCAAAGGTTGCAGTACTGTAAATTGGTCCTGCCATCATGATCAGGAATAGCATGCACAAAGATAGAAACTCAAGTAATATACCAGATTTTGCACGTGACTATGATAAAATATAGCCTGTTTCACCAGGACTGAGGTAGCTGGGGCGCAAGGACAAGAACGAGGGCCGATGCGGCTCCGGCCGATTTTTTTTGCTGCTTGAACTCCCGCCTGGCGACCTCGACAGGCACATCGGCATATTACGCGTCTGCTAGCTGAAACTGACCAACTCAATAGTATGGCTACTATTGCGGACGACGCTGTACTCGCCAAAATCGAATTTATCGAGGACGGCATTCGGCATACCGACCTGCGCCACGCGAGCGTGCAGGCAGAGTTGTCGAAGGCCAAGGATGCGCTCGAGCACGCACAACGAGCCGTCGATTGTCTTTCTGCTGAACAAGCGTCATTAATCGCTTGTCGGCTTGCACTGGCAAAGAATCTCGCGGACGAGCGCTCTTCTCTCAAACGCGCACATGGCCAGGCCAAGGCCGCTCGCATCCAGAAGATTCTTGCTTTATTCCCTCCAGAGCTGCTTCAGGCTGTATTCCTGGAGGCGACGAACTGTGTCGAAAACGTCTGGCCTGATGGCGAGACTTGGTACTGGTGCTTCGAGACCGAGCACACGACTCTACCGTTCACTTTGGCAGCGGTGAATCGTCGGTGGAGGGAGGTAGCACTGGAAACCCCTGCCATTTGGACATTCCTGGGAGTACGTCTAATCCGCGACCAGGACCGCTCTGCCGTCCTTGGATACGTCAAACAACTCCTGAGCAGATCGAGAGGCCGACCGCTAGACATCTTCCTTGACTGGACTGGGTCCAACTGGCAGGAATCGAACGGCTACAAGAACATTCTGGGCGCCGTCGGTCGCCATATAAATCGGTGGCGGAGAGCTTCAGTTACACTTCCCAATAACACCCCGGAGGATGCTCTGGACTTCTTGCGATTGCCCATGCCTCGACTGGAGTACTTGCACCTACACGCAGAGGAGGTGACCACTCTGTCTTTACCTTTGTCAGCGTATCTTCCCTTTTGTCCTCGTCTGCGTCGCCTTCATAACTTCGCCATTTACGCGGTCCCGAGACAGCCAATGATGGATTTGGTGTCCGTCGATGTCGAGATTGACGGAACTTCCATAGGCCATGTGTGGACGATGCTTCGCGTAGCCTCTTCTGTCCGAGAGCTTCACATCAAGTTCGTTTCGCAACCCGAGGGCGGACTGGCAGGTCCTCCAGGATCTCTTGTTCTGCCCAATCTCCTGGAGTTTGGGATCTACGGGTGCTACGAATCCTATATGCCATGGATCCATCATCTGGGGATGTCACGGCTGCACACCATCTACGTCGAGGGTTTTCATGCTGCCGAACCCTTGTCCACGACGTTTGACAAGGTTGCGAATACGGTGACTACCCTCATTGTCTACGGGGACGCTGAAGATGAACTCGTAACCATGGATGATATGCCCTATATACGGAAACTACACAACCTCCGGTGTCTTATTATAAGGGAATGCACCGGCGTCGGGCCCGACATGTGCTCGTTATTCGGGTCGCGCGAGGCTTCTGGCCTTCCACACCTTGAGAGCATCGTCATTGAGGACCCGACCTTGGACGACGAGCAGGCTGCGTACGTGTCGGAATTTATGCAGACGCTGCATGCGCAAGTAGCCTCCGGCGCGGAGGGTGCGATCTCGTTCAAGCTTCAAATTGAAGCGGACGATGGCGACGTGCCCAAGTGGCTTCTCCAGCAATACAAATTCATTACCGGGGACGGCGACGGTGGCGACGTGGGCGCAAGCGAAGGCGAAGTGGGCGGCTCGCCCGCGGCGAGCAACGCGCAGTCCGCATCTGGCAGCGAGAGCGAGGAGGCGGAATTTACGGATGGCGACAGCTCTGGCGAGGCGTATACATCTGACGCTTCGTGGGAGGAAAGCGACGACGACGGCCCGGATATTATGGACGAAACAGTTGATGATTAACCCACCTTGGATGCCATCGTATTATTACTACTAGTAGTATTTGCAACGTCAGTGTGTGGCTTCTATTCTATTGTCCATGACACTGGTCAAAGCTAATGACATGATACACTCGCGGTAAAAATTGAATCATACAGAAAAATAGCGTGTCAGTCGTTGCGATATCTGCGGGTGTCCTGCATGCAACGGGCACTTTGCGGGCCGCGCAGCACACGACTGCATGGTCTGGGAGATTGGGATCAGGGCTGCGGGGGTCATTCAATGTCTCGAGGTTACTCTGCATTATTACCGCCGTCTCCGCCTCGCGTTCAGGCTGAAGTGTGGCTGAGATAGCTTCAGCGTGAAGAGCACACCGAACAGGCGAACTTAACTTACCGCCATGCAGTGGCCGCCGTCCCAGACGTACACGGACTCGGCTGGGCCAATGATCGTCTTGGCCATATGCATGCCTCTGCCCTTCTCGACGTTCTTGATAAACCACTGCGCGAGCCAATGACGCAGGAAATACTTGAACCAGATGTACTTGTCGTAGTTGTACGCCGTAATCACTGAGGGCACAAGGTATATGCGGTCTAGTCGGAACTGACGGCGCAGGTCGTAGGGCATGTTGAAACTTTCGCTGCTGAAGCACTCCTTCGGCGCGGAATCGCGGAACATCAACGCGGGCTGGTCAAATGGCGGTGTCGTGCGGTGAGCCTCGTATTGCGGATGCGTGGGCGGCAAGGGAGGATTGAGCGCGGACTGAGAAAGGGCGGTGGCGTTGCGGAGACGATATTCTGGAGGGACGAACGGTTCGGCTGTCGAAGCTACAATGCCGTTCCAGCAAGAGAATACGGGAGCCGGCTCGTCACGTAGAACCATCCGCATGCCTACCTCCTCGAAGAGGTAGGGGTATAGGGAGCTACCAATCCCACCGAGTCGGTCGCGCAGAACCCACATATCGTACTGGCAGATCCGAGTTCGCGTGAGCAATACAATTGGAATCGATAAAGATACTCACAAGTCTGCAATTAAAGGATTTAGAGCACTGACGAAAGACGTGGAGAAGAGGACGCACCCGAAGAAGTTGAAGTCGACGCCGCAGACTTGGTCATACTTCCCATTGCGCGTGCGAAGTAATTCGACCACAGCCTCAGCGTGAACGAAGACGTCGTTGCTCCAGATAACCTTGTGGAACATGCGTCCCTTTGCAGCGAGATCGCGCAGAGGCTGCATCGCGACGTTGCGGGTCTCCGAGAGGAAGCGAATGTGTCGCCGATCGGAGGACGTGTTTTTCGGTATGGATGTATCCCGCACAAGGACGCGATGGTCAACGCCCATGGCAGTCAACTGCTCGTTAAAGCGCTCCAGTTGCTCCGCTGTGTTATCCTTGCTATAAGATTCGACGATGGAGACGTATACGTTTTTCTGCTTGCGTGTGAGTACAAGTGTAAGCTGCGACGACTGGGTACGCACGGTACCAAGAAAATAGATGAGCCTTGTCATCTGCGTCGTCCAGAACGGTATCAGGTCCGAGTTTTCATGAAACATCGCGACGAGGTATATCCTCTCTGCGTAGACTCAAGTCAGTCAATGAACATTCAGACTACAGCTTATTCCTGACCTCCGTTGTGGAGTCCATTGGGAGGCTTTGTTCGCGTTGCTATATCGATTTGAGAGCGATGTTTCCAGTCAGGTTCCCACTCGCGAGTATTCCACAAATACCAGCCAAAGCAAGCAAGATAGAGGTACACCGCGAGGCGAATCCACCATCCCTTCACCGCCCGGCGTTCCTCAGACTCATTCTCTAGCTTGGTGGATGGTTCGTGCTCAATGAGAGTGTCCGTCTCCGATTCGGGGCTCGGGTCGCCCTCGTCGTCGACCCCGTCGCGCACGTGCATCGGAAGACTGTTGTATTGCTCGCGCTGCTGGTCCCGACCACGCGCATGCCTCGCAGCAAAGGGGACGAGTACGCGCCACGTAATGGTCAGCGCAGCCATGACAGGTGCCCAGATGGACATCGCGAAGAGTATGAGCACGAAGTTGGTCCGCTGGCGTGGCCACATGCGCTCGTCCGCCCATCGTCCCGCGCCCGCCGCCCAGATCGCGTATATAGTGCCCAAGGTTATACCAAAGACAGCAAGCGAGCCTGCGTATGGGTAGGTGCGGCGCCACTGCTTCGTCCAGTCCATTGCAGCCTCGCGTCCTGGGTGGTCGACAGAGAAACGCAACCGACGCACGTAGACACCGAAAATGGGTCTCTACAGCAACCTGTGGAGTGTTGACAAATATGGATGCTGGGCGCTCAAATATGAGGAGTACAGCGCCGGTTCCGAGCGCCCGTCGCTTTGGGTCAAATTTCCGAGAGAGCAGAGCAAGGCGCAGACGTCAGAGATTTTGGGCACAGAAATGTGGACGGTTTCTGTAAGCTCAAGAGAGGAGACGCGCTGATACGCGCGGGTTTTGAGGACTCAGAGGAGACGCGCGGGTTCTGACGTGACCTCAGGTACTGCGGACATGCACGGTAATTCTTAAAAGGGGCTGTGCTGCGGCTACACCCTTACTGCGCATGGGTGAGAACCGTATCTCTCTGACTAGCATGGGCATATACATGTCCCATACTTGCCATAAAATCCTCCAGCATCCAAGCTCTGATACAGCTTGTGCAGCTGACGCACTGGTCAATTCGAAACCGTGAGGTTAGAGGTCTGATATATTCCTCTTCGGGATATCTACCGACAAGCAATCAGCGCTCATGGCATGCCAAACTGTCAGACTGCTTTGACAAGCCATTGATCAACAATCAGGCTTCGAAAGTTTTGCTGAAACAGACAATAGAGAATGTCGTCGAAGGTAAACTACTTCTGGAACCGCTCCCACGCCATTTCCTACCTTTGAACATTCTCCGCGTAAGACTGACCATTTCCTCTCAATCCGGCCTCGCCTTGTAGAATAACTAGTATATTTCATTCCTTACAACGCTTGTATGTGAGTCACGGAGACCTCATTACAAGTTCCTAGTACAATCGCTTCGCGCTCAAGATCAGAACTTCGTCTCCGCAATGCGATACACAAACTTCTCCCCGGAAATCTGCAAGCGCAGCATCTCAGCCTCGAAGACACCCAAATCAGTATCACAGGCCTGCTCACCTTTCCTGCCTTGCCCAGCAGCAGGCCCTCCTTGACGGCATTGAGGCCGCCCGGGATGACTTTGACCGGGTTCGGAATGAGAGCGCCGCTCTGGAGGAGCGTGTTCTGCACGGCGTACACCTTCTCGCGGATCTCGGCCGACTCGGCGACGCGGCGCGCGGCCGCGGCGACGATCGTGACGTTCTTCGGCAGCTTGGCTACGACGGTATCGGGAACGGGGAGGACGACTGAGATGGTACCGCCGCTGGGGTCGGTGATGCTCGCGGCGGACGCTTCGATCGAGCCGTTCTCGGAGATGGCGCTACATTGTAATGCGATTAGATGAGATTAGGGCGGGGAGAGGGAGGGCAACTGGGCACGGACTCGTAGACGAGGGAGAGGTTTCCGCCGGCTGCTTTGCGGATTTGCTCGACCACATCGGCTGTTCAAAGTCGAAACGGTGAGTGTTGAGACGATAAAAGCACCGATTGAGAGGCAAGGACATACGAGCGTGGTAATCAAACACCTCTGCTGCGCCCAACGACTTGACGTATTCGTGGTTCTTAGGGCTGGCAGTCGACAAGACGCGATAGCCAGCGTGCTTGGCGAGCTGGATACCTGCATATTGCATTCCCACATCAGATATGCGTCTCTCCCCCGCATGAAACAGCCACACACCATAGGCACCGACACTCGATGCACCACCCCAGACAAGAATGGGAGTATTGGTGGTAATCGGCGTGGCAAGGTCGACCTTGAGGCCGTCGAGCAGCGCGGGAGCGGCGGTGGCAAAGCCCAGTGGAATGGTCGCGCCCTGCTCGAGGGTGTATTTCTCAGGGAGGTGCGACGTGACCGCCTCGTCGGATATCGACAGCGTCTGGTACGCGCCGTGGCGCGGGGTGCGGCGCGGGAGGTACGAGATCACCTATAATGTACACGCGACAGCTCAGCGCTTGGCAAGCGACTCTGCGTATGCACGCTGATATTTACGTACCCGATCGCCCACTTTAAACTGCTTCACGGCCGAGCCGACGCGCACGATGTGGCCCGCGACGTCGCTTCCGTTCGTCCAGGGCCTGTGAGTGTGAAGCAACGGTCAGTGCACATGCGAAGCATTCAGAACGCGGCAGAATACTGACACTTCGGGAACGGCAAAGTCGTAAGCGATCTGCTTCCAGTCGACGGGGTTCTGCGCAACGGCGACATTCTCGATGAGCACCTCATTCGGTGCGAGCTCGGGCACGGGGAATTCGAGGATCTTGAGGGAGTCGAAGTCCTTGCGTGCAGTGATCGTCAGAGCCTTGGTCGTGCTGTACGAGTTCGTCATGGTGAACGGAGGGGCTGCTGGGGGATTGAAGGAAATGCGATAGGAGCACTCGAGTTATATAGAGTGCTGCGAAAGTGCTGACGTAAGAATGGCGGGAGATGGCGGGAGCTGCGGGCTGACTAAACTCCTGGCGAATAGGCGCGAATGTTGCCCAAAATTATTGCCTCCCAGTGGCCTTTTTTGTGATTGTAAGCCTGGGTCCCTGGCTTTGCTGAGTCAGTGATTCGAGGGCGTGGAACAGCTTTCCCACGCTTTGATGGATGCACATATCTTATCAATCAGATCTTATCCCGTTTGGGCGAACTGACAGGACCAGCCTGGAACCAGCAATTGCGAATGCGCAGTGATTCTAAATTCAGGCCGGAGAGGGACGGAAGTATGACTACAAGAGCGTTCATGACGAAGTGTCCATTTGTGAGATGCATCTGTAGCTTAGTAGCCAGTTGTCGTAGCACCATAGGCAGGAGCAGGGGCTGGTGCGCCGGATAGGTGACGTCCTTCGTATGTGCCGTTGCCAACGTCTGACAAAGAGCATTAGAAGAAAACGATATAACCTGAACAATTGACGTACAACGGTAGCCTCCTTGGCCGTAGCGCTCCTCGGCCTTCATCTTCTTGTAAATGAGCCAGAAGGCATGGATGTGTCCGGGAATGTATCCCAGGATAGTCAGGAGGATGTTGATGAGCAAGTCGCAGCTACAGCCTGCGATGAACGCCGCCGCAGCCGGCGGGAAGAGGATGGCAACCTAGACCGTGACGCGTCCCGGTCAATCTCGAGCCCGCGCTGGGATAGTGAAAGAATACTCACGATGATAAGAAGAACGTCGGAGCCTGCAGCCATTGTTGTTTGATGTCGTTGAAGTGAGGTCGTGAACGTGCGGTAAACAATGAGGCAGCTTGCAGCTTTTGTAGTGCCGCGAGAGGGGCGACGTCATCGTTCCGAGTGCCTGGCGTCGACATTCTCGGCTCCGGCCCGCGAGATTTTACATCCGAGCCTTGAACTGCTCAATGCGCTGCATTCTATCCTCCACAGCCTCAACCTAGCTATCCGACGGCGCGGAGGAACACAGATTGCGCATTCATCGGGGCACGCGCGATGGACCTGGAAATTTCAAGTCGAATAGAATTGATTTGAAGGTTGCACTGCTCCTCACCCAGCTCAGTTGGAGAACTGTGCTCTTGTTTCTATCGAGTCCCAATACACTACCCTGTTGGTTATGATAACGGTCTACAAGCCTCGCGGACGATATGGAATCGAGGTTAGCACTTTGGTTGCCTTTGCATAGGATGCTGAAGATTTGTTCAATGGACACGTACAAAGCAGCAATACTCAGTCTGATGGTGCGGTTCTGATCAAGTGGCTCGTATTACTAGCATTAATCCATCGGGTTCGTCGCTTTTTCTGCTACGTCTGCACTTCCGAAGTGAGCTGAACAGACATTTCGGTCTGGCGGACGCAGTCACGGCACAGAACAGATTCGACTTCCTCGTTTGATCCCTGAACGCATACTAGCCGTCGCCCTGGACGGATACAGTGTCCTTTCACCACTGTTTGCCGTGCTCAGAATCTTCATCCTGTTCTCCGCCTCGCTGCAGACCTGGACAGTCTTCACGGTCTTGAACGACACGACGACCCTGCGGTAATGTTGCGCTTCGATTAGTCCAGTTCATTTCGCTCATGCTATTCTCAGGCGATCTCGCGCTATATGTTTCTTCATTTGAAACAACATCTCATGTCTTCGAACAACGGCACCGCGATTACTACAGCTCGCGGACGGTATCTAACCAATGACACGCGCTCCTCCGTCGACACTTCCGGTGCTCTCCCACGTCAAAGTCGCTCGGGGACACATCTACCCCGGCATTATGGCGTCTGACAGCGCTTGGGCGGTGCGATGAATCGCGCGCCGCGTGTGTCTGCCGGACAGTGGCAAGAGCGTGCTAACACGCTTGTTAGGCTTCTATACCCGCCACACGGCCATGGCTGTTCTACATGATAAAGGTCACCACGGAGTTGCTGCGAGTCTGTTAGAACTCGATGTCTCTTGAGCTCACAAATTTCAGCCACTGGCACGAATTGTGCAATGAGTCCCCTGCTGGCACAAGCTTCAACGGTACAGGGACAGGCCACATTATCAGTCTGCCCACGCACACGGGCGCATTGGCGTCGTTCGGTCCGGCCTTTCCGCTCGTTTGCTGCAGCAGTGCGTCTCCGTCCCTCCGGCCCCCGGCCATAGTGCCTCTCTCAAACCGGCGTAGTCGCGGCGCTTGCATGGGCTATTTATGATCACGGTGAGCACCCGCACTTATGAACTTCATCGTGCGCAGTGGAAGTAGTGCTGAAGAGTGATACTTGCAGTGATCACGTCCCAGGACGAAGTACGCGCGGCTCTCATACCATGACAAGTGAGGATCTGACGATGTTCTGCCATGGCGCAGGTCTTGCTTATTTGGGTATGTCTCCGCTGTCAATGTGCCACTGTGGCCACGGCGATATGAATTCGAACTAAAGCGCACATCCATTGAAGCGGAAGCCGATACGCACAGGCACACTTCTCTTCCTCATTGCAAGTGACTGTCGCCGGACATGCTCGAAGCGTTTGATTCTGACACTATGTGCAGGTGCGCTACGGTGGTCTCGCATGCATGTCTGCCGTTCTTGGAATCTACCTCTGGCCGCATCCGTCTGTGCGTCGTTGCCGCCGCACTGGCGGAAAGCCTTCGCAGTCTTGTCTAAACAATCGTTTTGTGGTTGCATAGGGAGGTCTCGCAGTAGTCTGCGATACCAGTTCCCACTCCACGGCCCAGTTCACAACGCCATGGCAGAACCGGCTGCAATGGGAGCTCGCGCCGTTGCTGCAGTTCACGACTTTCTGGGCCGTTGAAAGTGCGTCGTATTGCCAGTCTCGCTATGCGTGCCTGAGCAGTGAGGATGCTTCTCTATCAGTTATCCTACAGCTGCGGGTCTACGCCCTGTGGGGTAGCCGCTTCGCGCGGTACAACGCGTCGGTCTTCCTCGTGATGATCTGCGCGATGTTTGCGCTCTGGGCGGACTGGAGCACCGCGCCGAGCAGGTGCGATCAGCCATTTCCGACATCACCTGCGGATTTTAGTGCAATGGGGACCTCGCCTGCCGAGTTGGGTTGCTCGATGTTCCCGCTTTACTGGGCACCTGGTGAGCTGCCACCGAATCCTGGACACCTGATCCTGGACTACCTACTCACATAGACCCGTTCCCTGTCAGGGTTGGTTTACGAGCTCTGGCTTGTGTCGCTTGCATTGCTTCACCTCAGGAAACGGGTCCTAAGGAATGATATACTGTCTGTCGTCATTCAGGATAGGTGAGTGCGCTGAGTACGAGATGCCCAGTGGGAATGAGCTGACGGCTGCGGAAGTGTTATCTACTTTCTCTTGTGAGTAAGCCAACCTTTGCCATCCTGACAGCCACCCATCTCACCTCACTATGTCCGATACCTGCAGAATCGCGGCAGTCATGCTCGTCCATCTCTCCTTGGTAAGCATTCAGTCGGAATCTCATCACCATAAAACTTTCTCACACTGATTACATTCAGTCGTTCGTCGGACTAGGCAGATACGCCGTCTCGTGAGTTATACACCTCTCCATCCTTCCTCACCTCACCTACTCCAAACGGCACTGTAGATTCGTAATAGCCAGCCACACAATAGGCGGGTCCCGCGTCGTCCTGCACCTGCGCAAAAGCCACTACAAGGCGTACGACTTATCGCTGAACGCGACGAGCGCTCCAATGGCATTTGCTCTGAGGAGTAGCATATCTATTGGATTGGTAGATGAGAGTTTTTTTGATCCAGAAAGATTATAATATTTGCCTCAATCATATTTTTCTGTACACAAATAACCTGTGGGGTACTGTGCCGGTAACCATATGACCTGACACTTGTCTGAGGAGGTAGTGTCCCACGCACGGCCCGCTCAAGACTCTCAGAGAGGTAGACCAGCCTCGACTCGGTGGCTCCGCACGTTTCCTGCTTTCTACAAGGTTGATTACTTTGGCCGCTCGATGGCTCGAGCAGACAGATACTTCGCTTTGGGATTTTCCATAACGAGTGCGTTGCATCGGTCGTGCCGGCAGATGAATATCCGGATGCAATTCTCGGTTCTTTTCCTTTTGAGGAAGTTTTGTGCACAGCGCGGCCGCCTGTACCCTTCCGTGACGCGCACGGTGACCGCTTGGACCCCTGGAATGAGGGTGGAGACGACCACTGTAAAAACTCACGCCTGGCTGCTGCTCTTTGCGTCCTATTGCGCCTGAACCTGCCTGCTACCTCCAAACTTCATCTAGGCCGCCCATCTTGGCGGCTATCAATTCCTGTTTCTCGGCGCGGCTACTCTTGGCCTTATACTATGCGCGCCCTCGGCCAGGTCACAAAATTCGCGCGCACGGCGTCGAGCAACGCGCGGTTGCAGCAGGCTCTGCGCATCACGCGCGACGGAGTCGAGCGCGCTGCGGCGGCCTGGGAAAGCGTAGCGCCGTTCGTGCCGACGGCGACGCTGTACGCAGTCTGGCGGCACATATACCCCGCCCTTGTCTCGATGTACATCTTCATGCGCATCTGGGATGATATCCACTTGCGCTGGGAGCAGGGCGCCGGGCACTGGGTCGACGAGCGCCAGTGGCCGCGCTACCGCACCTATTTTGTGCTCTCGCTGGTCGTGGTACCCATCTGGTCGGCCATCATGGTTGTGGTCATACTAGTCTGGCGCCTGCTCGTGCCCTGCGTCTGGGGCTTTGTGAGAACAAGGCGGCAGAAGCAGGATAACTACGTCAGCTTGCCCATGCACGCGACCGCGCCCTCGTCCTCGCCGCACGTGCTCGGCCGGACGTCTGAGGACTCGGAGGACAACAGCAGCGACGATCACCGCCGGGAATCCGAGGCGGACACCGAGACGCTCGTAGAGCGCGAGAGCGCCCACAAGCCTGCGCCTGCGTCGACGCGACAACGACACTTCAATTTCCAGATGTGGTGGCTGCGGCTAGCCATGTACGCCTCCATGGCTGGCTACGGCGTCCATCTGTGGAATACGCGCGAGTGGGCACCGGACTGGAAGTACCGCGAGCAGATTGACCGGGCGGCGCGCACGAAGCCTCCTGGTGGACTCAGCAATGGAGGTCCGTGTATCTTGCTACACCTGGCTGCGTCGCTCACACAATTCCAGAGCATATATACCTCGTCGCTATGTTCCACAATAACGCGGAGGTGCTGCCGTTCTGGAAGGAGCAGATGACGCGCTTAATCTACTACCTTGGAACAGTCCGTCCAGACCCAAGTCCTTCTACTCATCACTGACACGCAGCTACATAGAGAAACGTCTACGTCTCCATCGTGGAATCCTACAGCAACGACAACTCCGCCGACCAGCTGGACGACTTTGCGCAGCAACTCAGCGCGATGGGCGTCGAGCACCATGTGCGTGTGCGCGATACGAGCATCCCGAAGAACATGACGACCGACCGGCGCCACATCCGCTTCCTCTCCGACACCCGCAACCTTGCCATGCAGCCGCTGCGCGATCTCGCGGCAAAGGGCCGGATGTTTCACCGTGTAGTGTGGAGCAACGACGTGTTCGTCCATGCCGAGGCCGTCGTCGAGCTCCTAAAGACGCACGGCGGGAACTACGACCAGGCGTGCGGCATCGATTTTAACTTTTTTGGGTGCGTGCTGACGTTTTTCTTCGTCTGTCACTACTCAACACCGTGCGCTGGCAGATTGGTCAGTACGGCTGCAATGTTCGCAAAGCAGAAGCTGACCCGGTCTATCACAGTACGATATGTGGGTGCTGCGCGACCGTCTAGGTGGAATCGGCAGCTCGCTCTACCCCTACCTCTTCGAAGAGGTCGGCATGCGGATGGTGATGCGCGACGAGCCCGCGCCCGTCTTCGCCTGCTGGAACGGCATCCTCGCCGCGACCGCCGAGCCCTTCGTCCCGCCGCAATATCGCCTGCGCAACGCGACCAGCCTCTCGCAAACCTCACTATCCCCGCCCTTGCCTCCCACGCACCCCCTCGCGACGCAGCACGCCACGACGCCGCCGTTCGACCAGCCCGCGTTGATGTTCCGCGACTCGGGCGAGGACGAATGCTTCAGCAGCGAGAGCTTCAACATGCCGTACGACCTCCGCCGGCAGTTCCGCTTGGAGAGGATCTATATGGTCCCGAGCGTCGTGACAACGTACGACTACGACAAGTATGTGTGGTTCAAGTATGCATTGCGGCATTGGGCCGTGCAGTGGTACATCCGCGAGGTCGAGAATGGGTACAGATTCCAGCTTGCGAAGACGATTATCGGCCCTGCGGAGAGCGTATACATGTGGGATGGTGGGCAGTGCATGGCGGTACGTCTGTGTTTTTGTGCTCGCTCTGATTTCTGCTGACGTTGCGCCAGCCGGGCTTCACTGTGGGCGCGAAGCGATTGCGGCGGCGAAGCGCAGATTGGATATAGGCGGCCTTTTCATTTACGACTCGGTTTGGGGTGTACAAAGTACTAGTACTGTATGTATTGTATATATGTCAGCCCTGTTAATGGGCACCGGAGGATTCACACTGACGCCCTTTTCCATTCGTTGGTGTTAGGCGTGGCAGAGCGTGTAAACTGTAGATGCTGATCCGCAACTTCTATACTTACGTTGTCCATGGTCATTGTCATTGCCACCTTGTTGATGTTCCGGAGGTGTAACATTTGTGATGAGTCGGACATCGGGAATAAGATTTTTAGCTTACTGTAATGATATATCTACGATTTGCAGGTATTCTGACGAGTATCGAGTTTGGACTACGCATTTACGACTGGGCGGCCTCCCGCCTCCTTGTGGAAGTAGAAAGGTTCTACGACAGCCATGGAGCACTTGGTGGGCTTTTTCTCCTGTAATAATCAAGGGTGTTCGTGGCCATCATGATCTTACCAGCCTGGCCATTCCGTTGTAGAACGTGATTTTAATTTCTCCGTGGCAACCATGCACGTTGTGCACAAGGAACAGCGCGACGATCGGAGTTTGCGCTTAGGATTACTCTCCTCCAGCTGTTCATACCGACATGCCAGGATCCTCCAGTCCTGCCCCAAAGGGGAGAAAACTACCGGCCTCATGTGCAGAGTTAGATCAAAGCATCAAGAAAGCTGTGAGCTCCATGGATCGCATTTCGCTGCGCAGGGATTCCATCCTTGGCATCATGGGATACTCCAGCAAGGATCATGCCAGATGACCTGTCATCGGCTTGGAGAGGCATAGGTATAAAACCCGGCCATGTGGGGCGAACGAGCTCCCATTGCACGTTTCGTGTCGTCGACCATCCTTATCCTTTTTTCTACATTAGCGATAGCGATGCATTTTTCCATGCTCGCTGCTGCTCTCGTCACCCTTGCGGTGTCGGGCTCCATCCTCGCTGCTCCCACTGGCACTGGCCTGGTCGCTGCGCGCGACGACAACTGGCCCGAGTACGCCACGGAGGAGGAGTGCCACGCCGCTGGCTGGGAGGTCTGCCGTCGGTATGCCACCGGCCCCGGGACGAGCGTTTGGGTCGGTTTCGATGGGCCTGCTCAGGTGCGTTTCCACCCCTTCTCCCTTTTTATCATTTCAACAGATGGGAACTCACGATGCTGCTGCTATACTTTAGCCTGTTCCGCCCAAGTTCGATACCCAGGCTGAGTGCGAGGCGATCTATGCCGAATGCCTCGGCTACAAACGCGCTGACGGCCACTGGGTGTGGACGCCGGCTGACTGGGAGGGAAAGCGCTCCCTAGACGCCCGTGACGACGAGTGGACCGAGTATGAGACCGAGGAGGAGTGCCACGCCGCAGGCTGGGAGGTCTGCCGTCGCTATGCCTCTGGCCCGGGCACCAGCTACTGGGTCGGTTTCCCTGGTCCCGCTCAGGTGTGTGAATTTTCCGATCCGTGTAGAGAACCTCTCTCTCTCTAAATCTCTGATGTTCTGTAGCCCACGCCGCCCAAGTTCGATACCCAGGAGGAGTGCGAGGCGATCTACGCTGAGTGCATTGGCTACAAGCGCGCCGCCGGCTACTGGGTTTGGATCCCCGTCGACTGGGAGGGCAAGCGTTCTCTTTCCGCCCGCGAAGAGGACCCCAACTGGCCTGAGTACGAGACTGAGGAGGAGTGCCACGCCGCAGGATGGGAAGTTTGTCGTCGTTACGCCACCGGTCCCGGCACCAGCGTCTGGGTAGGCTTCCCTGGCCCGGCCCCTGTGCGTACACACCATTGCTAAAAGTGTTCACCAACGCTTATGCCTCACGTGCTGTAGCCCGAGATCCCGAAGTTCGACACGAAGGAGGAGTGCGAGGCACTCTATGACTTCTGCATCGGCTACAAGCGCGCTGATGGCCACTGGGTCTGGCGTCCCGTGGACTACGACGAGGAGCCCGAGAAGCGCTCCATCTCCGCTCGCGACGATAACTGGCCGGAGTACGAGACCGAGGAGGAGTGCCACGCCGCGGGCTGGGAAGTCTGCCGCCGCTACGCCACGGGTCCCGGCACCAGCGTCTGGGTGGGTTTCTCCGGCCCGGCAGAGGTGAGTCTTTTTCTTCCAGTCATTCCCTATTCTTCGCGATGTTGACCTGGTATGCGCATTCAGCCTGAAATCCCCAAGTTCGACACTCAAGCAGAATGTGAGGCTCTGTACGGCGAGTGCATTGGCTACAAGCGCGCCGCCGGCAACTGGGTCTGGGTTCCCGTCGACTGGTACTAATTTGAGGGTACGAGGCAGCTTTTTAGATTTTTTAGATACCATACCAGCGGACTTTGTCTTCATAGCTAGTCGCAAAATTCCAATTCATAGAGCGGCAGCAGCCGCTGTCCTTCACCGAGTCTGTCAGTTTGTACGAGATTCTATGTCCCAGGGCGACGCAGTTGCTCTTGTTTTGAATCATGAGAGCACGTTCGCGCGTAACTCTCGCCAACCAGGATTCCCGCTACCTTGTAGTGGGTCTTTGGCGTGTGATGACCAAATCTGCAATACAACGCGTTTTGGCTCAAGATCTCTCGATTGATGCCCATGTCGATAAATAGGGTAATCTTCCGCGGATGGTGCCAAACGAGGAGCTCGTCCGCGGGCTGTTTGTTCCGAGGTTGATGCAGCTCCCAAACCAGCTTGACGCCAGCCCTTGAGCTCAAGCTCATGAGAGTAATGGCATTATAACTTATTAGCCTTGTAAAGGTGTTCGTGGCGTGAATGGCGAGGCGCGAAGCGCCTCGCATGAGCGCCTCAGTCATATTTAGGCGCACGAACGGCGCGGCGCGCAGCGCCGCGCGTTGAACAGCCAGGGAAGACTAAGACAATGAATACAGGAGTAGGGAGGAGCCGCAGATCAAAAGGGTGGGTGGGTGGAGTATACCCAACACACGAGAGAATAGATATAGAGGTAGAGGTGAAATGGGGATATGGTCTCGAGTGTGTATGATCAAAACCCGAGTGAGGATCACGAAGGCGAGGGGGAACCCGAATTCGTATCCGGAGAGCTAGAGACTACTCGTGTGGAGTCGTCTACGAGAAGAGGGTACACGGGAGAGGAGGATTGAGAGACGGGAGTGCGTCTTTTCTTCGTCGCTGCACTGGCGAAGTCTATGACTGCGTGCGAACGCGACGAACAGAAGTAGCACGGTTCGGATGGAGAAGTCGTAGTAGGAGAGGAGGGAAGATGGTGTGCAATCACGGAAGTTGCGACTACGCACCGAGGGAAGGGGGGGGAAAACGGAACTTGAGGCCAACGGAGATGGCAGAGGGTGACTGAGACTTCGATTGCGTACGGACTAGAACGGAGGACGGGTGCGAGTACGAGAACTGAGCGCCGGAGTGCACGATACTGAACTACTGGTGAGCCGGATGCTCGTGAGCCGCTGTGCTAAGGGAAAACTACCTAACTACCTATCGCGTTTTATACAGGAGAATGCCAAGCCAATCAAGACCATGTCCCGAGCTGTACCGATAATGCCCATGCGATAGGAAGAGTTCCCGATTGTCACATGCAGACTGCGCGCGCCTGCGGGTTGCGCAATCCGTTCTCGAGAACCAATGAGAGGCTGATTCCGTGAGCGTGTGTTTCAGAATTTGCTCCGAGGAAAGACTACCGATCGTCCACAAGTGTGCTGCGGCCTGCCCTGCCGTTTGGATGACGCCATAGACCGTGGGAAAGTGCGCTGCGATCACGATGACGGGATTCCCCTAGTATGGGTTTCGTGTTCCGCATTTCCCCGGTTTCTCAGGGTGCACATGCTCAGGGACAGTAGAGAGGAAGGATGCCCTAGACCCTGGTCTGGATATGGTCCGAGGTCGCAGCTGGTGACGTGTTCGTGAATGCGCAGGTGCCGATAACGATTTTGGGTGAATGAGTCAGGATCGTTCTCGGTTGCTGGTGATCCCTTGGAACCGGAGACAGCGGCGTCGAGAATATTCCTTCGCAGCCAGGGCGACTGCGCACCTTCGTGGTCGTGGTGTCTTTGCCGGGGTAGCACGCGGTCGTGTGCTGGAACACTTTCGGGAGGCGAACGCGGAGCATGCTCGCCTGCTCTTTGAGACGGATCGTTCGTCCTTCGCGCATACTCTGGGAGTCTCGAAAGGCAAATCCGGGAGTCGTGCTTGAGGTCCAATAAAAGGGATCGTGGTTACCGAGTCGTTGTCGCCAAGTTGTCCATGCTGGAGAGATGTCGGGTCTTGCCGGTGTGCGTCGCGTGTTCCATTTCGGGATGCTGTTCTTGTTGATTTGCGGTCTTCGTCGTTGTCGGGATGTGTGGTAGTACTGTATTCGAGTCTGTATTGTGTCTTGCTATGTCGCCTTTATCTTGAAAGGGACGCGATTTTTCCGGCGTGTCAATTTCTGCCCGATCAGCGTGAGTTGTCACGGTGTACTGCATACACCACCGACCAGGAGGCGTAGCCGACCAGGAAGGGTACTCAGGAGGGGAAGGTCGAACACATAATAGACCAGATCCAACCTAGGGTACATCCGAGGGCAATTGCCGGTACATATAGTCCGATCGGAGGCAAACCGGATCCGAACGCTCCGGACAACAAGGGAAGCCAACCAACACCCAAGAGAGGTCCGGAAGCAATGGAAAAGGCATTGGGGAAGTCACCGAGGGTAATCAGGAGCCAGTGGAAGCAATGGGGGGTAAAGGGAGTCAAGGGAGGGTCGAGAAAGAGTGAAGCGTCGCGCCGAAGGCGCAGAACGACTCCGGACGAAGGGGATAAAGGATGTCCGTGCCTATGGAGGGTATCGGGCGGGTATCCGAGACAGACCGAGGTGTCCTTGCATGTATGCACGGACCGACACCTGGGGCGAAAGGCGCCGACGCAACGGCGAGCGCAACGCGTCAGCAAGCGAGGTACGAGCGCACCACCCAACAATCAACACTCCCACTCCATCCGGACAGCCTCCGGACCATGGACCATGCCGTGCGCGGACCGAGGAGAGTGTGGTGGCCGAGGTCCGAGGTATCGGTGCGGTCGAGCGTCCATGGGACTGAGGGTGAAGGATGTACATCGGCAAGATCGTTGCAGCTTCACCGGTACTCCCAGCGCGCACCGGCCATGCAGGGTAATACCTGAGGTGTGGTGTGCTGCATCTCCGCAGGTGTAGGCCATAATGTGACACCGAGGAGACGGACCGACGAACGGATACACACCGGGTGGAAACCAGCACAGCGGTGGTCGACGACAATGGCAATGGCGCATCGCATCCAAAGACTGAGGTTGACAAGGGTCCGGTGATGCCGAGAGAGGGTAGCCGATGTGCCAGCAGTCCGGAGAGGCATGCAGAACGGGTATATCGGTCCAACGGAGCGGGTGAAGCGGCGAAAGAGATCCAACGGAAGCGGCGTATGGGCAAGATCGCTGCGCACCGTAACATGAGTGCGCCCATTCAATTTCTTCTACCAGGTACCTCAATGTTGAAATGTGGACGACAGACGTGCTGTTTTGGATTTGCAGAGAAGTGTAAGCTTTGGACTGACCAAATTGTTCAGGAGCACAGATTCAGTTCTTAAACAAGAAATTGTCTATATGCTGCAGCTGCTCGCAGGGCTCATAGCTGTCATTAAGTCTCATGCAAATGTAATGAGAACGGGTGTGCTCGCTAATATTACAGATACTAGGTACAGCTGCTGGCATTGTCTGGTGAGCGGGCAAGGTGCTGAAATGGATGTCATGAGTCTAAGCAGCAGCATGAGCAGGGGAGAGCCAGTGTCCACACTGTCTCATAGACTGAATGCATTGGGTCTATGAAGGTAGCGGGTGGTGCCGGAACGGCCTATGGGACTTATGCTCCTGGCTGACAACGCCTGGTCCGCCGGCATATGCGCCAAGCTCCACCAGGCGCACGTCCGGCACTCGCATGTCCTCCGTTTTGTTACCCAGAGCCCACAAGCTGACGGCGAGTGTATTTATGCCGCGCAAGTTCAGGATGCCCGGCTGCACAGGGAACACCGTTTGTGGACCGAGGTTAGCGATTCGCTTGCCCATCTGCCAACCGTTGACGTAGAGCTGAGCTGCAGATTCGTAAGAATTTAACATCCCCGAGGTATCGGTCAGCAAAGCGAGTTTTGCTCACCTCTATATTGCCGTTCACGGGGGAGAATTCAATGGCTAACGGGACATCGAAGCCAGCCGGAATAGACAATGCAAAGGTCGTGAGGAACCATCCGACCTCCTCACTTCAGTACACAGGCCACCCGCAATTGAAATCTTATACTTACCCCAGGCTTTGTCAACCCTCGTCGGAGCGTTCTCCGCGCCCATCTCGAGTGGTCGAAGCCTGGAAGGTGCCACCCCATTCTCTACCAATAATGTCACCCATCACATCACAACCCTTTGAATGTTATCTTGCTCATACTTCTCCAAAGAGACCACCTTTAAGACAGTGAGCGTCGGCTCGTGAGAAGGCTCAGAATGGAGATGCGAACCTTCATTCAAGATCTTGCGCGTCTTGTCCGGGAAGTCCTCCCCTCCCAGGTTGCCCGCAATCTTCCATTCCGCGAACTGTTCGCTCTCACTTCGACCGAGAAGGTAGTAGCCCTAGAAGTAAAGTGACCTGAGCAGTTCTCGACGCAAAGATGAGCATACTGCGCACCTGAATACCGCGCGGCATTTGAATATCACGCTGTCGCCCTCCAGGCTGAATGATGCGTGAGTTCTTGTCATCACATATCTTGACGACTAGGAGACGCACTGTGCAGCAAACAACTTGGCCGGCGAGATTCTGGCCCATGTGACTTAGTACGTGTCAAGCGGGGTAGTGAGCCTGAGCAAAACGGACTGACTCTTGGAGAACCACGACATGGTTCTCGCCTCGACGTAATATCCCCGGGAACACTGGGAAAGACTGGTTCGCGGTGATGACTCCCGTATCCATGGCGCCGAGGTATACTTCGTTCAACCATACCGACGCTGCGAAGAACTGGCCACCCGACACGGAGAGGTTGAGTGCCGTCGGTACAGGAAGACCTTCGTGTTGCTCGAAATCGCGCCAGACAATATTGCCACCCTATGGACGTCTATCAACGTAAGGATCCAGCCTGGGAATTGAGAGACGTACATGGAAACCATACTCTGAACCATAGAGAATCCATGGCTTGCCGTAGAAAGGAGGGAATGGGTTGTTCGTCGTTGTATGATTCGCAGATAACATTCCTGACAGGCGCTGGGCCTTCCCATCGAAGTTGGGACTGATTTCAGGCAGTGAGTCGGCATATCGCCAATCTAGTGTATTGAGATTGGGCAGCGTCCACTGTGTTCTCGATGGGCTGGAGAGAATAGCTGAGAGTGCGCCCCACGCATCGCGCCGTAGGCCGCGCACGTTTGCCCCATTCCAAGTCACTGCGGATATGCTCCTTGGTGCGACAATAGTGAGCTGCGTGCTGGTGTCGAGGTCTCCGACCAGCTGGAGGGTGTGACCGCTGATCGATGCTGAGCGCACGAGATATGGACCAAATACCATGACGGGCGTAAGTGCTCCAAGGTCGTAGAAGTTGCAAAGAGAGCCGCCGGACGGGGAGGGAAGGGTCGGCTGCCAGAAGAGTGTAGCGGTGGCAGAGTCCACAAGCACAAGTAGGACACCAATACTGTGCAAATCCAGGGCGGTGATTCCGCTGAAAACGATGAAGTTGACGGTGATGCAGCCCTGAGACAAACGGTTAGAGCAAATAGGCGTGGAAACCCACTGGAGGCTGACATTCTGAGTGACGCAAATATCAATCTTTGCCGTCCCATGAGTATCGAAGGAAACGTTTTCCTGTTGGACATCTCCGGCAATAGCAATCTCGTAGGTTTGGCCAATCGTTCCGTAGACAACTAGCGTGTCTTGACCGTCTAATGAAAGGGCCGCGAGGAGCGCTGCAGTGGAATGTAGAAGCTGAGAGCGCTTTCCGAAGGACAAGTTGACTCTGAGAGGACGTCAGCGCAAATGTGCAACTTTGCAGCGAAGGAACTAGCGCTGTAATGACTGAGTCGCAGCCTGCAATGGTGATAGGGACGCGCGTGCTGCTGCCGATGTCGAGGTTGAAGGAAATCGGATCCCTGAACTAAGTAAGAGATATCTGACATCGTTACCCGCACCAAATCTTACGAATCATTTGTGAATTGGTGCCTTGAAATGAAGAAATGTGCGCTGGTATCGGGATTACGCAGCTGCGTGATATTTACACCAATATGAGTCGTGTTGTCCTCACCTGAAAAATCAAAGCGCGTCAGGTTGCTGGAAGAGGAGAAGAGAGCCTTGCGCCTACTGATAAAATCAGTCTTGCGAAACTGTGGAAAGTTGCGGAGAAACATCGACTGCAACTTGAGCTCGCCGAATTTATCTGTTAATTGTCGGCTCTCAGAAATCGCTGCTCCATAGTCATATGTCGTAGCGGCGACTAGTTTTATATAGCTAGTTAGACTGGATAACTAGATTGAGCGCTTTTCAAGACGTACCTGGGTACGCAAGCTGGCCCCAGTTTGTTCCTCCCTGATCTCTCTCAGCATAGGTGTGAGCTTACCAGAGAATTATACGCACGAAGACCATGTAGAAGTTCTCTGCAGTAACTCCACTTGCCCAGAGCTGATGGTAGTAAACGCGCTGGAAACTGTACCGGTCAGCGACAGTCCGGCTCGTCGGAACGTTCGCAGCGCTCACTCCGGTCCTGTAAGCTGCCTACACGCTTCGTTCTCCGTCGCTGAACCCCATCTGACGAATGACCCGCCCTGAAATCTACGATCTTGATTAGTCGGGATCAGGATTGCACGAATCACCTCTCACTCTGTAAAGAAGAAAGGGGATTGCGGATTAACACTCTCGTGGTATGGCCGCCAGGCTGGAGAAGGAGTTTCGCGCCAGATAGCAGGGTTTGAGCAGTCGAAACCTACGTCAACGACGGTCAGTTCCCAAGGGGAGATGGGAGGGCAAGCTTGCTTGCCCACGGGGTACGCATCGACTCCTTCAATTCGGTGGACATGAGCAAAGAGACATGCAATGCGGCAGTAACCTTACCATAGACGTCTGCTGCATCAACGAGATTACGGAATAAACCGGGGTCGTTGTCTGTCGTTGGTATAACCTGCGCGTTTTAAGCAATGCCAGAAGCTCAAAGGGGTTCATCAACTCGCACCACGCCGAGGTCGCGGAACGCCTGAGTGAGCTGTGCGAAGTATTCGTTGATTCCGGTTTGGAAGACGAGTTCAGACTCTGGATGGCTACACATGACAGGATGCACATACGCCCGTTATAGTACTCATTTTCGATCTGTAGAAGAATAACGGGTCCACCGTTCATAATCTGATTCGTCGCGATGATTTTGCCAATCGCAGTGACCTAGGGAAAGACATGAGAATGCGGGACAGAAATTAGATATCTCCAAAAACGCACGTAGTCTTTCCAAGCGTTGCGGAAGAGTGTGTCGTTGCTGCGAAGTTCACCATTGTACGGAAACCATGTGTTGTGATCTGACAAATGGTAAAAAATAAAGCGCAGCTGTATTAACAGAGAAGATGACCGGGAATGTTGAGAACGTGGCCAGGAGTGCCACCACCCGTCGTTTCAGCGCTGATGCAGCATCAAGTCAAACGGTCAGAGCGACACCCAAGGACTCAAGACACTCACTTGATATATGGCCCAGGTCTGGCGATGACAAACAGACCTACCTCGCGTGCATCGTCCAAGAATCTCTGAAGGTCGTTCATACCGGTGAGGTCGACGACGCCCTGCTTCGGGTTCATAAGTGCCCAGTGCGTGTAGACGCTGATGGTGTTCAAGCCGGATGCCTTGATTTTCTGAAGGACATCCTTCCACAGTGACGGTACGGGAAGCCTCCAAGGATGAATCTCGCCGCTTTGAAGGAAGATGCGACCGCTATTAATCATGAAGCTATACTTGTCTCAGGTGACAGATGAGCAGACAGCGAGGCCTGCGAGAGCGAGGGTGACTGTCAGACGGCCGAGCATGGTTATTGGAGTCGCTGCGCTCGAGAAGCAAGGAGGGTTGGCAAATATATATGTGCCAGCTGGCGTCAGGGTACGGGGAGGCGGCCCGGGCGAAGTGTTTGATGCGCGAGCTGGACGACATCACGAGGATCCGAAAGTATGCTTGGCCGCGTCGACTGGCGCGTGCAGAGGTCCTGGGGCAAAGCATTAGGATCTGAATTACAGAATCCGAGGGCGCGGCCGCGGTACTTAAACTATCAAGGTTTCCTAGGTTTATTGCGAGCGTCCGGCAGTCGCCGGAGGGGCTGCCCATTGTGCGATTTCCTACTCCGACGGACTGCACCTCTCCTCCCGCACTCATCGGCACAATGCGCCCACTTTCTCTGACATTCCTCGGCACATGCTCCGGAGGGGGTCCTATTATAACACGCAACTGCTCATCGACAGCGCTGAATTTGGCGCGAACGTCTTGGTGTCCGTATGTTATACTAGCCTGTCTGCTAAACTCACATGAACTAGTGGTCGATTGCGCGGAGGGGACTCAACACCAGTTACTCAAATATGGAAGACCTGCGCGCGAGATCGAGCGCATTTTCATTACCCATATGCATGGTAATCGTTCAGGGCTTACGTCGGCGCGAGGTTAATTGCATGCTTGTGCAGTTGATCATATCTTTGGTTTGATACCGCTCATGAGCACGATCATGTTTGCGTTGACGTACAAGGGAAACCCCGAGGCTGTATGCATGTCCGTGCCTGCCTTGAGTGCGTTGACATCAGAATGCTTCGCAGATCCGCCTCCAACTATATGGCCCTTCGGGACTTCGCTCTTTCGTTCGCTCAAACCTGAAAGCAACATCCATGCAATTAGCAGGGAAGTATCAAGTGCATGAACTGCTCACATCGACCGCGACGCCGACGTCTAGTCTTCCTGAGGAATTACACGAGAACGAATCCCCTGGGCGGGACATCTTTGCCGCAACTGACGGCACCTGGCCACACTTCGCGCAGACACCCGAAGCGTCCGTTAGCGCTGGTTCGCTGCAACACAGAGTACCCTCATTGGGCTATGTTTTTGAAGAGCCTGAGCAACTCGTCGTAAGCCGACAGTGGTTAGATTACCTGGACGACATACCCCTCAAGTTGCTGCCATCCGGGATGCTCAACGCCCGCCAATTTATCCCGCGGATTGCGAACTTCGAAACTGTCCGTCTCATAGACGGCACGCTCGTCCGCCCTCCGCCTACGACGCGTGCTGGTAGGAAGATCGTCATACTCGGCGACACATGCGATTCGTCTGCCATCGCAGAACTAGCCCAGAATGCGGATCTTCTCGTTCACGAAGCGATCAATGCACCTATCGTGCGACCAGGAAAGGGACGCATCAAGACTGAAGCAGAGGTTGCGGCCACTGCGCGCAGTCGCGGCCACTCGACGCCTCGTATGGCGGGCGAATTTGCTAAACGCGTTGGGGCGAGGTCTTTGGTGCTCAATCACTTTTCTTCCATGTGCGTGTTGCATGGTATTTTCCACGCATCTACTGATGTTGATGCACCGACCAGGTTCCAAGGACCCCCTCCACGGGGCAACAGGGCGCCATGGGCAGTGGAGCGTGCAAGCGTGCTCGAGCAAATACGCAACCAGGCTATGGAGAGCTTTGGATCTGCTAACGTGGTACCCGCGCACGATGGTTTGGAGATTGACGTGCAATTTCACGAAGAGCCACTACAGGTCGTACAGGTTGTCACAGCGGAGCTGTCGATAACTCAGGCTGTGGGCTGAATGGCTACATCGGAGTCGCATATACCAATTTATGTGATCGGTTGCAACGGATCTGTAGCACTCATATGCTCAGTCTTGCCGGGTCGGGTTACAGTAGAATTCCCCAATTGCGATTCGTCCCGGCGGTAACTTCAGTATTTGTGCGATATATATGCTTCATCGCGGAGTTTGAGGAGCTTGCAGTATATCCGTGATCAGTCTCATCGAGTCCGGCGAGCCGTCTACCTGGCCAGACGCCGCAGGTGGCAATGACTACACGTTGAATAATATGAAGCCAAAAGTAACACGGGATAAATATTACGGGTTGAAAGACAAGCCACCAGGCACGGCACTACAGTAGATACAAAACACGACAAAGTCCTCAAACCATGGGAAGGAGCATCAGCAAATCGTGAGCAAGACATGACGGACGACAGCAAGTGAACATTGATACTAAAACAAACCACAACCCCTACCGTTCAACGTCATATCCTACGCGCGGCAAACGGATGCGGCGCCGGGCTGGGCTCCTCTATGCGCAACGGCGCCCACTGGACGCGTGATGCTTCGGGAACGGCTAGATGCGCGCCGGCGTGCGTGGTCCTGTCGAACTTCGGGCTCTCGTACGCGGGCGGGATGACGCTCTGGCGCAGGCCGCTGAGCCGGCCCCAGAGGCCACGCGAATAACGTGGCGCGGGTGTCCGCAGCGGCGTCGTGGGCGGCGGCGGCGTCAGTGCATTGTGCGCGACGAGCCTGCGCTCCGGCCGCTTCTCGATGCTGCTCCGCCGCGGAGCGTTCGCGTTCGCGTTGGACGACGTGGACGGCGTGTTCGACGACGGTGGGTGCAGCGTGAACTCGACCGCGCCATCGTGTGATTGGCGTGCGGCGTTTCCTGCCGAGGCGGGCGCGGCGTCTGTCAGCGCGAGTGCTGCGGGCGGCGTGCGCGCACGGCCACGCGAGCCCATAGAACCGGACGTTTGTGCGCTGCCCGGCCCGGGCGAGGTCTGCGCGGGCACGAGGAGCGTACTGGAGCTGGGCGCCGGTGACGACGCTGAGGCGGCTCGCAGTAGCGGGTCGGCCGTCCGAGGCGTATTGGCGTCTCCGGACCGCGGGGTGCGCACTTCTTCAGCCTGTCCTACACCGACTTCCTCGTCGAACTCGAGGAAGTTCTCGCTGCTGATATGCAGCACGCGGCCGCGCGTCCACTGCGATGAGCCAGCGAGGAAGGGTGATACTGGGATCTTCTCGCCGTCGACGTGCTCGCCGACGTGCGATCCGGGATCGACGTGCGTGAGTCGCCGACGCCGCCACTGGTCCTCTCGCCGCCTCCGGATGCGGCGGTAAAGGAAGAAGCCTAACACGATAAGCGCTACAGCAAGAGCGCCGACGAGCACGCCGATGCCCATCGAGACGCCGCCGACTTGGCGTTTCTCGTGCGCTTCAGGCGGTGGCATCGCAGCATCAGCGTCGTCTGAGGCAAGGATTAGGGGAATGTAATCTGGAGTGGATGCAGCATGCGACGGCTCGGACGCGTCTGAAGTGCCCGGTACAGCAAGCGGTTGCGAAGGCCGGTGCTTGTCGGATCGCTGTGACACTGGCAAGCGCTGTTTGCCTGGGACAGGCCGCGCTGACGGCTGCAGCACATGGGAGTTCGTTGGGACAATGCCACTGGTCGAGTGCAGCGGCGCGCTGGAGAACGAGGAGAACAACGGCGGTGCGGGCGAAGCAGACGGTCGTACGCTGGTTGATGGCAAGGAGCTGCCACCAGCGGAGGAAACACGGGTCGAAATGGCGGAACCAGAGCTAGACGACGAAGCGGGAAAAACAGCGCTGGAACCAGCAGCGCTCGACGGGGAGGATACAAGCGCTGGCGATCCTGCGGCGTTCATGTCGCAAGTCCGCTGGGTTGTACGCCAGATGGTCGCACGAGTGGCAGCGTCGAGCCCCTCAAAGCCGGCACCTCCAGTAAGAGGGGAAAGAAGAAAGACAAGATACCCAGCGGACAGGATCCGCTGCTCGCAACGGTGATCATCAACCACAGCTATCACCGCTCAACGGGAACCTGACTGCACTACCCTGTACAGCCTTGCTGATTTGAGATCCACATGAAGCTGCCCGTTGGACATTTCCAATCCTAGTACTCAAACGTAAATTCGAGTCGTCGTACGAGGTCAAGAATCGTATCGGACAAAGCCGTTTGCAGTCCCCGCGAACAAGGAATTTACAAATTCAGCAGCTTCCTTCCGCGAGGAATGGAATACGTCCGGTAGTCCTCGACATCGAGCGCTCAGTATTACAGTATCTAACACGAGTAGAGCAGGAGCTCAGGCCAGGATGGCCGTAGAACGCGAATGGCTGCACAACCGCGGTCAGCTTCACCGTGTTGCTAATAATAGCAGATACGTACCAGCAGCAGCAAGCGCATAGTGGAGCACGGGCAGTGGTAGAGGACATGTACCGCGTCCTGAATGCGCCGCGAAAAGTCGCGAGGTGCAGCGGCGGGCGAGAAATCGGGTGGTTGCTGTGGGGGAAGTGGACAACCGCGACGCCGCTCCCGGGCGGGCGGTGGCGATGCGCACGCCCGCCGCCGCACCTTGAGCATTGAGGGCATGCCACGCGCCTCACGGAGCGCTGAGGCATGCTCGCGGGACGAAGAAAGCTGCAAAAAAAATGATCAGACCAAGACGACACCGCGTAGGCACCTGCTTACCAGCCGCGCCGCGGGAAGCTCGGAGAGCGTGCTCAGCACGTGAGCGCTGCCTCCTCCAGCCACATGATCTCATGCAAGTACCGCGCTCCGGCGTGCATCCCGCGGTACAGCCGGGAGAGCTCGCGCGGTCGTACAGGAGGACCGTGGACGAGAATCTGCGCGATGAGAACTGTCAGCGACTGCAACGCGGAGAACTCGGCTGCAACAACGTACCGTACGCTCAGCGCCGCCCCGAGGATCGGAGGACTGCGCGTGCTGATGGTGTGGTCGGGGAAGCAGCAGACCGCGCGCTGGAGTCTGCACAAAATGCCGTCAGCCCGCCGTCCGCAAGGCGGCACCAGACTGAGCACGTACTTCGTGAGAAGCCGGCCATAGGTGCGGTGTTGGCGGCGTATAAGGGAAGCTGGGCGTGGGTGATAACGATTCGGAGCGCGTCGGCGGATGGTGGGCGAGCGAAGAGACTGCCGCAAACATGAGCAAAGAACGCGCAAAACGAAGGCGCCGGCGATCAGCTCACCTCCGCGAGTTTGAGCACAGCGCCAGCGCGTCCTGGACTGCAGCGTTCTGCAGCCAGCACGCATGAGAGCGCCGACGTGGGGGAGGAAGCGCCGAGCGATGGCGCAACCGCAGACGATGAGCGCAGCAATGCGACGAGGGGGTCGACGCGTCGGTTTTAAGCTGAACTGCGCACGGCCTGGGTTTTGAGTCTGGCTGGAAGGAATGAAGAGCGAAACCGGCGCGTGACAAAACGGAAATTTTTGCCGTGCGGGGTGTCGCGACTTCTCTCCGCGCGCCGAGTGCGGTGCTCCCGTGCTCGATCAACTCCATGGAGTGCTTCCCACGCTCGCAAATCCACTGAACCAATACATACGCCTTGTAAAGCGATATTCCGATGCCGCAGCGCCGAAACGATATGGAAGGCACGCATTTGGCCTACCATCATCGTCATCTATGCAACGTCACCGCCCTCCGAGTTCATTGGGGCACAGTCGGCGGGAGGGCTTTGATCTGTCACCTCTACGTCGTACAATGCTCAGAGGAGTGTTATATCTTATTATTTTCACGTCAATCGAGAATGCAGACACTGACGCCGGCGGCGACTCTGCGCCGCGGACCGACGTGGACTACTGCAGTCGGCCAATCCTGGAATGCAGTCAACAACGCAGCAGTAAGACAGCGCATTAGTGGCTGTACTTGTGTTTGGAATGACACAGCGAGCGCTTGAACTCGCTGGAAGTTCGAAGTTCTGAGCGGGAAGAGCAGTTTCAAGCTCCGTTCAGCATGCATACCTCGTCGGAAGACGAGCAGTAGTCTCGTAACCCGACTGACCGCAAGCGGACTTTGAAATTCGGGCGGGTCCGCTTGCGGATAGTCTGGGACATTCCAGCGCGGTTTAGATATGTCACAAAATCAGATACTGAGCGTGACACGACACTTAGCCGATTTTCCCCTCCCACCACTCAAAATTCGCTTCTTTCACACCGACTCAAATATGATTATTTATGCAATTGGGGACGATCTGGATATAATTATTTTTTACTTTTTTCGCGAAAACCATTTCGATAGCTCGAGCATAGACGGTCAGTACGGCTCCCAGAAGACTGCTGCTAGCTTCAGAATCCAGTCAGGCCCGTGGATTTCTTGAGCAAGGGGTGGTTTCTGGTCTTCCTGCTTCTTCTGTGGCTTGCTTAACCTGCGGTGCCGCCTATACAGCAAAAAGAGCCCAAATCTCGACGACATAGTACTATCATTTCTTGTGCTCTGGACACGCATGCGGCGCCTGGGCTCTGTGGGCTGTGTGCGCGCCTGTACGGCGCACGTCAATCACTGTCGACTTCGTCCGGCTCTTCGTTCGGCTCCTGTTCGTCGTCACTGCCCTCTTCCTCTTGCCATGCACTGTCTGGATCCAGATCGACGTCCTGCTCCTCCAGAAGTCGAAGAAAAAGCTCGTCGTACTCGCGGTATTCGTCGGTCGAACTCGACTCGGCGTTGCTCGGGTTACTGGACGCGTCCGACATACCGTCGTCGCTCTCGCGTGTGTTCATGCCGGACAAGCCGGCGCTGCTCCCTGGTGCTTCCGAAGCGACCGCACGCCCGCGCTCTCGCGTTGGGCGACCATTCGGGCTGCCTGTTACCGCTGGTATGGCTCCGTCGGTCGCATGCGCCGCCGCCGCCGCTTCTGCTGTCCGCGCTGTTTCATTTTCGTACGGCTCCAACGGCAGCACCCTGCAGCGCGACTGCAGGGTCCTAAACTCTGCGTTGTACTCGTTCAAAGACGCGTTCGGTCCGTGCAGCAGCTGCTGGAAACCTTCGGTGAGGAGGTCCGTGACAGCAACGACATCCTCATTCGAGCTGACGCGCTTCTCGTCTTGTGTATAGACGCTGTGCCTCTGCAGGCTTTTCATCAACTCGTTGATGTCGCGCGTCAAGTCTGGCGACGTATGCTTGCTGCCCTGATACGAGCCGAGGCTTCTGTGCATCTGGTTCGCGACGCCTCGGAGGACCTCGATGCAGGGAGAAATCATGGCGAGCCACTCCCAGGAGGCGTTGCTGCCATGTGCCGCATAGATTCTCTGTGAGTACATGAGCTTTGAGTGGCCTTAGCCGTGGAAACTGAAGGCGCACTTTGATCCAGAAGTTCAGATGCTCTTGCATCAAGTCCAGTGCAACCCATCCGTCCTTCGTCCCCGTAGGATTCACGAGCCAATTACTCAGCACAAGCTCTCTACTGACAGTAAGTAAATGAATGATGAACAAGGGCAACACTCACCTGAGCTTCGGCGGCCAGACATGAATGAGATGATGCAGAAGATACAGCATCTCCCGCGCGTATTTCGCGTGTCCACCCGCTCTGAACATTAGCGCTAACCATTTCAGAGCTAGGACGATGTGCCCTGACCGCCCCGTCTTGACAGCGCGAGCAAAAGTGCGGAGACCGAGCGCATCGCGCAGGAACAAGACTGCATTCTCAAAAACGAGATCGCCTGTCGTTCCAGAGGTTTGTTTGCGGCGAAGCGTTGATACTGCCCGTGTTGACGCGAATTTATCGCAGATATCCTGCGCGTACGAATGTAGTTGGTCCCAGGTGAGAATCGAAGCGCTGCACGACCGAAGGTCCGGCTGTTTGCTGACGAGTAGAAGACAGTGTAGCACGCGAGCATACAGCGATACTGAGATCAAGTCTCGGCACACGTGGTAGGGAGGCAAGGAGGTGAGAACGATGGGTTTGCGATCCAACACTGTGTTGTGAAACCAGAGAGAACCGGGATTCCGTGTGCCCGTGCCCGGCTTGCCGTAATGAGTGGCAATTATACAAGAGACTGCCGCCATATCGGTATGGAAGAGACCGAGAACTGGTTTGGCCCATCGCCAGCTTTCCGCCCCGCGATCGTGTCCCGCACGAGCAGCAATGATTGAGCGCTGACGGGCAATTGTGAGCTGGTCGCCGAAAGAGCCTGACTTTGCCGCGACACTCTGGTGCGTCCAAATCCACCCCCAGCTGGAGGTGAATCTCATCAACGACCTCGATGTTGCCAGTAATCAGAGCCTCGTCAATGTCCATAGTCTGAAGCGGATATAGTGCAGTCCTGTGGAGCTTGATTTGATGCTCGTCGCGCGGCCGTGTGGCTTCTAGATGAGGTCGGAAGCGGGCAAAGCCTTCAGCGTAGTTGTCGACGATAATCTCTTCAGCAGTGTGCACCAGTAAGCCGTCCCAGACCTTTGCCTCTTCTGCGGTAAAGATGACGTCGCTGAAATCGAGCTCAGGAGCTGACAGGAAGGCTTCCTCTGCCGCGACCAGACTCAGGGCATCGTCAACGTTGACGCTGTCGTCGTTGGTATTTAAAGGTGACGCTGTTGCATTTGTCATATTGACTTGTGCGTCTGGACGCCTTAAGGTTATCTTCACAGCATGAGGTTGTGGAGACGCACCCTTCCGCCCAAATATCTGCTCCGCGACCCCGTCGGTAAAGTTCACGTTATCGTACGTCGTTTTGTAGCGTCCCGTCGCAGCCAGCTTACGTGCGTCCTCTAGACACGTACTGGAGAGCTCAGGAATAATTCCCACTGCCTGTGTTGGATCCTTGGTCGTGCGCAAGGTGTTGGCTGCAGTAGTCGACGCTCCAACGTTCTCCTACAGAACCCTATGTGTGAGAGACAATATACAGGTGTATTACCGTAAGCTCACCTGACCGTTGTTGTCGTTCGCGATGGGCGCTGACTTTTGGACGAGTTTGGGATAGCTGCAACTCCACCCGGAGTGCGACAACACGGAGATCGTCTGCCGCTGCGCTCCTGCAGCATATAGGTACAATCCGTTATATGCTGCGACTAAATCGTTCTGACGGCTGTGCTCTCGAAGAAGGATGGCAATAACTTGGGTCAGAATCTGTATTGTATTATCACGGTCAGTCTCATAGAAGGCTCGCGCATAGAATCTCACTCACCGTAGACTTCCTGTGCACCATCTGCTCGCTCTGTGAGCTAGCCTGCTGTCTTGACGTCGAAAAGCTAAGCAGAATCTCCAGTGTGACAGGAGCCGTCGCTTCGAATCTCGGATATAGCGCGCCGAGCTGAAAGTCCAGGATCTCTTGCTTCGTCATGCCACCAGTAGGCCAGCGCATCCAACCGTCTGCTGTTATTCGCCGGCTCTCACGTTTTGCAAGCGAAGCAACATGTGAGATCATCCATGAATTGATGTGGTGACGAACTGACGGTGGAGTTTCCGCAGAAGTTGTCCAAAATCCGAGGATCTGGTGAACGATGCTCGGATCCCTGAATAACTCGTCCCAGCGCCGCTGACGAATATTCCCGTCTGTGGCCTCTGGATCGAGTATGCAGAGAAGGAACGTCCCAAGCGGTATGCCTGTATCCTGCAGTATTTTGAGGATGCGAAAGCACGTTGCGCGCTGTTCCTGTCGATGCCGTCTAAGCTGAGCCGTCCGCTCCGCCTCTTCTCGTTCGGCCTGTTCGGCGGCCTCGCGAGCGCGCTCTGCTTGTGCGGCCTGGAGTGCGACCTTGTTCAGCTCCATGGTCGTTCGACGCTTCCGGTCGGCTTTGCTACGCCTCTTGGCTTTACGCTCCTCCTCGTCGCCAACGATGGGCGATGTTCGATCGACACCGGGATCGCTCGAGTCTATGCGCTGCCCTGAATTGAATGGTGCTATGCTTGATTCAGAGCTGTCGTCGTCAGACGGTTCAGGTGAAGCTGGACGCTGTGGCGAGCTTGACCACGGAATGACAGGTTCGTCTGAGCCTTCGTCATCACTTGGTAGCCAGTCAGCGGGTTCAGCGCGGGACATCGCACACAGAGCTTTGGGAGTGAGAGAGGGGGTGAGGCGGGATCAATCTCTGCACAGCTCCCCTTTCTCCTCGACCGTCATGGCCCGACGAAAGCCTCGGGCAGCAACCACCGCTGGGACGGCACAGGGGCCGTCTTTTGCTCCAATTTCTGCAGAAGATAAGGCCAACATCCGCACGCTCATAAAGGAAAATCTTGGCTGGGATCACGAGCCCCGGGAGATGCAAATCCAGGCGGCCATCGCGCAAGTCGACGGTAAAGACGTCCTTGTGCATGCAGCTACAGGCATGGGAAAGACTGCCATTGTTGCAGCACCCCACGCTTTTCCCCAGAACAAGGGCCGTGTCACAATTTTCGTCTCGCCGTTAATCGCCCTCCAAGAGGAGATGGTGAGGACTCTCCGGGAAGAATTTGGGCTACATGCGGTCGCTGTCAACTCAACACGTCGCAAATCACTCAAGGCGATTATGCAAGTACGTGCATGCAATTTCCCGGAGATTCACAGCTTAAGGATCCCACAGGATATCTGTGCGGGCACCTATGCGGTCGTACTCATTTCTCCGGAGATGTTGCAGACTCGCCGGTTCATTGACGCGGTCCTGCGCAACAACGAGTTCGGCCGTCGTGTCCTGTCGCTTGTCGTTGACGAGGCGCACACCGTATCGCACTGGGGAGCCCATTTTCGCAAGAAGTACGGTTCCCTCGGCGCTGTGCGTGCATTCCTCGCTGCCGGGACATCGGTTGTCGCCATGTCGGCATCCTTGACGCCTCGTGTACGGAGAGATGTCCTTCAGAAGCTGCAATTCGGCACTGGCTTCCTCAGCCTCGACCTGGGCAACAATCGACCAAATGTCTCCATCGTCGTTCGAGCGTGCCATCGCCTGCTCAGCTCCTACGCCGACCTCGATTTTGTGATCCCAGACGGCATCCACGAGGCCTCTGATATCCCACCGACCTTTGTATATGCAGACAATAAGGAGGACGGCGCTGAGATCGTCGACCATTTGCGGGATCGTCTTCCGGAAGACATGCGGCAGCTTGGGCTAGTGCGACCCTTTAATGCGTCGCTATCGCACGATTACCGCAAAAGCGCACTCCAGCACTTCAAGGCGGGAAATATACGCGTTCTGGTCTGCACGGATGCGGCTGGGATGGTGAGACCTTGCAGCACACTGCAAGAATTGTACTAATGTTTGCATAGGGCTGTAATCTCCCAAACATCGAGCTCGTGGTGCAGTGGAAGCTTCCTGAGAAGCTCTCGATGTTTGTGCAGCGTGCTGGACGGGCCGCGAGGCGCCCAGAAATGCAGGGACTCGCAGTTCTCCTTGTTGAGCCCTCGGCGTACACAGAATTACCAGACTCGGTCAGCAGTGCGACGCAGGCGAGCGGTGCATCTGAGAGCGCTCCCGCTTCAGGTACAGCAGGATCTGCCAAAGCAAAACGTAAGAAATCGCAGAAGAAGCAGGGCCGGGCTCCTAAAGGATGGGCTGGCGCGCACGGCCGATCTCGTGGTGTCACTGCCGCGGACAACGACATCGACCGTACCATACGACTCATTGTCAACGAGCTTGCCGAAGACGAAGGTCTCCTAGCCCTGGTCCAGACAGGAGATTGCCGTCGCAGAGTCATTGCAGATGCGTTCGATAGCGGCGATAAAGGTACGTCGCTGCATGCGAGTCTATTATCCAACACTGACAAGTTACAGCCACATCAGGTGCATGTTGCGATCTGTGCAACCCTGAGCTCCTCAAGCGCACGCTTCCAGGCCAGGGTCCAAAGCGCAAGACCCGTAAAGCCAAGGACAAGGAGAAGAATCCCGCGAAGGACGTAGTCAAAGCACTTCAGCGCTGGCGTCTCGAACTCTGGGACGAGCATTTTGCCCACCAACACTTCGCCGAGTCAGCCTTACTTTCCGATGATCTAATCGACACTATTGCACGACTCCCTGAGCCGTCGTCGGACCGGGATTTGGGCAGCAAAATCGCGGGAGAGTGGCTTCTCTGGGCCAAATTCGGCAAGTCGCTGTGGCGCGCACTTGCTCCCGTATACGACGCGCGACCGCCTGCGAGCCAGCCCCAGGCAAAGCGCAAGCGTGCAAACTCTGCGTCACAGCCAGCTGCGTCACCGCAGGCAGAGCCTCTCGCTGCATCAGGGGCAGGGGAGTCTGCAGGGCAGGCGCTGAGCGCTGCTCATGCACCGGCGCCTGCGATGGACGAACCAGCACCTGCCAAGCGTCGTCGCGTCGAGTCTGGAGCTCCAGCAGGCACGATCACACCCGGAAGCTCGACAGCGCAGGCAGCAACGCAGGATCCTCTTGCGTTGTGGCCTGCTGGTTGGCCTCGTCCGACCGAGATCAAGCTACGAAAAAATCAACGGGTGCCAACGGCGGTACGACTCGTCAAACCACCCCCCGCGCCTGTTGGAGACAACGCACACCCCTCCCGAATGATTCTTGGGACGGATGGGCAGCGCTACTTCTGCCATCCCGATGGCAGGTGGTGGCTGTTGCCGCCGCTGCCGCCGATGCCGCCTCATCCTCCTGTGCTTCATGATGCACCCCAGCCTGTTACTTCCCAGCCCCAGAAATCCCCGAATGAGCCTGATAGACTGTTGTAATAGCTTATAGAATAGTGCCCAACTGTGACTGTTCACTAGTTCACTTCCGACCTCAGAGTTGGCGGATTCTTGTATTGACAAAATTTTCTTCTGACTGGAGGGCAAGAAATGCATGAAAACATGCCCTGGTGCAATATGGGCTCGCCTGGGATCGATCTGGGGTGTGCTAGACCTGTGGCAGACCGAACACATTTTATATTCAATTTTTTCACACCCGTCTCAATCGGTTTAAATCGGCCAGATATTCACTTTTGTCATGGTGCAAAAAAATCGAATCTTGAGTGGTGGGGAGGAGAAAATCGGCGAAGTCCCGTGTCACGCTCAGTATCTGGATTTGTGACATATGTAAACCGCGCTGTTGTGTCCCAGCCGCTATGCAGGACGAGCCCGGAGCGGAGTCCGAAATAGCGGCTGGTTACGAGCCTAGACGAGCAGATGCGGTCTCGCGCTCATGTTCTGAATTCATCATTCGCATATTCACAGTGTAGAAGTGTACGCTAGTGTAGCCGATGTTCGGTTCGGTTCGGTTCGGGAGCCTTTTTTCCGAACCTCGAACCGAACCTCCTCCCGAACCATCAAACCCGAACCCGAGGTTCGGTTCGGGTTCGGGTTCGGGGTTCGCACCTCGAACACTGTGTAGATATAGATAACGTTGTCTTGAACACCCCTCAGTGTACATAGGTGTAGTACTCAGTGTCTATAATGTTATATTGATCAATATCACTGTTATTAAGCCCCTGAAATGCTGATCTCAAGTCTGGTGTCTAGCATATCAGCTTGTGGGAATAGATTACATCATCTTGATTGCTACCCAGCACCTCCCAAGCAGCTCTGGAGATCAGCTGAGGACCCTGGGTTAGGGGCAACATGCATTGTATAAACTGTCCCAGGTCATCTCATGTCCCAGATGCACACGATCAACACACAAAGCCATACTCAAGTGTGATCAGGTTCGGAGGTTCGGTTCAGTTCGAACAGGGTTCGGACGAGGTTCGGCCAGCTGCTGAACCTGAACCTGAACCACCCCGAACCTCGGTTCGGTTCGGGTTCGGTTCGGGGTTCGGAAGGTTCGCGAACCGGACTCCGGCTACACTAGTGTACGCAATGCGATCTCCTAAAAAAATTTGCACTAACATCGTCAGCGACGCAAACAGCGTTGTGGGAAAGACAGCCGAAAACGTACTGGGCGCGAATGCCGCAGTATAATCACAGCCTCACCACATGGAGCGGTCCAGAGCAGCTCCATGGATAGAACTGCGTCATTTGACGGCAAAGAGACGCCACTGGAAACCGCTCAACAGACGCAATACGCGGTTTCCGTTTGAACCGCTGACGACTCTAGTCTCGGAGCCAGACCCTTGCGAGAGGCCGAGCACCCGCTGTGGCTGCGCGGTGATAGCGGGTGGTCCACTTCGCACTCCGCCATTGTGATGTTTGGTAGTGTTTGGCGGGTGCTCGGACCTCTCTACAGGGTCTGGCGAATTTTGTATAGGCGAGGACACCAGACCTTGACCCCGGTTCAATCGATTGTCAAAGTGGAGTATGCACATATAATATCATTAATTTGAGTTTTTGAGGCTAGCAGATCACTGACCGGTGGGTAAATGCAGTGACATTGGCACAGTGCACTTGAACTAGACTGCCTTCAGCAAGCAGCATTTCTCTGGAGAAGAGGTGCTTTAAGCAAAGGAATACACTACATTATACATTTTGATGCTTCCTTGGGACTTCTCCCTGCACTGTCGGTCTGCTATATGCAAAAGCTCACTTTCGGGATGGCGTTGAAATACATCCGGGCCGCATTTTAAACGAAGATTCCGGAGCAATTTCGACATTATTGATGTTGGTCCAAATGACAAAGTAGCTCAAAAGCATGGTCTTCGTGCATCTGCAGCAAAAAATCGGACACAAAAAGTCTGGTGTCCTCGTCCATACAAAGTTCACCAGACCGGTAAGAAGCGCGAGAGCCACGACCAAACACAGACAAAGCTCACAATCCCGGAGTGGCGATCCGCTCTTACCGGTCTGGTTCCGAGACTATGACGACTCCCGGGTTTCCGCGTTTCAGCCATCATTACTGACTCACTGATTGCTGATCGTGATGCGCCTAGAGCGCGAGAAGCGCGCTGCGCCGTCGGGAAACGCAACCGCCGCTGGGATGGGGTTTTTGTGCATACAGAGGCCATACCCCTCGCACCCCTGCTAATTCATCCTCTGATGTGGTCACGTGACCTTATCTTAGCGCCTGTATGCACGCGAGAGCGTGCGCGATGCGGGACACGTCCTGAATGCCAAACTCAGTCTGGAAATTTAAATCGCAGTCTGGGATTCACGGGCGCTTATTTCGCTCAAGGACCTTCGAATGTATTAAGCGCCCAATATTTGAGGCAGGGAAAGGTCGGGGTGGCGCAAAAAACGGGTGGGATTGCGGGCACAGGACCAGGAAGGCGGGTTCCAAACTCCGCCCAGCATGGACAACGCCTGCACTCGGTCAGCCGCCGCGGCCGCGCAGCAGCGTTCCCGGTCCTCAAATGCGCGGACGTCATGTTTAATAATTCAATCAGCTTGATTTGCGTAAAATCGAAGTGGGACGAGGCCTAGAAACGCGCCGGAGGTCGAGCAAGCGATTGAGCCATTCAGCGGAAACGGCGGGTATCGCTTTGACTGCTGGTTTTACGGCCATCAGTTTCGCAGTAGAATTGTGATGGCGTGTAGATCCCGTGAAGATCGAGCGGTTACAGCGCGTCGGTTGGCGATACACGCAGAAAGCAAATCCAGGGGGTACGGGACGCCTCGCCCCCACCCTCGCCAGTACGAGCGCTTATTTGGGCTCAGCCATACGGATACATGCGCTGACTAAGCAATTCCGTCGTCTGGGGGCCTGCGGGCGACGAAATTCTCATTCTCACGTGCGGGAGCGGGCGGGAAGGCACCGTGCAAACTCCGCTCGTGATAGCGACAACAGCGCAGAACTCGCCGCCAACGGCCGGCGGTTGCGTCTCTACTACGTCACATGCTATGCATAGATGACGGCATTCATATTCTGCTTAGAAACGAAAGAAATAACGCGGAAATGAGGTGTGGAACGAGATCTGCGTACGCGGCGCGTTTCGCGCGCTGTTCAGTTCTCCTTGGTTTCCCGGGCTTCTCAGCGCACGGCCATCAATCTCCGGTCGATCACGCGTCAGAACCGCCGATGATGCGCGCAGGAAACGCGCTTGGGCGGTGCCTGAGCTCTAGCACCCTTTCTGCGTTCAGCGGGCATAGGGGTACCCCCTGCGCTCGCTCTCTGCGGAACGGGCGCTTAATTGCAATTTAAATACTGGGGCAATGTGCTCGTGCAAGAAATTGGGCAGGGGACGCGTCGGGCGGGGCTGCTATTTCTCTACCAGGACTCCGGGCTGAGGGCGAGCGGTCAGTGACGAAGGGCCGCCTATGCATCATACTTACCCGAAGTAGCCCTTGTCGGCCGGGAGAGGGAGAAGGGGCAGTCCTTTCCCGTCAGCGGTCTTTGTGTACACAGTGTTACCCCACCAGTTCTGGATCGTGTTCAGACCGATATTTCCGTGCTTGGGGAACTGCAGTGCAAAAAAGATGAGGATGGAGGATATTGCCACTCCCGAGTCAAGAGCGGCAGACAGCACATCTGTCGAAGTCGACGAGTCAGGACTCCGTGTGGGCGCATCCAATCAGTGTGCACGCACAGTTGTACTTCGACCACCATCCGAAGTGACGGCGGCGAATGACAAACTGGAAGATGAACCCAACAATCGCCCACGGTACGTAGTTAATCGCCGACGCGGGTGGAATGAGGCCGGTGCCGTTGAAGATGACAGGGAAGCTGCAGGTAGCAGGTTTAAATAATACTGCGGCATCTGAGGGAAGACAGCGGGAGCGCGCACTTGACATAACGCCACCACGACTCGGGATAGCGTTTCGTCATCAGGTACGGGATGACGGGCACAACGGCACCAATGAGGAAGAAAAAGCTCAGAGCTGTGTAGTCGTTAACGCTCGGTCGCTGTTCGAGCTGTCGAGAGCAACTTGCCGTAGTAGACCTGACCCTTCGAGAATTGCAGCGCTGGTCCAATGACACCCCATACAATGCTAGCGGTACCGAAGACCTCTGTGTAGGCGCAGATGAAGCGGTTCGGCTGGTCGTCGGTGCACATGCCGGGGATGTTTGTAAACATCCAGGCTTGTACGCCGAGCTGGACGGTGCCCGCGACAACAGTCGCGACGACTTGGGCCAAGAACATTGGCCTCGGAGGGATCTGCGCGATCTTTGAGTCAGCAAAACTACCATCGGGTCGTTTCACGGCGCAACTCGCCTTCATGTAATGGTCCAATTTGAAGTCCGAGCTGAAAGTTAGGGCTTGCACGAGAGTAATATATCCCCTTGACGACATGTGAGAGGCCTGAGTGCATAGGCACTCTGAAGCTCACCAGGTCTTGAACATCATCATGGCAATTGGTCGTCTGGGAAGCATATATCCGATAATCAACTCAGTGATGACACTGATTATGCGCTCAGTATCTGAGACTTGTATCCATGTTTGAGACTCACTTTAATCCGCTGTGAAAGAGACATGGTCAGCCGCAAGTTGGAAGAGGAATTAGAGGAGAAAGAAATACATTTGTTGGTTCGTGATAGCTTGAATCATTCCCACAGGAATAACGTAGACAAACGAGATGATGAGCGCAAGGATGAACGCCCAGACGGGCATCTTCGTCGGCCAGACGGTGCACACGATGACGCCGAACGCGAACATTGACACTGTGACATGCGAATGAGGTCAGAAGAGAAACAAGCTTGTATTTCGTACGCACAGAATGTGCTGACATACCACCAGGCTGGGACCTGGGGGTATCGCGCCATGAGGCGAGCATGGATGTCTGGCTGCTCGGAGAGCGAGCGCCGCGCCTGCAGCCAGATCTGCTTGCGGAAGTACAGAAATGTGTGCACGACCGTCGCGGTGATGCTCGCGAACGACAAGCCATACGACAGCGCGAACGTTGTGGACAAGAAAAGCGGGCTGTATTCATGGTAGGCCGTTACGTTCACTGTTGCCATCGGTCATGGAGGTACGGCAATGCAGCAAGACAACGCACTCGTCGCGTCAGGATTGAGAATCTTGGATACGTCGTATGGTTGGCCGAATCGGTCGTACGACGTGCGACTTGAGATCGTCATGTACTATATGATATAATCAGGCATGGCTTTCCTTTGCACTGGTCTGCGAACCTTGGAGTACCAAGTGTTCGTAAAGTATAGAATGGGTGTAACAAGCCAGAACCAGAATACGAACCCCGCGGCCACGTTTGCTTCAGCCCACCCTGCAACTCGTCAGCATACACCACCTTCCAGTAGCGTCCCTAATTACAAGGACTCGCGAGCAGGGACCCGATGTAGGCAATCTGAGACCAGTCGCTGATTATCGCCATGAGCTAGTGCCTAAAGGTCACGATTCCAATGTTGCACGTACAATGACAAGGTTGACATTCCGAGCCCGTGCACGACACCGAATAGATGGTTCACCGTAACATTGTTCGGTGCGATCCAGCATACCCAGGAAAACGACGAAAGCACCGTAAAGATATATCCCGGGAAGAAATCTGCAATGAGTGCGCGGCTTGTAAGTCTTGTGCAGATCGTCGAACGTTAACGAGAATACACCAAACAAACGAGCCTAGAAAGGCGTAGAAGAAGAATCGCTCTCGAGAAAGGCCGCCGCGATTTCCCACCCCGGCGTAGTGTTGCGAATGGAGCGTGTTGAAGAGGGCGGTGCTGACCAAATTCGCGGGCCAGACTGGAAGACGCACAGTTAGCAGCGGAACACCGCACAAATCTCATTTTCCGGGACGTACTCATAGATGGTGGGTCAACCAGAAAGCGGCGCGCGAGGCCGCCGATAGAGAAACCAATGAGCTATCGCGGAATCAGGGCCAAGCGCCTGGTGCGAGCTGTTGAGGACACACCTGAGTTGACATGATCATGAGCCATTGATCTAAGCAGAAGTTAGGTTCGACCGCGCGGCAGAGGAGAGCGCGGACAGCTGAAGTTCCAAGTTTGATCATATTGAATCCGCTGCACCGCGACAATATCTGTCTAAATAGCGCGTCAGATGGTGTCCACGGTAGACGTAGAAGGATATGCTTACCGCTGAACAGCCAGGGAAGACTAAGACAATGAATCCAGGAGTAGGGAGCAGCCGCAGATCAAAAGGGTGGGTGGGTGGAGTATACCCAACACACGAGAGAATAGATATAGAGGTAGGGGTGAAACGGGGATATGGTCTCGAGTGTGTATGATCAAAACCCGAGTGAGGATCACGAAGACGAGGGGGAACCCGAATTCGTATCCGGAGAGCTCGAGACTACTCGTGTGGAGTCGTCTACGAGAAGAGGGTGCACGGGAGAGGAGGATTGTGAGACGGGAGTGCGTCTTTTCTTCGTCGCTGCACTGGCGAAGTCTATAACTGCGTGCGAACGCGACGAACAGAAGTAGCACGGTTCGGATGGAGAAGTCGTAGTAGGAGGGGGGAGGGAAGATGGTGTGCAATCACGGAAGTCGCGACTACGCACCGAGGGAAGGGGGAAAACGGGACTTGAGGCCAACGGAGATGGCAGAGGGTGACTGGGACTTCGATTGCGTACGGACTAGAACGGAGGACGGGTGCGAGTACGAGAACTGGGCGCCGGAGTGCGCGATACTGAACTACTGGTGAGCCGGATGCTCGTGAGCCGCTGTGCTAAGGGAAAACTACCTAACTACCTATCGCGTTTTATACAGGAGAATGCCAAGCCAATCAAGACCATGTCCCGAGCTGTACCGATAATGCCCATGCGATAGGAAGAGTTCCCGATTGTCACATGCAGACTGCGAGCGCCTGCGGGTTGCGCAATCCGTTCTCGGGAGCCAATGAGAGGCCGATCCCGTGAGCGTGTGATTCAGAATTTGCTCCGAGGAAAGACTACCGATCGTCCACAAGTGTGCTGCGGCCTGCCCTGCCGTTTGGATGACGCCATAGACCGTGGGAAAGTGCGCTGCGATCACGATGACGGGATTCCCCTAGTATGGGTTTCGTGTTCCGCATTTCCCCGGTTTCTCAGGGTGCACATGCTCAGGGACAGTAGAGAGGAAGGATGCCCTAGACCCTGGTCTGGATATGGTCCGAGGTCGCAGCGGGTGACGTGTTCGCGAATGCGCAGGTGCCGATAACGATTTTGGGTGAATGAGTCAGGATCGCTCTCGGTTGCTGGTGATCCCTTGGAGTCGAGAATATTCCTTCGCAGCCAGGGCGACTGCGCACCTTCGTGGTCGTGGTGTCTTTGCCGGAGTAGCACGCGGTCGTGTGCCGGGACACTTTCGGGAGGCGAACGCGGAACATGCTCGCCTGCTCTTGGAGACGGATCGTTCGTCCTTCGCGCATACTCTGGGAGTCTCGAAAGGCAAATCCGGGAGTCGTGCTTGAGGTCCAATAGAAGGGATTGTGGTTGCCGAGCCGTTGTCGCCAAGTTGTCCATGCTGGAGAGATGTCGGGTCTTGCCGGTGTGCGTCGCGTGTTCCATTTCGGGATGCTGTTCTTGTTGATTTGCGGTCTTCGTTGTTGTCAGGATGTGTGGTAGTACTGTATTCGAGTTTGTATTGTGTCTTGCTATGTCGCCTTTATCTTGAAAGGGACGCGATTTTTCCGGCGTGTCAATTTCTGCCCGATCATCCGCGGGGTACTTTGAATGTGCACGTCCCTGTGCATCAAATTGCGAAGCATCAGGGACCCGCAAAATCGCGTCGCCATAAAAGGTCCTCGGAATGCTAAGTCGTGTCCTCCAACCCGCATTCACCATGCAGTCTTTCGTCAATACCTCCCTCTCTCAGGTCTACGTCTTCCCGACGTTCCTGTCGTTTGCCCACGTCGCCCGTCGCGCTGTTGAGCGTCATCGCGAAATCGACGAGGCTATCGCCACGCAACATGCTCAGCTCGCGGCCATCTCGCCCGCGGTGTCCGAGAATTATCGCGCCCTCGATAGCATCACCAAGACGGCCGCCAAAGTTATCCAGACGCTCGCATCTCAAGACTCAATGGCCCTTGGATGGAACCCTGCCTTGGCTGGTCTCTCGACGTACTTCGATCCAAACGCCCCGACTCCCGAGATGCCGGAACCCGCAAAGGTCTACCCGGGACAGTTTACTGTCCTTGCGTTTGACTTCTATGCCACCGTTGCTCAGGATATCGGTACGCAGCTCGGGCGCCTTGTGAGCGCTCCTGACCAAGCGCACGCCGAGGAAGTCGGGTTCTTCATCTCGCACTGGCCCGCAATCTCCGTGAGTCGCCGCATTCGGAATAGCGTTTGAAGAGGCTGAACGCCCGCGCAGAACACGCTTCTGATTCTTGCCCATTACGCCGGACTCGCGCGCATCTATCGCGAATACGCCAAGTTCGTTGGAACGCAGTATCAGGTACTCGAGCGCATCCACGCGAACGTCGCTCGCGACTTCCGCTCCGTTCGTCCTTCCTCGTATGCGGGTCTCATGGCCATGTTCAACGTTATCAAGCCGTTCACCACCGACATCCCGACAGCTACCGCTAGCCTTTGGGAATATGGGGCGCTTGATGAACGGAACCCGTTCCGCTTCGCGACCTTCTCCCGTACTGACGGCTTCATCCCTGAAGACATCCGTGCCGAGATCGTCCACGACGTTCTTTCGCGTCAGAACATTAACGGCGGCCTGTACGCCACTGGTGAACACGCTGACGCTTTCGAGGCCTTGACTTTTGAGTGCGTTCCGTCTTCGTATTCGCGACTTGATTGCTGATCCGAGTGCGTGGCGGTCCAGTGTCCCGATGTTCGGCCGTCCGGAGTAACGCGGCGCCGGCGCCTCAGGGTCGAGTTGTTTGACAGTTGACATGTTCTTGGAAGTGTTCCCGCGGAATAGCATTGATTTCTTGCACCGCCACGTGTTTGTCGCGAGTTGAGTTTGCTGAAGTTGACTCGGGTGAATGGTACTCGTTGCGTGGAACATTCGGGACCGCAGGCTGCTTGTTCTGAGGCTGCCGTTGCACGGCAAACCGTACCGACCGTCCCGAATTCGTCCAAGTCGTTTGTGAAGGGCTAGAACTGAATACCCCCTGTCTGAGGATATAAGTTGGTTCCTGTCCCGCATTGCTCTCATTGCGTTTTCCCTCATGTCCAGCCGCCGCTCTCGTAAGACGGGGCCCCCGAAGAACAGCAAGGGCAAGGCCAAGGCCAAGGCTGGTGGTCGTCGCGCGCGCGCTGTGGAGCCACCGCCTCCGCCCGTGGAGGAGCCCGTGCCCGTGGATCTCGCGGCCCTCGCTGAATACTGGAACGCTCCTGACGACCCGCCCGTGTTGGACTCTTCGCTTCCTTCGTCCTTCGTCTGCTGCCACGGCGACCAGCCGCGCCGTGACGCTCTCCTTGACGCCAACAAGTTCGTGCTATTCCTCACGGCCATTCGCACCGGCAAGAACGAGCATGAGATTCTCTCCCACTTCGTGGTACGTGGTACGATATTGGAAGCGCGCGTTTATGCTGACGGTCTCGCAGATCGCTGGCTACGACGACGACTCGGAACCCGTGTGTTGCTTCATGTTGGCCGCGTACTGCGTCATCCCCTCCGAGTGCTACGAGGAGCTCGACGAGGAGCACCGCCCCGCCTTTATCTTCCTTGCGCGCCTCTTTCTGGCATACAAGTTCGCGGCCGGCGCTTGCCACAACGACCAGGGCCCTCGTCCCGCTCGCGCCTACAATCACTGGAAGCGGCAAGCGACTCGTCTCCTCGATCTCGGGGCGTACACTTTCGATTTCGGCTCTGCGCACCGCAACGCGCTGCTTACGATCCGCTCGCTGTACGGTAGCCTCGGCGTCGAGCTCGACGAGATGCCTTCCCCGCTGCGCCAGTTCCCCGAGGAGAAGAAGCTCCTCATGCTCTCGTGCTACCCGCACACGTCGACGACCATCATGTCCGCCTTCCTCTGCAAGTGGTGCCGCGGCTTAGGGGAGAGTCGCTCTCAAGTCGCGCCCAACTTCCAGTGGCGCAACTGCCTCCAGTGGGCGGACACGAAGGCCTGCTACGCCTGCTGGCGCAGCCACGGTTCGAAGCGCGTCTGCTTCACGCTCTGCGACGAGGAGGCCGAGCACACGCCCACGCCGGAGCCCGAGGACGGTGACGAGTACGTCGAGAGCGCCTCGGTTCGTCCTCGACTTTCCCGCGCCTCGATATCCCACTGATCACGTGTTGCAGAAGCGAAAGCGCGACTCGTCGCCGATCGCGGGTTCGTCCACGCTCTCTCCCCGCAAGCGCACGAAGACGGACTCGGACTTCAAGCCCGACATCCTCGCGCCGCCATTCCTGCGCGACAAGAAGTTCGTGCCGTACAGGGTGTCGCCCTCGTCTCAGGAGAACATCGCGCGCAACACAGGCTACCTCGACTTCGAGTTGCTGCTCAAGCACTTCTTCAAGCGCGACGAGGAGCTCGTCAACGCTCTCATGATGCCCTTCGCGTTCCTCACGGAACACTCGACGCGCCTCAAGGCCCTCGAACTCGACTTGTCGGAGATCCGTGCCACCCTGCCCGGGTTCGCGCAGGAAATGAAGGAAATCCACGCGGCTCGCGCGGGGAGCGCGCCATCGCCGCCGGCACTGAGGCTGATGCCGAAGGAGAGCTCGTCGACGAGCTCGCCCCCTTGGCGACCCCGAAGGTGCCCTCGCGTCCGATGAGCAAGGCTTCTTGAGTGTCCCGTAGGTAGCTTCTCGCGTTTCGCATGTGGCGTCCCGTATGTCGTTTTCGCCGAATTGGCCTCCGCGCCCCTTTTGTACTCGTTTGCGACCAAAGTCGCCCGCAATCACATCGAACTTGTCTCGTCTTTGTTGTACAGAGTGAACTTGAAGTCTGAAACGCAAAAATGAGTGCAAAAAGGCTCCGGAACTACTTACTGAGTGTAACAAAAGTCGAAAATAAATATTTTTGCCGAGCCGAGAGTGTTGGCATGAATGAACTTCGTTAATTGTCGTTGGTCCCGTGGTCGGCGTCGAGCTCGGTTTCATCTTCTTCGTCGTCGACTGGTTGCGGCGCGTTCGCCCGCTCCCAAACGTATTGCGGCGTATTCTCCACGATTTGCTTGACGTTGTAACGCACATTTGCACGAGCGTGATAGAGGCGTACACGTGCTGCCGCAATTCGATCCACAATTACTGCAGAGTCGAGTTCCGCACAAATGTATGATCCTCCCGAATGTCTCCTGAGCACAATAAACGGCCCTAGCCATCTCGGTTTTGGTTTCCGATTGTGCTCTAGTTCGATTCTCGAGTTCTTGACCAGTACGAGCGTGCCTGGCGCAATGTTGTCCGGTGCTTTGAGTCCGTGATAGCTCTTGAGCATACGCTCAGCCGCTTTTGCGCGGAACTGCCGCACTTGTTCCCTCATCGCAGCAATGTCCTCGTCTCGTTTCTCCAGCTGACGCGCCCGTGTTGCAATAAGCTCCTCCGTTGTCATCGGGGGTTGCATTGGCGGGACAAGCCAGGTCGCCTGTTCGAAATCGAGAGGGAGCACGGGCTCGCATCCATGTACCATTCGATACGGTGACATTCCGAGGTGCTTCTTTACCGTCACGCGTTCCGCCCAGAAGACTGAGTGTGCCTTAGAGGCCCACTTCTGCGGTTCGGTACCACACGCCTTCATGAGTGATTCGCGCACATCAAAGTGCTTGCGCTCGACTATGCCATTTGCTCGCGAATTGTACGCCGATATGCGAATATGACGGATCCCGTGTTTCTCACTGAGATAATCGACTGCCTTTACGACGTCCGCGCCGTTATCGGTAGCGATTTCTGCGAGAACTCCCCAGCGGCAAAGTATCTCTTCGAAAATGAATCGCCCGAGAGTGACGCCAGTCACTTTCGCGAGAGCTCTCCATTCCGGGAAGCTGGCTGTCGCGCATCTGCCCTGCACCAACGCCTTCTTGCCTTCGGACATTACCGACATGAGCATCACGTCAATGTGACACTTGAAGAATAGGCCGGGTACGAATGGCACCGTTTGCGGAATCCGCTGGTGCCCCAATTGGCGAATCTGGCACTGATGACAAGTGCGTAGATACCAGCGAATGTCCGTGTCCATATCGTGCCAGAAATACCGTTCTCGCACGTGTGCGCGAACCGGAAAGTATCCTTTGTGCCCAAGTTTGTCGTGCGCGAGCTTCATCTTCTCTAGTCGCTTGTCATTGTCGAATACCACTGCCTTGTGCCTTCCGTCTTCGCTTCGCCGGTAGAGTACGTCGCCAAGTACGAAATACTGAGATGCCTTGCGTACCAACGCGTGAAACTTGTCGCGCGGCATATTCGGGTCGCGGTCGCCCGACTGTAGGAACTTGAAGATGGTCGGTAGCTCTTTGTCGCGTCGTCGTCCTTTTGCGCCTCTAGGAATCTTGACTTCTCCTTCGGGTTCTGTTGCTATTTCCCGAATTCGAGTTTCCGCGTTCGCCTCTTGCATTGGCTCTTGCGATTGCTCCTTTTCGCGTTCGGGACTTGCGGGACGTCCTTCTTGCTGCTCTTGTTCGTCCTCCTCGCCTGAGACGGATTCGTCACCAGAATCTTCATTTTCGTCGTTTTCGCGCGCGTTTTTGTCGGAGTCTGACTCCTCTCCGCGGGGTACTTTGGATGGTTGCGTCCTCGCACCACTACGCAGCGTCGCGTATACGTCGAAAATGAAGACTTCCTGTTGATGACGTGGCCGCTGGGACACGTTGAGCTGAATTCCCAACGCCTTTGCGAGTCGCGGAGTGCTCTCAAACACGTGATCGAAGACGGGTCTTCGCGCGTTTTCGAGTTCTATCGCAAATCCCAAAGCCTTGTCCAACCACTCGTCTGCATCGTCGGGCTCGTCCTCGTCTTCAGGTGCTGCCGGTCTTCGTGAAAGTCCGTCCGCTCCCGTGTGTTTCGTCGCAGGGACATGCACTATTCTCGGGTTGAACAACAAAACGCCCGCAATCCAACAGTTGATAGTCGCGTTGGGCTGCATGTCCGGGTTGTTGAGCATTCCCTTGATGTACTTCGCGTCGACTTCTACCACCAAGGAGTGTACACCATAAATGTATGCGCGCACAGCCCTTAATGATCGAAACAGCCCATGTAGTTCGAGTTTCGCCTGCGAATAGCGACTTTCGCGATCGTTCCACGTGATGGATCCATACCGCGATGGGTACCGCTTCTTGTCGTCGCCTAGTTGTAGCAGAATGTAGCCAACACCAATGACGGACGAGTCGACTGCGAGTATGACATTGTTGTATGACGCGTAGTCAATCGGCTTGAGTCCTGGGGCTTCCGTGACCAACTTCTTGAGCCGCTGCATCGCTGCATCGCACTCGGGAGTCCACTCGAACTCTGCGTCCTTCTTTGTGAGCTGGTACAGCGGCCGAGCCTCACGCGCGAAGTCTTTGATCCAGAGTTTCGATACGCCACACGTCCCAAGAAAAGCGCGCACATGTGTCACATTCTGCGGCGTCGGCCAGTCGAGTATCTTCTTGACGTTTCCCTTCTCAGGATGTCTCCCTTCGAAGTTGCAACGATACCCCACAATGACTGCCTCAGGCTGTGCAATGATTGCCTTCTTTCCCGAAACGGAAGCACCCGCCTTCTTCAAACGATGAAGGATCCGGTTTAGCGTCATCGCGTGTTCCCATACGTAACGCCGTATTCCCGGGTTGTCCGGATGCGTCTGGTACGTCCCGTCGTCGTTTTTGTAGTACGACCGCGAGCCTTTCCCGACAACGTCGTCGATAAAGCAGTTCGCGAATCGCGGAATCTCGTCGAGCAGGATGAAGGTTACGTTTGCTTGCTGAATGGGAACTGAGTTCGTGTACCCCATTGGCAATCCAACATTCCGTAGTACCCCGACAGGTGTTTGAAACGCCGTCAGGTCACGGTAAGCCTCATCAATCAGTTGCTGGTCGTAAGATGAGAATAGGTCGAGTACCGACAATAGCGTAAATCCCGCGCACTCTTCCGAGAACTCATCAGGCTGGGGAATGAGACCCGCATCCCGAATGGTATGCTCGTTAAGCGGCTGCAAATCATGCACTATGCGAAGACTCTTGCCATCTTTCTTCACGACGCAGAACCAACTGTTGCGATACGAGGAGTTGCACTCTTCATATACGCCGGCTTTGATCTTCTCCTTTAACAGCTCGATGAGACTGTCGCGAATAGAGGGTGGTATCGGCACACGACGTTTGGTCCATGGCACATGCGGAAGCACGGCGAGTTTGACAGGCGGGAAGTAGTCTGATCGAAAGCGACCTCGTTCCGCCTCTGTCCATGCAAACGCGGTTTCATTGGCAGCGACGATAGCTTTGAACAGCTTCTTTTCCTCGTCCCACAAATGCGCAGAGTCCTCAATCTTGAAGCCGGCCATTCGTTCCGTCGTCATATATGCCGTGGGCACGAAATCCGCGGGTTTGGCGCCGATTACTGGCAAGGTCATCAGCGGATCAGACGGTCGTCGTCGTACTATCCGGTATTCCTCTGGCATCGGAGCGTTCTGCGGGTGTACCTTGAGTAACGCGGACTTGTAGGGCCTCCGTCCGAGTCCTGCCGCGTTCCCGGGTCGCTGTTTGTCTTCGCCCTTCGGCTGTCTCCGTTCCATCACGTTAAAGACAGTCGCGAAGATGCCAGTGTCAATGCCAGCCGGTTTGCGTGACAGAAACTCGAGTTCGCTGACGCCCATGGGAATAGCTTGCGGGTGCCGAAAGCTGCGCGCGTCACGTGACAATCGTAGCGGCGGTACCGTTTTGACTGGTCGTGGAGGCATTGCGAAGTGCGCGTCGTCGCCGATCGTCAGTGTTACCGTCATAGCGAAGTCTTCGTCGTGTTCCCACGTGTCTTCTTCCGTTCGCGGGACGACTCGGGTGCCATCTTCATTGAGGAGAAAGATGTATGGTCTTGGCTGCGCAAACCGATTGTCCGAATCGAGCGTGTAGACCTCAATCGGAATGGTCGTGGATGTCATCGTAATTGCGTGTTGCTGATCTTGAGGCTGATCGTCCGATTTGCCTTCCGTTTCCGGGTTAGGCAGATCCTCTATGAGCATTGTTTGGGCCGTCCCGTTTCCGTTGCCGTTTTGTTCCGTGAATCCAAAGTCGTAGAGATACCGGAGTCGGTTCTCGAGAAGTCGCTCGTCGGGATAAGCTTCTTGTACACCATCCCCTCCCTCAGAGGGGTCATCATTGGTCGGGGTGGTTAGTACACTTGCTTTACCTCTCTTGCGACCTCTGCGCGACCGTCGACGTCGCCGAGGGTTTTTGTCCTCCACAACTTCTTCTATCCTCGCAGCTGTCTCCGGCTGCTGAAGAACCAAGGTACCCGCGTGTCCTGCCGCAATCCCGAGAACAAGAGCGCGAACCCAAGCGGGAACTAACTCTTTGGGAAGTGACATTAGCAGCGTGAACCCAAACATCGCAAGGATGACAGGGTCCTTGAACCTTTCGCGAACATCTTGCGAAACGCCCACAAGACGATCATAGAAGAACAGGGGTTGTATATTGCGGAACGGAGAGGCGCGTTCTCTCCGCATCAAAAATCCTTAGGCGAGTCTACAGTGCGCGCGAACGCGACAGCGCGGCGCGGTTTGGCGGATCCGGGAATAAGCACGGTCTTGTCCGTATTCGGGTCGGTGATCTTGAGCACCATTTCGGACGAAGGGCGGTACGAGATTTCGATCGAGGCGATTGCGCAGAAGGGTGTTCCGAGAATGAGACTGAATGGCGCGTTCGGGACGACGTGTATGGTGATGAAGAACTTGAGTCCTCCGATGATGACTTCTTGGTCGACAATCGCGCCCAAGGTGCCGGCTACGTTGCCATTCGCGTCGCGCATGTTGGTTGACTTTTCCGAGTACACGGGTGAGCCAATCTTCCTCCATACGCGATCACTCATGCAGCAGATAGTCGACCCTGTGTCGATGATTGTCTCGATGGGGACTCCTTCGATGTCGGCGGTGATGACCATCAACGGTAGCGACTCGTGCGCCGCGAAGTCTCCCGAAGGCGTCCGCTGCAGCGATTGTTCCCACGCGACAACTTGAAACACGTCATTGACGTCGCCGTCGTCGCCGTCGTCCTGGTCGATGATATGTACTTCGCTCACAGGAGTTCGCCTCGTCGTAGTGTACTTCTGTGCCAAGCGGCGGATGTCTCCTGAAGTCGCGAGCAGTTCCCGAATCGTTGCCGTGATTGGAAGCTCGAGTATGCGCGTGAACAGTTGCTCGGCCATCGAATCGTCGGTTGCGGGAGCCTTGTTACGAAATGTCACGCCGGCTTCTTCCATCTTGTCTGCGGCTTTCTTGGTCAGGTCGGCGTGTTTGCGAGCTACCTCGTCGAGTGGAATTGGGACCTGCAGATCGGCCGGCCTCTCTGGTGCGCGTTGAGGTGGAGCTTGTTGACCGACGGGAGTGCTGGCGCGAGCAGCTGCCGGGACGGGGAGGATTCCGGGTACCCGTTCCGTGTTCTTCTGCTGCGAGGCTGGCCCCCAGCGTCGGGCCGGAAGTTCTACACCATCGAACTTCTTATTGCTCGGTCGAAAGCGCCCAGTGGTCTCGTAGTTGTGCACTTGTTCGCGCATCATAAGAAACGCTTGGTACTCGCGTTCCTCGGGGAGCAACTGGTCGTCTTCGTAATCGATTGGGTCAACGTCGCCGTCCAACAGCATCACGGAATCGTAGTAGTGCGACCGTGCCTGAGCCTCCCAGTACTCGTCAATACGCTTGCGAATGGGCTTCTCGCGAGGACCCGGAATCATCAGTCCGCCTGGGAATACCATCCTTCCCAATGGATCTTCCGTTATCTTTCCCGCATTCAGGTATTCCTGACGCATGGGGCATTGACGCATCATGTGTCCCGATTCGTCACAGAATAGGCAACGGTCGTGTCCAATCCGGGAGGTGGTATCACCCGTTCGGGGAGGACCAAATCTTCCCGCGGTATACCCGCTAGGGCCTGTTGCGTGCGTGTGATTATGCACTGGTCGAGCCGGGCCAAGTCGCGCTTCCAACTTTTCCTCGATGAGCTGTGCGACACTCGCGATCAGGCGATCATCAGGACCTTCGCGTTTGACGGCTGCCGGGGGCTGCACCGACACTGAGACCTCGCGCGAATCAATTGCAATCGGCGAGTACGCGAGTTTAATCGCGCCCGGCATCTCAGCGATCGAGTTTTTTGCCAGGAAGCGAACCGCGTCCGCGATGTCATCAATCTCGAGTTCGTGATAGTGCTGGTCGGGAAACTTCCACTCAAGGCGTCTCTCGATACGCCCGCGTTCTTCTGCTGTACAGGCCGACAGGTAGAGCTCTTGCTTTTGGTGCACGATGCCCTGACGCTGCAACGACTTTTGACAAGCGTTGAACTCTCGGGTATACCGATTGACATCCTCGGGGGAGCGCAGCGAGCGTCCCTTCCAGGTATCTATCTTCTCCTTCAGCTCCTCGAACGTATACTCCTTGATGGTACCGTTCTCGGGATACGCGCGCAACACTTGAGCCTTAAACTCTTCCCAGGTAGAGTTATCACCGAACTCTTCGAGTTGCATCCACTGATTGCGCGTGTCACGGTTGACATAATCAACCACAAGCTTCTTCCATCGGTCGGCTCCAATCGCGGCTAGTCGCGCCCGATTTTCGAACGTCTCGAGGAAGGTCCCGATTTTGTATGGGTCACCGTCAAATCGCGGCGCGCCCTTCTCGTCTGGGTACGGGAGGGGAACGCGTGCTTGTTGAGCGGCTGGAGCTTGCTGGCCTGGGGGCACAGCGGGAAGGTTCTGTACTGCACGCTGCATGAACGTGAACAGTAGGTTGCCGAAGGCCGCTTCCATTTCTGGATTGCCTGGCGGGTTGGGGGGGTTTCCGTCATCGTCCATCTCTTGGAAGTACGGATGTTCTTCTGCGAGAGGTATGCGATTGACAGGTGATGGAGTGCGTGGTGCAAGTGAAGCAAATCGAGAGCGACGGGGTGCGACGTCTTGATCTGAATCTTCTCGCGAACGTGAAGAATGAAACTCGGGTTCCGACTCAGGGTCTCGTTCCGAGAGGGTGAGAGAAGAGAGGGAAGAAGGGGGGGAAAATGGTAAGGAAACCGATGTAGATGTATGGGGGTTCGCTTGCGTGAGTGATGATGTTGAGGCAACAGGAATGGTTGCTTGGCGAACACGAGAACGAGTTCGTGCGGCAGGACCAGGTGAAGCCGTCGCAATCTCGACGCAAGTAAGTGGTGGGGGTGTGTGAAAGGGATAAACAGGGAGCCTGAACCGTTTGTAAGACTAGTTCAAAGACTCCCTGCGGTGGTCACCACTTTGAACAGCCAGGGAAGACTAAGACAATGAATCCAGGAGTAGGGAGGAGCCGCAGATCAAAAGGGTGGGTGGGTGGAGTATACCCAACACACGAGAGAATAGATATAGAGGTAGGGGTGAAACGGGGATATGGTCTCGAGTGTGTATGATCAAAACCCGAGTGAGGATCACGAAGACGAGGGGGAACCTGAATTCGTATCCGGAGAGCTCGAGACTACTCGTGTGGAGTCGTCTACGAGAAGAGGGTGCACGGGAGAGGAGGATTGTGAGACGGGAGTGCGTCTTTTCTTCGTCGCTGCACTGGCGAAGTCTATAACTGCGTGCGAACGCGACGAACAGAAGTAGCACGGTTCGGATGGAGAAGTCGTAGTAGGAGGGGAGGGAAGATGGTGTGCAATCACGGAAGTCGCGACTACGCACCGAGGGAAGGGGGAAAACGGGACTTGAGGCCAACGGAGATGGCAGAGGGTGACTGGGACTTCGATTGCGTACGGACTAGAACGGAGGACGGGTGCGAGTACGAGAACTGGGCGCCGGAGTGCGCGATACTGAACTACTGGTGAGCCGGATGCTCGTGAGCCGCTGTGCTAAGGGAAAACTACCTAACTACCTATCGCGTTTTATACAGGAGAATGCCAAGCCAATCAAGACCATGTCCCGAGCTGTACCGATAATGCCCATGCGATAGGAAGAGTTCCCGATTGTCACATGCAGACTGCGAGCGCCTGCGGGTTGCGCAATCCGTTCTCGGGAGCCAATGAGACACCTCAGGCAGATGCACCGGAGGTGCACTAGTGCAAATTTCAGGATGCCTAAAAAGGGTGTAAGGAGTGGAGCTGCACCTGCACCTGCAAGTTTGAACCTGCACGGGATCGTCTGCAGTGGTAGGTGCGGGCCTACTTGCGGTCCTCCAGACCTGCACAGTAGTGTCTGCGGGGGTCACTGCGGGTCTGGTTGCAGGCTACGGACCTGTAAAAATCTTCTGCGGGGGTGCATGCGGGCCTGGTTGCGGGGCTACAGACCTGCATAAATCGCATGTGAGTGTGCATGCAGGCCGGGTTGCAGGGCTAGATACCTGCACGGAATTCGTGCGGGCGTGCACACCGGTTTTGCAGTACCGGCGCCGGCCGGTGTGCGTGCCTCAGCGGTTGCCCATGCGCCGCTGTTGCAAAACCCGGGATTGCAGCCGTGCAGTTGCACCCGGGATTACACCTACACGCGCCGTCACAGCTGCACCCAGGGTTTGCAGCTGCGCGTGCCGCCGCGGTTGCACCCCGGGTTACAGCTGCGCGCCGCCGCAGTTGCACCCCGTGGTCGCAGCTGTGCACCGCTGCAGATGCACGCGCCGCGCTGCCACCGCGGTTGCAGCCGGGCATGCAGCTGTGCGCGCCGTCGCAGCTGCACCCAGGGTTTGCAGCTGCGCGTGCCGCCGCGGTTGCATCCCGGGGTCGCAGCCGCGCGCCGCTGCAGTTGCACGCCGGGGTCGCAGCTGCGCACCACTGCAGATGCGCGCGCCGACCGCGGTTGCAGCCGGGCATGCAGCTGTGCGCGCCGCCGTGGGCGCACCCCGGGGTCGCAGCCGCGCGCCGCTGCAGATGCGCGCGCCGCGCTGCCACCGCGGTTGCAGCCGGGCATGCAGCTGCGCGCCGCCGCGGTTGCAACTCAGGGTCGCAGCTGCGCGCCGCCGCGGTTGCACGCCGGGGTTGCAGCTCTGCGCGCATCGCCGCAGTTGCACTCGGGAATGCAGCTGCGCTGCTGGGACGGTGCAGCAGTTGCACAACATTATATAGTCTTTCAAAATTGACCTGGAATATCTCTCAGAGTTTAGTTATTACGCATACGGATACCACACCATGCTTTAATGGAACATCTCTCTAACTTTATTTATCAGACATACAGATACCGCACCATGCTTTAATGGAACATCTCTCTAACTTTATTTATCAGACATACAGATACCACACCATGCTCTACAAAGAGCCTCTCACATTTTCTTCAAGTCAGTTGAGCATCACCAACTTGGACATGCACAACTGCACATCAGATTACTTTGATGCCGGTGCAGCTCTACATGAACTTGCAGGCCCACACTTTAACACTGTGCATCTGCGCAGGCGTGCAGGTGAAAGTGGACTTAGCAGCAAACAAGAGGGTCGTTTCCCATTAGAGAAGTATCTAAATAAATAGCATACATACGGAGCCGTTCATTCCGCCATGAGTGCAAGCAAGACATTCTTCATCTCCGGGGTTGCCTCCCTGCCGTGAAGCGGCCAGACCTTGATCGTGTACTTCAGAAGTTCCTTGTCGTTCTTCGTAAGTTTCTGGCCGGCGATCGCACGCGTCCACGAAGACACGAAGTGCCCATCCTCATTGATGAGTCCGTCGGGCAGAAGCATTGTAGGGGGCAAGCCCCGCTCCGTGTGCTTCTCTATCACACCGCGACCATCCTGCTGGTGCAGCTTCGTCGTATCGGCCGTCAGCGACTTGACGATGGCGGCAGTGAGCTTCTTGCGAGAAGCAATGACGAAATGCTTGCGGGAGGCGGCCGCGCTGCTCCCCGTGTCCTTGGCCTGCTCGTTGTCAAAGCGCACGGTCTTGCGCGGAGGCCCCTCCTCCTCCTCTTCCTCCACCTCCTCGTCGTCGTGCACTTCCTCGTCCGGGCGCTTGCGTTTGCCCGGCACAGTAGGCCGCGCAGACGCCTGCGCCTTCGCGCAACTCTTGCGCTTGGTCGGGGATGCGCCACGGCGTTTTTTGCGGTTGCGGGTAGACGGCGTCGTTGGGGTATGGTCGCTGGGCGGCGCGTCGTCGCCTGAGGCCGCCTGATCGTCGCCTTCGGGCAGCATCGCCTCGTCGTCGAGCTGAATCGCCGATACATCGTCATCAACGGCACTCTCGTTCTCCTGCACGGTCGGTGTATCACCATCGAGGTCCTCAACGTCGTCTGCAGGCGTCTCTTCTTCCTCCTCTTCGTCGACAGTTGCCGTTGACGTCGCGGCGTGACGCGCGGACTTGCGCGTGGGTTCTGGTGCCGATTCCAGCTCGGTGGCGGCGGCCTTGCGCTTGCGCGGTGACGAGCGCACGGCGGGAGGCTCGGGCGGTGTTGCGTCCGCCTGTTCGTCGTCACTACCGACCTCGACGTACCAGAGACTCATCTGACGCACTTTTTCTTGGCTGGCGCGCTGCTTCTCGCGGGCAGCGGCGAGCATCTCCGGAGTCGGGGCCGTGGCGGACAGGCGTTTCTTGGCGCGCGAGCTTGAGGCATCAGCGACGGGCACCATGCGTGTTTCGTCGTCTGAGTCGACGACTTCAGTGTTGCGACCATGCTGCGCCTTTGCAGGTGCGCCTGCGGCTTTGGATGCAGCGGCGGTGGGCGCAGCGGTGGTCGCGGTAGCAGACGCGGCTGCGGTTGCAGGTGCAGGCGGGGGCGCAGGTGCATCGGCAGCTGCGGAGGACTTGAACTGGGACGGGACGGGGATATCGGGGCCTTTGAACGGGTGGTTCTCGGGCGGAATGTCGATGGGGGACGGGAGAAGCGAACTGAACGTGAGGCTGGGGACGCCGATGACGCTGTGATTGTCGAGCAGGACACGGCGCGTGCCAGCCCAGTTGACGGAGCCAACACCGGGTGGCGCTGCCTCCGTAATGCAAAGAACGCGCGCGGGCTTCTCCTTATTCGGCGGGATGCCGACCAGCTTCACGATCTGCTCGATCTGTGCCGGCGTCAAAACGTACGCGTCGGTGACATACATGAGCTCGCAGAGAAGAGCCATGATGATCATGCGGCCCATCTGTTCACCGAAGGCGTCGAATGTCGTCCTGTTCGCGGATTCGCCATACAGGTACACAAGGAAGGGCCATCCGATGACCATCTTGCTGTTGAGCCGGAGAGCCTTGAAGAACGAGTTCAGCGGTACACCGCCATTTGCGAGAGGACGGATTTTAGCAACTAGAATGTTTATCAGCATGTGTACCGAAGTGCGGGTGTGCGCGCAGTGCAGATGGATTTGTGCGGGTGCGCGCGGTCTGGTGCGCGCAAGGCCGGCGGGGATGGTGGTATGCGCATGTGCTGGTGCAGCTGCCAGTGCGCGGCTGCAGAGACGCCAGTGCGCGTCTGCAGACGCCAGTGCGCGGCTGCAGACGCCAGTGCGCGGCTGCAGGGGCACAGTTGCGCAGCTGCGCGCGCATGTGCTGGTGCAGCCAATCGGACGGAAAGACTCACATGGTACAAGGTCGATGAGCTTCTGCACCGCGAGAGCCTTCTCCTCCGCGGTATAGCGCAGCTGGTAGGACAGATGCGGGGCAGAGAGCGGGCTGATGTCGAGGAAGATGGCGTGCATCTTCCGGGTCGTGCGCTCGAGCGTGTAGCACAGGATTGTGCCATCCACGAGGTCGGGGCGTGCGAGATCCCCGGTGTGCTGCTCCAGAACAGCAAGAGCAAGCTCACCCGCTTTCTTCGCGCGCGAGGGTTTGGTAACTGGCGGTGGCGGCATGGAGTCGGCCATGGAGACATCTTGGCTGTCATGCGCAAGGTCCGAGCCGCTTGCAACCGGCTGCTGCGACAGAGCGCGCGAGCCGTGACGCGGCCGGATGAAGTGGGACGATGGCGCGGGCGGGGGTACGGTGTCCAACATGCTGACCCTTCGGCCAGCTGGTGGGAGACCAGCCTCGGTGGCCGTCAAATCCGAATGAGTGTTGCACAGGTTGTTCCTAAAGAATATCAGCCGGAGCGAACACGAGAAATACTCAGCAGAGCAACGTACTGCACATGGGCGCCGAACTTCAAGGAAGCCATGTCATTCGTCACACAAAATTTATGCGGGACGAAGTCGCGCGTGATATGTCGAATACACGCGTGACATCTGCGGGTCACGGTCGAAGTCCACTCTCGACCCGGCGATGAACAATGTGGATTCGATCTGCAAGTAAGCAGATAAGTAATCGAGCTGGAAATTAGATAAGAGCGGTGCGGGTGCGGGTGGGTGTGCAGGTGCGGGTGCGGGTGCATCCTCGTACTTGCACCTGCACCTGCAATTATGCAGAGGCGTGTGCAAGCGCGCAGGTGCACCCGCACCCGCACCTGCAATATGTAAAACTCACCAATTGAGCGACCTTCTCCACCTGCGACTGGAACATATTGTAGCGGTCGGCGGATGTGCCCTTCTCGGGCCCGTACGGAAACTCCAGCTCGTGTCGGAGGAGCAGGGTGTCCTGCTCCTCCTCGGAAAACTTATCGCAGAAAGTCTTGAAGTGTTCTTGCATTTCGGCGCTTGTGTACTTTGTCCCCTTGCAGCCAAACATGTTGTCCAACTTGCGCCGTTCTTCCCAGTCTAGAACAAAGTTAGCATGCAACCAGAGAGCAGTTACGAGCATGTAGTTTCTCGGTCGAAGAGACGCGAGAAACACGTCTTGTGCCAGAGGAGCGGACCACTCGGAAGCACCGCTTCCTGGTTCCGCTCCGCCACCACCACCATCACTCTGTGCATACAGAGTGAAATCTTCGCGTCTGGGTCTTCGCTGCTCTTTGTTTCTGGGTTGCGCTCGACTTCCTAGGACGCGTGTTACACGAGACGATTCGTCGTGACGCGTGCCAGGAGGTGTGCGCTACTCGCGCGCTGCATCGCGTCTACGTGCTCTCGGGTTGTTCGTTATCAGACACTGCTGCTGTGCTACATACACGACGCGACTTCGACTAGAGCACGCGCTACCTATCGACATGCCACCGAAACTGAAGGCGACTGCGAAGAAGGCCCCTATTCGGGCGCCGACGCCAGACTCCCCGCCGCCGCCACCGCCGCCGAAGGGCAGGAAGGGCAAGGGCAAGGAGAACGCGCCCGCGCCTCCGCCGCCACCTGCTCCGCCAGTTGGTCGCGTCACACGCTCCAAGAAGGCAGTGGCGCCCGACGAGCCTGAGCCTGCGCCGGAGCCGGTGCCACCCGTCGCGCCCAAGAAGATCGCGCCCAAGCGCTCCAAGAAGGCCGTGGCGCCGCCGCTCGACGAGCCCGAGCCCGAGCCAGAGCCAGAGCCCGTCGCGCCGCCCAAGAAGAACGCGCCGAAGCCCAAGCCCAAGCCGAAGGCGAAGGCAAAGGCAAAGGCGGTTAAGCCCAAGCCGAAAGGCAAGAAGGCACCCGAGCCCGCGCCTGACGACGTCGACGACGAGGAAGACGAAGAGGAGGAGGAGGGCGGCGAAGATGAGAGAGGAAGAGGAAGAGCAGGCGCCGCCGCCGCCGCCGCCGTCGACGAAGAAGGCCGCGTCCAAGGCCAAGGCGACGATGCCGGAGGTCGAGGACGACATCTTCCACCCTGCCGCTACGACGAAGAAGGGCAAGAAAGTCCGCATGGACGTTGACGGCGATACGCCAGCAGGAGGTCGCAAGCGTAGCAAGAAGTACACCGACGACGGCACCGATGCTGAGGAAGACGACGACGTCGTCATGCTCGGTACCGAGCCGGGTGTTTCTCCCATGCGCGCAGCTGGTATGTACCCATACTTAATCTCGTGACCTGGTCGCGGCTGGTGCACACCGGGTCTTGGGTCGTCGCGCCTGGCGCACAACCTCATGCTTCACTGCGCTCGACTGCTCGAGCGCGGGGTGGTACACACGCACGGCGACGCCGGCGTGACGTTCCATGCCTCGCCGCATGTCGACTGCTCGAGCACGGGGAGATATACACACGCCAGGCGACGCCGGCGTGCTGTTCCACCTGGTGGACACCCTGCTCGATTTCTTGTGGGTTGAGCAGCGGTGGAGGAAGAAGACGTTGCCATGCCGCGAGCCGCGGCCAGGCTTATATATGCCGAATCATTGCGCAGCCAGGCGCTGACTTCTTGATAGTCAAGCGCACAGCCGATGGAAGCACCGGCGCTTCGCCCACGGCCAAGAAGGTCCGCGACGAGGGCGACGCCCCGGAGATCGACTTCAGTAACCTCGACGAGGATTGCGAGCCGCAGGCCCACGACGAGGAGGTGCCCATCTCCGAATGCGCGCGCAAGATCCTGCTCGGCGGTATGCGCCTGTACATGCCTCTGCACTACTTTTCGGACGAGATCCTGGCGGCCGAGCGCAACTCGCGCGTGGTCGTTCTGAACGGCAACGCCCCTCCGATTGCCGTCACGCTGTCTGTCACGGAGAGGGACTGCACGATGCTGCAATGGACGAAGTGGAACGCGCGGCTCGTAGCAGCCTTGCGCAAGTATCGCTATCCAGACTGGTTCCCCAGCATGTTCGAGAAGCACTTCAAGTTCATCGCGCTCGCGGAGGGCGCTGAGGAGAAGTGGCATCTCTGGCGCGACTACGACCTCCGCATGCGGGACATGGTCCAGGGCAAGAAGCCCAAGAACATCAAGAAGTTCGACATCACTACGTGGTCCGACGTGCTCACAGCCGCGGCCACCAGCAAGGCCATCGCGCACGCGACGACGTCGTCCACGCGCGCGCAACCGCGCGCGGCTGTTCACGCGGGTCCGTCGACCAGTACGGCAACGGCGGGCGCGGCTTCCTCATCCGGGGGAAATTACCTGAAGTACGACCGCTGCATGATCTGTGGGAGCAACGCTCATCGTTTTGACAAGGAGTCGAAGGAACCAGCGCCGTGCAAACCGGTCTGGCTTGTCTGGAGCACGGACAAGTTATACTACGTCGTCCGCAACACCGGCAACGCCGTCTGCTTCGCGTGGAACAGCCTCAACAGGTGTCGCCGATCCAACTGTCGCTACGCCGGCGATGGTCATCTCTGCTCGCTCTGCGGTAGCAAGTCCCACGGCGCATGCTTCTGCACCTCTGTCGCTCGTTAAGCCCTCGTCCCCGCGAGTCGAGGCCGCTGCTGCTCTTATCGCTTCCACCGAACACGATGTCGCGCCCGAGGCAGACGACATGGACTACTGGCCGCAGTCGTCCCGTTCTACCAATGCTACCACACCTGCTCCTGCTGCTACCACGTCTCCTGCTTTTCCTTTCCGCATCGTCACGCCGCTGAAGGCGACCGCGTGGGAACACGCGTTGCTGGAGGCTGGCCTACTTCCGCAGTATGCTTTTATTCCATCTGGTCTACGTTCTGGCTTCGACGTTGGTCTCAAACGAGAGACGGTCGACTCTTACTTTGCTCGTTACGCGATTCCGTACAAGCTGTACGACAACCACGCCCCGGCGGGGCGATACCCGTCCGTTATAGAAGATATGATTGCTGAAGAATTGTCCGAGGGCCGTCTGTCCGAGTTCTTCGAGCCAGCGACTCTGCATGGCCTGGTTGGCCCGTTTTGCAACGCGCCGCTCACCATTGCGCCCAAGAACGGGAGTTATCAAGGTGGTCGCGTCTGTCAGGATTTCCCGCATCCGCGCGACGACCCGGATGACCCATCCTTCAACGCTGGGATCGACATGGAAGAATTCGCCTGCGACTGGGGGACCTTTTCGCAGTGCTACCTCATGGCCGCGAGCGCGCCACCGGGAACAGAGGTTGCGGTCTTTGACGTCAAGGCTGCGCACCGCCGCGTACCCGTGCTGCCGTGGCAGCAGGCGTTCTACGCGGTCTACTGGCAAGGGCGCGTCGCCCTGGATCACTGCTGCCAGTTTGGGGCAGCTTCGTCTAGTGGGCTATGGGGGCAACTGGCGGACGCCTTTCGTGGCATATTCAAGGCTCGCTTCGCGCGCGACGATGCACTCAATTGGGCGGACGATTTCACCTTCTGGAGGTATCCGCTTGAAGCAGGTGGTTTCGACATTGACGAGGCGACGATCTACGGCTTGGCTGACAAGCTGGGTTGGCCTTGGAGCGTCAAGAAGACCTTGCCATTCGCCGTCGATTTCCCGTACATCGGATTCCTGTGGAACTTGCGCGACCGCACCGTCCAGATCATGGAGAAGAAGAAAACGAAATACATCGCGGCTTCGGAAGGCTGGACGCGAGGCGCGCGCTTCACGCGCAGGGAGGCGCAAGCTCTTCTCGGAAAGATCGTGCACTGCTCACTCGTCGTGCCTGAGGGACGCTCGCACCTACCTGCACTGTCTCGCTTCGCGGGCAGCTTCGCCAATGCGTTCGCGAAACACGAGCCGAACGCTGCGGTGATCGCGGACGTTGACTGGTGGCGCGACAAGCTCATGGCTCCCTTCTGTGGCATGACCATACGCGAGGTGCCCGCGCCGGCGCCGGTATCCCTCTTCGTTGACGCGTCAACATCTTTCGGCATCGGTCTTGTGCTCGAGGGAGAATGGGATCACTGGAGGTTGAGGCAAGGGTGGAAAGACGACTCGCGCGACATCGGCTGGGCCGAAATGGTCGCCGTCGAATTCGGTTTGCGCGCGGCCGTCGAGAAGGGCCACACGCGCCTACACCTCGTCATCAGAAGTGACAACATGGGCGTGGTGGGCGCGCTCAAGAAGGGTCGCTCGCGCAACATAGCCGCGAACAGGGTGCTGCAGCGCATCGTGTCCACGATGATGCAGAACAGCATGTGGCTGTCCACAGACTGGGTACCGACCGCAGACAACACTGCGGACGCGCCGTCCAGAGGTTTGCCCGCGCCGGGCATTCCGAGATTTAGATTCCAATTCCCAGTCCCTTTTGCCATCAATGACTGGGTAGAGAAAGTTGAATAAAGGCATTGCTTTGGTTGCATACGAATTAGGAAAGATCGCTGGATGCTCGGACTTGCGGATCGGCGCTGCGATGCGCGCGGATTTACATCCGGGACACGTCACTCTTTCCTTTTGCTCTTACATACCGCACACTCGCACATGGCGGCCGCGCTATCGAGCGCTACGTGGTCCCGCACGATGGAGGTTCACGACGCAGCGCTTGCGGACGGAACGAAGCGCAACTACGCGCGGGCTTTTGACAGATACCGCGAATGGGCTGCTGCTGAACGAGTGCTCGCTGCCATGCCCATCCCGGAGCCGCATCTGTGCGCGTTCGCTGCTTCGTTTGCCGGTGTCTATTCAGCGGGAGCCACGCGGTCAGCAATGGCCGGTCTCCGTTTCATGCACGACCAGGCGGGCGCCGACTGGGCAGGCTCGCCGCGTCTGGCACGCATTCTCGAATCCGTGGCGAGGATGGCTCCGCGCGAGACGCACCGCGACCCGCGTCCGCCCGTCACGCTGGCCATGATAGACGAAGCACTTCACAAGCTCGATTCTTCTCGCCGTTTTGACGTCTGCGTTGAGGCGGTGATGCTGTGTGCTTTCTGGGGGCAGCTACGACTTGGAGAGATCCTGTCTCTCACGCGGCGCTACGACCAGGACAAGCTGCCGTCTGTCAGACATCTGCGCATGCGCGCGGGGTTAGGCGGTCCTGCTCATCGCCCGACGACGGCGCTTTGGCTCCCGAAGACCAAAGTTGCTCACACCGGCGAATGGGCGTACCTGCCGCACCACTTCAACGACCCGTCGCTCGCACTCAAGGCACACATGGCCGCCAACGATCTCAAGGAAGACGACCCGCTGTTCGCATACCGCGTTGATGGCGAACTCGTAGCGCTTACGAAGAACGCCTTCCTGTCGCGACTCAACGAGGTTTGGACCGCCGCGGGCATGCAACGTGTCTCGGGTCATTGCTTCAGGATTGGAGGAACGACCGCGCTACTCAGACTCGGAGTCGACACGGAGATTGTCAAGTTCTCGGGCCGTTGGAAATCCGACTCGTTCTTGCGCTACTGGAGGTCGGTAGATGGTATCATAGCCGCGCACGTTGACTTGTGTGATTTGTCCTGGTCTGGGTAACTGTACCTGCCAGATTTCGAATATATTTGTTTCCTCATCCTTTTTTGTGGGTTCTCGTTCCGAGTTGGTCTCGTCGTTTGGGTTCCAACTCGGCTTCGAACGCTCTTGATCGATGCAGAGACTCCAGATCTCAGGAGTCACATCGAATGGAGCAACCCCCACATAGCATGACATGAGGCATGCGATGACTTTCTACATCAAACGATGCGAAGCGCAGGGCAACAAGATGTAGTTTCTCGGTCGAAGAGACGCGAGAAACACGTCTTGTGCCAGAGGAGCGGACCACTCGGAAGCACCGCTTCCTGGTTCCGCTCCGCCACCACCACCATCACTCTGTGCATACAGAGTGAAATCTTCGCGCCCACCGTCCCGCCCTTTGACTTTCTTTGTTGTGGCCTCATGTCTAGAGGCCGGGTTGGGTTCCAACTCGGCTTCGAACGCTCTTGATCGATGCAGAGACTCCAGATCTCAGGAGTCACATCGAATGGAGCAACCCCCACATAGCATGACATGAGGCATGCGATGACTTTCTACATCAAACGATGCGAAGCGCAGGGCAACAAGACTTACAGCTATGCGTGTTGCGCAGGAAGCTCTTGAACAGGAGGAACCGGCTAATGTGCCGCGGCTTGCGCATTTCTCCGAGCAGCGCGCGAATTCGCTCTGCACCGATTCCCAGAGTGCCGGCGGCGAAGAGGATGAGCTGCAGAAAGAGGGTGGCGAGCAGTGTCATAGCGCGCGCCTGTCCGCTCGTTGGGCGTCCTGGTCCCCGCGTTCCCGATTCAAACGCTGCTGCGCGCGCCGTTCCTTCCTGCTGCAACGTGTCGATGGTGGTGCGGAACGTCGCATACACCTCCTGCGCGCTGATCATGGCCGCATCCGCGCCGGCGGTGCTGGCTGCGTCGAGCTTCGTCTTGCCGCCGTTGACTTTGTGCCCGAATTTCTGCGGGCGGTCCTCTTCGTCCTCGCCGTCGCTGTCTTCGTCGTCGGAGTCGGGGACGGGGGCGAGGTCGGGCATGTCATCGGGAAGGTCCAAGGGCTCCAGCATGCGCTGAAAGCCCACAGCGGACGCTTTTCGTGGGGACGACTCCCCCACTGGCGGAGCAGGCACGGGCGCATGCACAGACGTCGGCGCGGGCGCAGAGTCTGCTGCGACTTCCGGTACCGCGTCCCCGAGATCGCTGCCGGTGGTCGAGAGGTCGAGCCCGACGTCCGCATCGTTGTTGAGCTCGGCGAAGGTGGGAGGAGCCTGCGTGTCGGGCAGGATGGGCAGCGAGGCACCCTGCGGCTGCGCCGGCGGAATCTTGGCCGCTGGAGCGGACTGTACGGCGACGCCCTGGTTCGGCGCGCGCGCAGACTGCGCTGTGCCACCCTGGTTCAGTGCGCGCGTGGACGCTGCGACGACGTGCGGATATGGCGCGGTGTGGCCCTCGGTCGCGTTGATGTCGAAGAGGACCACGACGCCCGGCTGCGCTGGTCGCACGGACGGCCCGGCGGCGTCCTTCTGCGAACCTGGCGGCACACGGGTCGCCGGCTGCGACGCTGCTGCAGACGGCGCGGTGCCCTTCTGGGTCGACGGCACGGCTGGACCTTTCGCTGCGCCAGCGCCAGACGCAACGGCACGTTTGGGCGCCGGATTCACGGCGGCGACTGGGGCCCTGTGCGCTGCGGGCGCACTGGGCACGTGGACGGACTTCGCGCTGGGGCCCTTGTTGGCGGCGGCGCAGAGGGTGCGCCGCCAGCTGCCCTGGGCTTCTGCGCGGTCGTCGGTGCGGTGGCTGGACCGCCGTCGATGCGCAGGGCGAGAGCCGCGGCTTTGAGATGCAGCGCCTGGCCCCCCGCCTTGGTTGCAGTTGCGGCCGGCGCTGAAGGGCGTGCAGTGGCCGGCGCTGCAGGGCGCGCAGTGGCCGGCGCCGAAGGGCGCGCAGTGGTCGGCGCCGAACGGCGTGCTGCGGTCGGCGCGTCTGACTCGGACTCCGAGGCTGGCGTTTGCGAGGTGGGCGTTTGCGATGCCGACGGCTGCGGCACCTTGGATGCACTTGGCACCGACGGCTGCTCCTGCAATGCGGCACGCATGCCCGATGGCGGCGCCACTGTTATCGCTGCTGGGGTTGCGCCGAACGAGACAGCACGGTGGGCCGGTCGCTCATCCGCAGTGGACGGCCGAGGCGCGTGCGATGAAGCAGCACGTTGACGTTGTGGAAGTCCGTGCCCGACGGGGTGGTGTGCGCGCAGCATGGGCAGCGCGGGGACCTCGGACGCGTCGGCTTCGAGTTGGCACGCACGTGCGTACTGCTGGGCGAGCTGGCTACGCTCCGTGGCGTCCAGCTCGTCATAGGTCAGGCTGCCGCTCAGAAGAGCCGCTCCCAGCGTGCTATCGCGTGCACGGACAAGTTTGCCGACCCGGAGGAGCTCCTTCGCAGGCGGCAAAGTGGCGGGATCCTCATCCTAGAAATTTTAATGAGTATGACAGAAAGAAAATTAAAAACAATGATAAAAACTCACAGACAGCATCTTGTCTTCGTTTGGCTCAGCTGGCCCTCCTTTGGTGCTTGCAGGCTACATTCCAGATAGCGTGAGCGACGAGCGAATGAAGCGAGATGCGAAAGTACACGCACCTGGGGCTTCGGCGTGCCCTCCTGGTCATTTTCTACACCCTCCTCGTGTTCCGAGGCCTCGCGGCGAGGGGCGCGTGGTGTCTTGTCCGCAGTGGGCGGGAGTTCGAGGGTCTTGTTTTGTATGGGAGTCGGCGTTTCGGAGGCCAGGTGGGTATCATCCCGGCGGGACCCTTGCACGGACTCGGACTCGGACTCATCGCCGCTGCTCTCGCCATTGTAGCTGCCCATCTGCAATAAAAATGAGCAACAAGGCGTTTGCACACAGGCGCACGCACCTGCGAACCGGCCTCGAGCTCTGTGCCCTCGCCCTGCGCTGTGGACTGCGCAGCGGCCCGTACTTTTTTCTCCTGCGCGTCTGCCTTAATGGCTGCTTTAGTTCTGGCCATCCTGTAGCACATGTTAGCGCGTAGTGTATAGCAAAGCATGCGCGTACCTCACAGGCGCGTTTTCACGGTCTTGGTGCGGGCGACGAGGGTGAACAAAAGCAAGGAGCGATGGCGGACTCCAAATGAGCCGCGCGCGCACTCGTAGACTTCGAGTACTTCTCACGCCAGCAATTCGGCCGTTATTACTCACCTCACAAGGGGAATGCTACTCTATGGTTAACTTGGATGCTCCAGAATGAAAGGGAAAAAATCTGCGCCGGATGAAGGTGCAGCCACGAAGTTTCTGTGTCGGCCATACACAACACGCATTGAGCTCTCTCAGACGCCCTCGATATAGAGCTACTTCACCTCCCATTCTATTGAATACAATGCTGTGTAATCTACATATTCCGACCCTTTTCGATGGGATATGAAGCACGGAAACAGTCTTTGCGTACGCTCTTCGGCATCCGTATGAACACTGTGTACTGCACATTGACCACCGAATACCACAACACCCACAGTGTTCCCTGCAACAGGAAGTGGAGTTCCTGGTCCATGATTGTGATCTCAATTTCAAATCAAGCTCAAAGCACGAATGGAGAAGAGAAACAAAAGTCTGCATGTACGACGTTCAGTGACGGTGTACCGCACATTGAACAGTGAATTCCTTGAGACCCATGGTGAGCCTGGCAACGAATCATCTCATTCCTGGCTCAATGGAGTACACCTCATCGTAACCAAGTCTTGGATTGCCACTTTATTGAGTTCCTAATGGTCAACTTAGGTTAGGTTAACTTTGCCGTGGCCTGCACGGAGTGCTGCAATACATGTCATCTTGCTCGCTCGGACAAATCAAGAGAATAAAACAGAACAGAAAATAGTCTATGGAGGGTCTGTGGTCGACAAAGATACAGGGATATGTTTACAAATAAGATCATACGCATAGAATCGCCAGCGCATGACAAGGCGTTCGGGAAACTGCAATGTGCGCCAATTCCGAACCACCGCGGCCGCAGCAGCAAGAACCCAGGCACCACAGTCCACCATGCTGGCGGCCTGGTGCGGGCTGGACTCGAGCACTAGTCTGCGTGACTCCCATGCAGCTGGTGGTTCCCACGTGTCGCCCAATTCTGACGTGCGCGCGCATTCAAGAAGCGCCGTTATGAATTGACCTAAGACCTTGGCGTGGGTCAGACTGTGTGCTTTTGTAGAATGTTACAGAGACGTACCGCTGCCTGCGCTTTCCAACGGGATGTGTGACCGAAGCTGTCGTAAAAGTCTATCTTGTTCACGCGCGGGTACGCAATGCCCAGCGTCCAGCGATGCTCTTGCAGAATGGGCACGAGGATGACCTCCTTGCGCCAGAAGATAGTATTCTTGACCGTCTTGAAAATCCGTGCACGTTCTTGAGTGCTCGCCCAGAGCTTATAGCTGTAGGGCTCGAAAACCGCAACGCGCTCAGGTTGTGCAGCGCCAAACTCGGCGATGAGCGCCGCCATGCCTGCGTATACGATGCGCTCGTCTAGCATCATCGGATGCCAGAGTGAGCTCAACGAGGCGGGGCCGACGTCGATCCTGTTGAAACCGTCTTGCGCGGGCCGATGTCGAGCCTCGCGCGGTAGCTGCGGTGGGACCGGCACATGCGCCTGCACAAGATCGCACAGCGCGCTATCCACGAATCGATCCTTGAACTGAGGGAGAAAGAGCCATTAGCATTGCCGTACAAGCGCAATGTACGCGAGAAGGGCGCACCTCCTTGTCCTTCCTGAATGTGACACTTGCTGAATCGTGCTCCTCAAATACCATGACTGGTGATTCGTCGAGGAACGGATCGTCGTCCTCCTCGTTGGCGTCGTTTTCATCGTCCGATTCACCCTCCTCGATGTCGACAACTTCGCTGTGCACGACTTTACGTGGACGGGCGTGACGAGGAGTCGAGGGTGGTGTTTCAAGCCCAATCGGCGCGCCGGAACGAGTTGGTGCGGCCGCATTCAACTCTGCCTCTTGCATGGGCACGCGCACTGCGCTCAGCCAGCGGTCCGCGGGAATCTTCAGGCACCCACATCCGTGCGCGAGGTCCTCAAGGCGCGCATACTCGCGTTTGAGGGCCGGCATATACAGTTCATCTGCGAATGCTGTTAATAATGCAGTTGCTGATTGCACACGTGCAAACGTACTGGCAGGGTCGTGCAACGCAAGGGCTACGGCTTTCGCCTCCAGCGTGAGCCAGTTGAAGAGATTGGTCTCCTCGCGGATGACCCTAATGCGCTCCTCGGCGCAGCGGTCGAGCACGAGCTGTGCGCGAATGGCAACGCGTACCGTCGCATCAGTGAGCCATAGAGCGGATCCAGCGGGCAGGTTGTTGACCCAAACGTCCTCCAATAGTGCGGGGTCGTTCTTGAGTTTGGCCAGTTCCGTAGGCAGCTCCTGGGGCAAAGGGAACGTCTGCCCGGGCGGCAAAAGGTCTCGGAGGTCGCGGCAGTACTGGTTGTAGCGCGCGATCGCGTTGTGAATCGCGGGCGTGCGCCTGTTGATTGAATTTGAAACCCTTTGGTGCTGCTTGGTGCCTGCAGCGCGCGATCAGTATCGAAGACGCAGGTGCAGTTACAAAAACATACCCAGTGGCTCGCCCGCGCCACCAGCGGCGCGGTCAAGGTGCTCCCACTCGAAGAAACGGCCAGTGAGCTTGTGTCGAGCGATGCACTTGGCATCGTAACACATGATGAGGACGCAGACAAAGTCAGCACCGAAGTTCTGGATGGCGTGGAACGCGGTCTCCACGTTGAGCGATGAGTACAAGGCCTCGGCGTCCTTGACGAGTTTCGCGAGCGTGCGACGGAGGTCCTGTACATGTTGCCGCGCAGACTCTTGCGATTCGCGAGTCCCCTTCGCAATTGCTGCTTCCGCAACAGCAATGGACTCTTCGACAGCGTCGATCTGGTCCTGTAAACTCATTACCGCCTCGAGCTCCTTTCGGACACGAGGGACAGTCACTGCAAGAGGTGTGTAAGCAAGTGAAGTTTCAAGTCTGCACTTGCACCGGCAGCTGCACGCGCAGCTGCACGGCTGCAGGTGCAGGGGAGGCGCACTTACTGCGTCTGACTTCGAGCTGCGCTTCACGCTGCTGGTTCCATTGCTGATGCAAGGAGTCGGCGGAGTGGCCTGAGCTCTGAACTTCTTTGGCCGCAGATATTTCGCGTGTCTTGATGGCTGTCCATTTGCGCTGAAGGCCCTGCCCAGATTCGTCGCGTATCTTGTCAGCAATCCACTCGATATGACGATCGAGAACGATCATGCGACGCTGTTTCTGATATAATATTAATATGGTTATCGAAATGAAGAATGATTCACTCACTGAGGCACCGCGCAAGTTGGTGATGAGGCTGCGAAGGCGAGACCACAGCCGTTCGACGCCTTCCCCATCCGTGAGACCAGCGCCTTGAACCATGCGCGGATTGTATATTAGCTGGCATTCCCATTGATGTGCATAGGCGTGCATAGCTGGTGGCGAATATAACGCGACTCTCCATTTCCGGTGTGAGGACGGCGTACTGAGTTCCATGAGTTACTAATTGTACGGGTGCATGCGCCCGTGCACCTGCACTCACCGATTGCACGATCTTGTGTTTGACACAGGCAATGTCGTACACGTCCATGAAGGTGGAGTTGTCGGGCAGATGCATCATGGTCCAAAGGAGAGCAGCAAGGCCATACTTGAGCTGCTCCCCGGGCGTATCGATGTTGCAAAAGAACAGCGGAACATCGTGACGGCATACTAACGCCATGAGTCCACGGTCGTCATGCTTCTCGCCTCCCGCCTTGACGCGCGAACCATCCGCGGCCGTGTGAGAGCTCTCGCACTGTCGGACTGCGGCCGGGGGGACAACGGAGTGGTATTTCCGGGCTGGGCGCGCGCGAGCCTCGTCGTGAGCAGCCCCAACTGCATCAACGAACTCCTTGGGTATGAGGGCCTCAGAGGTGAAGTCGATGGGCGGGCAGTCACCAGCGACAGCGTTTCGCCGGTGCGAAAAGTTGCCGTCCTTCGCAAAGTGGAAGTCACATCCCCTGTACAGATTATCAATACTGTGGCTAAAAAATGAAGGAAGGCTCATACTCAGCAATAGAAAGACCAGTGATTGCAGAAGCAAAGCACCGTGCACAGCGGCCTACAAGGTATTGGGCGATGTCCTTCCTCCCCTTGTGAAACAATCCGTACTTGGCCGCGACAGGAATCCAGAGTCGCGCCGGGCCATCCACTGCATCCAACGCCTCTGTCAGGGACTGCGCCGGCCCTGCAGACGCACCCCGCGCCCTCGGGGGTGCAGGATGCCACGGAGGCCGCGTCGTGGGTGGGGCGTTTTGCTCAGTCGCCATATCGAAGTCGATTTCGTCCACTTCGCGGTCAGGAAGCTGGTCCTGATCCATGGCATCGACATCCGGCACCTCCTCGATGGTTGGGAATGGAATGCGTTGATGACGGGGACCAGTGGGCGTTGCAGGGGGGGTATTGAGTGCGCCTGCCGGCGCCAGTGCAGCTGGATGTGCGGGCGGTGCTGCCGTTGCACCGGGGTCCGCACGGTGATGTGCGCCCGGGTACAAGACCTGTTCGCACGCTCTTGCAATGCACGCACGAGCTGCACGGTCTTGCTTGTGCAGCAGCAGTTCGAACCACTGCAATGCGTCTCTGAGACACCTCCGGTATCGGTCTTGGATGGGCCGGCCCTGCAAGAAATTAAGCAAACGATCAGGCAAGCGCTCCACTCCGCACCTTCTGCTCGCGCAAAACGAAGCCATTGGACCGGTGCTGATCATGCAGCGTTGCCGCGAGAGACTCGATCGAGTTGCCGCCATTTCGCATCAGATCTATGAAATAACTCAGCATGCTGACACTGAAAGCATATTGTGGGGCGTAGGGCTTAGAAGGAAACATGCCCTGCTCCGCGAGGATGACAGGGAGAGTGGAATGATCACAAATCTTGAATTCCCGAACTTCAAAGTCTGTGAAAGCGGTCAAATCTGGTTGAATAGTGAGCTGCAGTACCCACGCTTCCAGTGCACGAGAACAACGCGGCGGATCCGCGGTTTTACGTCACAGTATTCTCCGACGCAGCCTAAAGACCGAATAAGCTGAGTAGAATACGGTAAGATTTTGCACAAGACGGACCTTCGATTCTGGTTGAACCCGCGCAGGTGCCCGCACCGGTGGTTTCGCCCTCACGACCTCCAAACTGCGTCGCAGAATACCGCAGAACGGGCTCGACAAGCAGCGGCAGGATCTTGTTCCATTTTGAATATTCCGACTCCTTTGCAGCTGACGGGGGGGCTGCCGTGCGCTTGCGTTTAACGGGCAAAACAAAGTCATAGTCCTCCGCAACGCCGAATGGAATGAAGTTGTCTGAGTCGCCGTCAAGCGGGTCATCCAAACGACGTTGCTGTAGAGACTCCTGAGGTAGCGGATAGGGTGCATCATGAACAGCACCTTGAAAGACAACCTGGCCCGGTTTGTAGAAGGCTGGAATCTTTTCGGCGGTCGAGACACGGCGCTGTTTTTTTTTTCAAAGAATTGACCATGCCAGCACCCAAGCCGGACGGGGGAAGTGGGGAGTGCTTTGTCTTGCGCGGCCGCGACTTGGCCATGCGCAGATGTGGGCGACCCAAAAACACAGTGCCTGAGAGGGGGTTTGTGGCGGCCATAATGTAGCAGAAAGTTTTTGCGGAGTATCTCGGTGTTCTCCGGATGATTCCAAGAGCTCACGTGAAGATGAGACGTCACCAATGCACGGGTGCACTAGCAGCTGCACGCGAACCGGCGGAGCCGGTGAATGCCGTTGTGCAGCCTGAATTGATCACGTGCGAGTGCACGGGCGCGAGTGCACGCGCAATTTGCAGCAACAAGTGTGCACCCGCATTTGCACAGCGGCGCGGCTGTTCCAATTAATCAGTGAGCGCAATGTGCGCTTCCATCGATCCGCCACTTTCCAGATATATCGCGACGCAATCAGTGAGCGCAATGTGCGCTTCCATCGATCCGACATTCTTGTACAATATCACTCATTCCAAGGGATAATTTCAAGAAGGTTTGCCATATCTCGTCAAAATTGCGGGACATAGTCCGACCGTGCGCGTGCGCGTGCAGCTGTGATCAGCGCCGCACGGTTTCGGCGAGGCGCGCTTCCGGCGATCGCACGGGCGGGCGGTCTGGCGCGCGGGCGTGCAGCTGATGCAGACGCGCGCGTGGGTGCATGGACGGACGGCTTGTGGAGACCAACGCAGGGGTGCAGACGCGCGGACGGGCCGCTGGTGCAGACGCGCGCGCGGGTGCAGACGTGCGGACCGGCCGCTGGTGGAGAAGCACGCGCGGGTGCAGATGCGCGGATGCAGACACGCGGACGGACGGCTTGTGCAGACGCGCGTGCGGGTGCACGGACGGACGGCTTGTGCAGACGCGCGCGCGGGTGCACGGACGGACGGCTTGTGGAGACCCATGCGGGTGCAGACGCGCGCGGCGGATACTGCAGTAGCTCCGCTGCATTCAACAGAGTTTCGATCTGCAGAGAGCCACATTCCCACCGCTGGAATTATGGGAAATGACCTAGCTGTGAAGTTACTACCGGAATTGAAAATGCAGGTATACACAGCGGCGCATACGGCTGAAAAGCCAGAGCGTACTGGGCGGTATCCGCGCTCACGCAAGTCTTGCGCAGCTGCAAAGCGAAGCTCACGTCGGCACGCACCGGTGCGGCAGTAGCACCGCTGAAATCCTGCAAAATTGCATGCCGCCGCCGTATCCCCTGCGCCTGCAAAAGTGCGGCGTCGTGTGCGGATGTAAAAGCCGGAGCGCACGCCAGCGGAAAGCAGTGCAGCTGCACAAATGCAGCTGCAAAGCGGAGCGCACGGCTGCGGGTGCCGTTACTGCGCCGGTGCTGCCGCATTCCTGCAGCAGCGCAGGCCGCTGCATCCTAGGAAAACTGCAGTGTAGCTGCAGAGGTGCAGCAGTGCACGCCGCTGTACCTGCGCCAGTGCCAGTCGCGTGCGGCTGCAAAGCAAGCTGCACGCCAGCAGGTGTCACTGAATCCCCTGTGCCTGCGCAAGCGCAGCGTGGCGTGCAACTGCAAACCCCGAGCGCCTGCAAACGACGCCAGTGAAACTGCAGAAATGCGGCCGCACATTATCCTAACCGCAGCGTGCAGCTGCAAGGCGAAGCGCACGCCGGCCGGCGCCGGTACGGCAACACGGCGGCTGCAATACTGCAACTGCATGCGCCGCTGCAGTCCGCGTGGAAAACCGGTGTGCACGCCCGCACGAATTCCATGCAGGTATCTTGCCCCGCAACCAGGCCCGCATGCACCCCCGCAGAAATTTTGTGCAGGTCCGTAGCCCGCAACCGGGCCCGCATGCACCCCTGCGGACCCTACTGTGCAGGCCTGGAGGACCGCAAGTAGGCCCGCAGTGACCCCCGCAGACACTACTGTGCAGGTCTGGAGGACCGCAAGTAGGCCCGCACCTACCACTGCAGACGATCCCGTGCAGGTTCAAACTTGCAGGTGCAGGTGCAGCTCCACTCCTTACACCCTTTTTAGGCATCCTGAAATTTGCACTAGTGCACCTCCGGTGCATCTGCCTGAGGTGCAATGAGAGGCCGATCCCGTGAGCGTGTGATTCAGAATTTGCTCCGAGGAAAGACTACCGATCGTCCACAAGTGTGCTGCGGCCTGCCCTGCCGTTTGGATGACGCCATAGACCGTGGGAAAGTGCGCTGCGATCACGATGACGGGATTCCCCTAGTATGGGTTTCGTGTTCCGCATTTCCCCGGTTTCTCAGGGTGCACATGCTCAGGGACAGTAGAGAGGAAGGATGCCCTAGACCCTGGTCTGGATATGGTCCGAGGTCGCAGCGGGTGACGTGTTCGCGAATGCGCAGGTGCCGATAACGATTTTGGGTGAATGAGTCAGGATCGCTCTCGGTTGCTGGTGATCCCTTGGAACCGGAGACAGCGGCGTCGAGAATATTCCTTCGCAGCCAGGGCGACTGCGCACCTTCGTGGTCGTGGTGTCTTTGCCGGAGTAGCACACGGTCGTGTGCTGGGACACTTTTGGGAGGCGAACGCGGAACATGCTCGCCTGCTCTTGGAGACGGATCGTTCGTCCTTCGCGCATACTCTGGGAGTCTCGAAAGGCAAATCCGGGAGTCGTGCTTGAGGTCCAATAGAAGGGATTGTGGTTGCCGAGCCGTTGTCGCCAAGTTGTCCATGCTGGAGAGATGTCGGGTCTTGCCGGTGTGCGTCGCGTGTTCCATTTCGGGATGCTGTTCTTGTTGATTTGCGGTCTTCGTTGTTGTCGGGATGTGTGGTAGTACTGTATTCGAGTTTGTATTGTGTCTTGCTATGTCGCCTTTATCTTGAAAGGGACGCGATTTTTCCGGCGTGTCAATTTCTGCCCGATCACCGCATACGCTGAAGTCGCGCCCACCGAGCCCATGATTGTGACCAGAACGTGCTCTTTGATGTTGAAGGGTCCCGGGTTGACGGCAACACCAAAGATGCGCACGTTAGGCATGACAAGCGCCCACAATCGACCCAGAGGAAGGGACAAAAGCTGGGCGACTAGCCCAGTGATGGTGACCGACGGGTACCGAAAGTGGAAGAACTGTCTCATGGTGAGCATAGGGTGAAGCATAGGTTATAGGGAGCGCGCCTGATTTAGACCGGGTACCACTGCACGACGTCAGCATTCACTGGAATAAAATGCCTTGCACAGACCTATGGCCCATACGAGGCCCATGACCCAGACGCGCAGGGTGTTCACCGGCATGTCAGGTTCATCCATGTTTGAAACGGCAGCCCGGACCTTGGCAGGGTTTGGATCTTGGTGTTCGAAATCTAAAAAGCGCACGGACCTCAGGATAAGGACTGTCGTCCTCGAGGATACCTTCTTGAATGTGCTCCTTGTCGATGTTCGGGTCGTCGAACGCCGCCCCCGTGACCTCCTAGAAGGATATCAAAATAGGGCCACTAGAAGCAAAGCATTACTCACGGCAATGTCGACGACTTCAGCTCCATGTTCATTCTTCTCGAGATCCTTTTTGTCCAGTTTTGCATCCGCCTCGTTGACGGAGTGCAATGAGCTACGGGGCTGCGCGATTTCCTGCGAGAGGCTCATGATTGTAGGAGCTGGAGCCCAGTACGAGGAGAAGCGGACAAAGCCCCCTGGACATTGGACGCTGTGGCAGCATATTTATATGTGCAAAAGCAACAAGCGCAGGTAGCTTCGATATGCTGTGCTTAGACGCGAAGATCTGCCTGATGGAGCCCAGTTGATAGCATGAGTGAATTTCCAGCAGCACACTCATGCAGTAGGTCTCGAGCAGCAGCAATTTCGTCTCAGGGAAGGTACTGCCATCGGCGTTCCCGAAGGCGCGACCGGAAAATCGCCGAAAAACGCGCGCGCGACCCGCCGCGACCGTCCGCGTCACCGCCGGCGCATTTCTCATGCTACACCTTCCAGACTCTGGGGCTAAGGTTGCGCAGAGGATAGCCGCTATCCACGCGCAGGATCAGGGCCAATGTCGACTCCATGATTTTCGACGCAATCTGAGCATCCATTCTCCCCTGTTGCTCCCCTGGCTCATCCGATGCACTTAGCTCAGGTCCGACACTGGGAGCACGTAGGTAGACCATGGCCATGGATTATGCAGTTTTTTTTAAGGATTATTCGGTATGCCTGGGTCCTCAACGGCCGCTGTGAAATAGCATGTAAACAGGCTCGGCAGCAGCAACGTCTGAGCGCGACACACTGTGAAAAAAGGGCTTGTAAAGCTATATTATCCTACCACCGACCCTGTACATGAGTTGTGAGCGCTCCTCGCTCGATACTCGCGGCTCTGGACCAACAATGCCATGTGTGAGTGTAAATTAGCCATTCTAATAAAGAGATCACACCAGCTTTAATCTTGCGCGTGCATAGCGGGCATCCTCTGCAAGACCTCATCCCCAGAGTGTGGAGGGTGCAGGATGAGAAATGCGCCGGCGGTGACGCGGACGGTCGCGGCGGGTCGCGCGCGCGTTTTTCGGCGATTTTCCGGTCGCGCCTTTGGAACGCCGATGGCAGTATCGCAAGTCACCGTGGGCAGAAATATTGAAATACGATCTGCCATTGTTATACCCACCTTGTTAGTATTACAAGCGCCTGGTCAATAGGCGACTGGCCCCTTGTCCCGGGCAGGAGCTCCACGTCCGCAGCTGTTTGTAGCTACACTGCAGTCGAGATACCGATATCGGATGTGCCACTTTCAGCGAACGCGGCAGCGAAGAAGTCAGTCGCACATCAGTGAATAGTCGCGCAGCGTGGAGATAGCACGAGATTTGCGGCAAGTCAGCACGGGCGGTGGCACTAGGCAGTATGTTCTCAGAAAGCACTCCTGACCCGTACGGAGATAAAGAAGAAAAGCTGTGCATCGTCGGAGTTGAGTGTGCACCCGAAGTCCGACTGAGCTCGCCGAACTCTCGAGAACTATAGATACCTAGAATCCGGTATCCAGCGAGATGGCGGGCGGCCCGCTCGCTGTGGACGGGGACCGCCGGAAGTAAGCGGAATTAATCTGAGTTTTAATCTGAGTCCGATGGCTGCCCACCGACCGCCGCGTCGGCTCGCAGTTTTTTTCACCCACAACCACACTCTCGCTCACACTCCTGCCGCCGTAGGCCGCTCACTCCACCCGCTCTCTATTCTACCCCCGTAAAAGTATATTCCCCTGTCATTACTCCGCTATGGCCGTCAACCTGAACGCGCCGCACTTGGAGCCGGACCACCCAATCAACCGTGTGACGCCCAAGACACACTGCAGCAAGCACCCCACGGTCGCCATGTCCGGCTTGAAGCTAGGAAAGACGGGCAAGCTGGAGAACAAGGTGCATCACTCGGTATGTGCAAGCTCTTTGACACTGCTTCGTCGTTTTTACCGTCTCGTAGTGCCTGCTCACTGGCTGCGACGTGATGTACGTCTACAGTCCTCGGCCTCTGGGTCAAGAAGCACCCCCAGTGCCTGCTGCGCATCCCGCTGTGTCGCAGTTCCCAGCAGCGGCATATGGTGTTCATCCCGGCGTCGCAGTTGGACAGCCACTCCCCTTCCCTCCCTTTTTCGCACCTCCTGGGCTTCCTATCCCCCCTGCCTTCCATCCTCCTGTGGGACCCGGTCCGGTTGCCGCTCCAGTAGCCCAACCTAACGTGCCTGTTGTCGCCGCCAGTGCAGCTGGAAGCATTCCCTGCGCGTCAGGCTGCAAGAATGCTGGGAATCGCAAGCCCAAGAACGCCAACACGGCCTGCCGCAACCAGCGTTGCAAGCAGTGCTGTGGGAGGTACCTGGATGGTCTCGAACAGGCTGGGCAAGCCCACGGTGGGTGCGGCGCACAGGCGCACACTCGCCCCGCATTTCGCGGTGTAACAGCCGCTGCTCAACAAAATGCCAACCTGCCCGCTCCGCCTCATCAGGGCCCTGCCCCCGTCGAACCTGCTGCCGCCGCCGCACTAGCCAACGAAGCGCCGGCTCGTAACGGTGACGGCGTGCCGGCGCCTGCTGCCGCTGTGGAACCGCACACCGCTGTGGTTGAACAGGGAGGACTCGTCCGTCCAGTTGCCCTAAGCTGGCAATCCGTGGAGCAGTCGCAGTCCCTGGTGGCTCATGCCCTCCGCCGCTCCAAGTACAATAACATCCGCGTCAACGAGATTAATGTCGTGATCTGGTACTCGGTGCGTGGTCCAGTATGTTTTCCGCATGCATGCTGACGGTCCTGCAACCAGGAAAATGCTGGGCCCCGGCGCTTCAAGGTCAATATAGTCGAAGGCGCACGCTTTTCGCTCGCAATCGATGGTGGTGATTTCCTGATCGACTATGGCATCCGCGACGACGTCTTCGACCATTTCGATGGCAGTGACTGGGTCCGTATGAAGAGCAAGCTACTGCTGGCTGTCCCCGACTCCAAGTGCTTCCTTTTCCGCACGAAAGACGTATCCGTCTGCCGTGATTTCGCGGATGAAGTACAGCGCCTGAAGCCTGTTCGTCCAACCAGCAGCACGCCGGCCGCACCGAATCGCAAGCGCCTGGGCGAGGCCCCCGTCTCGCCGCTCAAGCAGCCCACAAAGAAAGTCTGCATTCAACCGTCACCACCGCGGCCGTCCAGCAGCACTCCGATGGCTCATCGCACTCGGTCCCGTACATCGCAGGCATCATCTAAGGCTGTTGATGGTGCCTTGGCGCTGTTCCCGCTTGCCAAGGCAGGTCCCACCCGTGTTACAACCCCCGACAACGACGACGATAATGGGATCGCTGGCGACGTGCCAAATTTTGACGACGAGACCTGGCTGGCGCAGCCAATCAAAGTATACGACCGCAATAGCACGTTTCCTGGAGACTTCGCTGTCTCTGATGTTATACGCGGGCTGAAGCGTTCGACTATCTTGGCCGCTGAGCGCAAGCTATCGCGAACGTCGGAACCTCATCGGCGCATGGACATTCTGTCCCAACTGCTCGGCGTCGTGATCAAGTCCTCGACGGCCAGCAACATTACGCGTGAACTCAACACTGCCAAAGCTAACTTCCCCGCTATCTATGCGCGCTTCAAGACCATGGGTCAGACTGATAGTGCGACTGTCTCAAAGCTTCGTATTGCGATCCGCAAAGCTGATGACAGCGCTGCAGGTATTTTAACGCAGCTCCTATCTATATTTTGCTCACGCTTTGTTGCAGGCACTCAAATCTCCCGTTCCTTCACTCCCATGTCCGTCGACCCTCCACCATCTCCTTCGTCATCCTCGTCGTTGTCCCCTGTGCCAACGGCTCCGCATGACCATGCAACGGCTCTGCCGGTACACTATCGATGGTCGCACCTCAACCTTGACTACGATTTCTATAAGGCCCTCCCCGCACGCATTGCCCGCTATCACGACGACCTGAAGGAGATCGCCGAGGATCCATTGGCGCACGATCACTGCGTAGAGCTGCAGGCTGCGGTGTCTGCGGTCCGACAGAAGAGCGCAACGCCGGAGCAGGCAAAGATGGTGGAAAGGATGGACTATCTCAAGGCAGCTTAGTATGTTGGTGACTCGTGGCTCGTATATTTTGCTTACCTGGCCATTAGCTACAACACGGAGGGCTATCGAATCATCCACATCCAGACTCGAGCGTTCTTACTGCCTTCATTCTACCCGCCAGCATCCCTTGACGCAATCCGCCCACTCACCATTCTGCAATTCCACGAGAACGTTATCATTCGAGAAGTTCTCTTGCTGCTGATCCAGGAAGATCTTGACATCGGCGAGGAAGAAGCCCTTGACATTTACAAAGAGAGCTGCCGCGTGGTCCAGCTGGTCCATTCCGATGACGAGCGCGAGGGATCCGATGCTGAGTCGGATGGGCTGCTGGTCGCTAAGACGGTGTCCGACCAGTTGATGGTGGCGCTCGCCGCTGAAAGACGCCGCGAAATAGAGGATGAGGAACGCGAGGAGCAGTTGGCTGTCAAGGCGGAGCCGGAGGAGACTCGATTGCCGCAGGAGGCTTCGTTGGTGACGGAAGTGAATGACGACGGTAAGACGGTAATTATCCTTGACTAATCCTTGTCGTAGGCTATCCATTCTTTGCTACACCCTCTAATACATTTCTACTTCTGCAAGAGCACTTCGTGTGGAATAGACCACGGGCTGCAGCCTTTCTTCTCCAGCTGCGTAATGATCAACCTATTCCTCTGCTTGATCATCTCGTCCAAGAAGAAGTTGTACCTGTCCGGTCGCATCTCGCGCACGATAGCGCGGAAGCCACCCATCCACACATTGGCCTGTTCTGCTGCAGATGAGTTGAATGCCCATTTGCCATCTACTTGCAGATCTGCCCATCGCGCAGGGTTGCAGTTTCGTCCGCAGAATTCGTCGCGTTCCTTGTGCTTGCAATTGAAGTGGAAGACGTCCACGGGCAGCGCAACACCATCGAAGTAGGTCTCCTTGTGGGCGGCCAGATACTTTGCAATCGTGCAATTGTTGTCGTGCCAAAGACACTGAGGGAGCGACGCCTTCGTAGGGAAAAGCTGCTTCCAAAAATTCTGAAAAGAATTGAAGATCACAGTATTGAATAAAATGATATAGTGCTCACAATGACGCCTGTGGCTGCCTCGGATCCGAACATTGTCTTCCGCCCAATGATAACTCCACATGATCCAACGCAAAGCTCCTCGTTATGGGTACGATTTCGGCCAAACTTCGCACGCAGCTTGCGATTGCCATTCTCTGGCTTAGCCGGACAGAGATCGTCACCTATAACCTCCTCGTCGGAATCTCCACCGATTCCCTCTTCCTCGGGCTGCCTGTTGTCCGGGACAGATGAGTGCGTCTGGGACAGACTGAGTTTCTCGAGTCGCTGTTTAAGCTGAAACATGGCACAGCCGCACAGGTAGGTAGGTAGGTAGGTAGTGTGTAGCGCTCCTCAAGTGCCTGGTGCTCGGGGATCGTGCATGTCCTGTGTCCGCTTTGCCTGAGATTCGTGCAAGGGGCGCCGTTGAGACGTGCCGAGCAAAAGCTCTCCTGATGCTTGTGCGTTTTGCAGAAGCGGTCGCGATTGGAGGTCAGCGGTATCTCACAATTGTGGACAGCGCAAGCAGGATGACCCATGGTAATTCCATCCGTGACGAAGGAACGGAGGTAACCTGCGGCATTGAGCATCTCTCCCGCATCTCAAACAAGCAGAAAACTCACCGATGGACCCATCCTTTTTTGTGAATAGCTTGCAGCAAAGGCTACAAGCATGATTCCAGTCCTGCTGGCCAGGCCCAGCTACAAGTTCATTGCGCGCGCGCAAGGCATCCTGGAATCGATCAACTGATGTGGGGACATTGTCGGGGAGGTCAAGCCGAGTCGCATGCTCCAAATGGTGAAGGATGAGGCCATGGAGAAAGAACGCATCCCATACATGCTGATAGGACAGTTCGAGGCTAACGGGCCATTCACATTCGGGAGCAGGATGCGTCTCGTTATAAATTCGGGCGTTGTTGGATCCAGAAACCCTACGCAATCACAATCAATCGAACGACTAGCTTAGATCGAGGTTTACCTACCATCCACACACCATCTGGTTAGCGAGCCATGCACAAAGTTCTCTAGTCACGAAGAAATGATCGGCGATCTGTATTACGCGCGGCACATCGACCATCTCATAATACTGGCGGCGCGCAGGTTCTCCGGTCTTGTTCTGCACGTAGTAATTGTGGTAGTAGCGCGTGTGGCAATCTAGACCGCGTCAGACAATGAAACGTCGCAATGGCAGCTTGTACGCACTGGAGCAGAAGAAAGAGCTTGTCCATACCGGTAATGCGCCCAGGTCGTGCGAAAACAGGACAGCACGGTGTATGTATTCCTTGCCAAGCTTTCTTCCCATGGGTTCTCCTCGGAGAGAGTCAACAACGCGACAATCATCGTTGATGCAGCAGACGACGGGCGGCAGAAGGTCGCGATAGCCTGAATATATTAGAATCAAGTCTTGTCGAGTGAGAAATTGTTCATACCAATGCCACAGGCTAATCCATGCTTGAGAAATAGTGGAAGGTACTCAGTGGCGTTGGCTTCGAAGTAATCCAGCTCCCAGATGTGATGTTTCAATGCCAACCAGCAGAGCTTGACAACGTCACTGGGGGCAGAGAGCACAACGCAGTTGAACTCATGGACAGACTGAGGCAGGCTTTCGGGAGGGCCACCGTCCTTCGAAGGCAGCAATGCAATGCGAGGTTTGAGATGTCGACAGATCGCAATGAAGTGTACGATCTGACCGATCGACAGCACCGCAGATATATCGGGGTATTGCCCAAGTATTCCAAGCAGCTGAGGAAGCTGCATGACTCTGGGAAGCAGTGGCACACTACGTCGTAGTCTTGGTGTAACGATGTCGCAGGCAACCCTCCGCTCGGTGCGCTTGCGTGACCACCATGTGATCTCGGACCTATCGGTCCGCAGTAGAAAGCGCCAACGGTGTTGAGGCGTTCATATGAAGCTCTTACATGCACCACGCTAGTCCGATTGTCATAACTCTCCGGGCACACTATATCTACAGCAGGCAACGGACATTGTGTATATACGTGGACATTGGGATCACATAAATGCCTTATTGTGCCTCGTGCATGTCCCGAGCCTGAGAAAATGCTGAGACGATGCTGGTGCGGCCGTCATGAAAGCCTAGAAATCGGCCGACATCGGCGCTGGACGGTGTCGGAGGGCGACGAGCCGCCCGTCGGCGCTGGGTGCACGGAGGCAAAATGGAAATGACGGGGACGGTGCACCGGAGACGGCGACGGTGCTGCTGGATGGTGACCGGCCAGCCATGCGGACCGTGAATTCTGGGAATCGGGTGTTCTGGAACTCTCGAGACTCGAAGACTGCGGCTGGGCCGGAACCAGCTTTTGGTGCCCGCGCGGGTGTGCTCATGCTACTTCAGCGATTCAGCACTATCCGCTGCTGCCATATATGAACTATTTCCTTTCAGTAAGCTTCGGCGCTCTGCGCAAGCCTTACAATGAATTGTTGCTAAGCGTCTAGCATGCGGTCGGCCCCGGGCATTAGAAGCGTCAGTACGAGCTATGGCTCGTCGAGTTGTCAAAGTATTTGATATTTTTCATCAGACCTCGGTATATTAGGCTTGCTTACTAAGATGCTTAGTAGACCTCCGCCAGACACCGGTGCGCCCCTCAGCGGGATGACTGGCCAAGGCTGCATAAGCCTACATAAGCAAGCGCGAAATCTCGTCCCTGTCGCCCACCGGCAAAGATGACACCCCAACGTCGGATTGCATACCTCGGAGTACGTAGGCACTGTTGTCGCCAGTCTCTTCTAATCAAAGCTCCAGGCAGGAGGTCCATTTGGGCAAGCAATGCTAGACGAGTTCTTGCGTGCTGGATGGCACGTCGTCATTCTCGCGCGCAACCCCGACGCTATTCCGGCACGCCCCAACACAACCGTGGTGCGCTTCTCTCCCGAGCCAGACGCCCAACCTGCCCTCGTCGAGGCGCTCCGAGGCTCTGAGGTCGTTATGTGCTCCGTCAGCGGCCGCAAGGGGGTCGATTCGTTTTCTCTGCAGAAGCCCCTCATCGACGCAGCGATCGCTGCAGGCGTCCGGCGCTATATCCCCAGCGAGTGGGCCGCCGACCAAGCACATCCGAAGTCTCTGCAGCTCCCAGTGTACGCGTCGCGCCGTGCCGTCACGGGATATCTCAAGGAGAAATCAGCGAAGGGCGAGATCGAGTACACGGTGTTTTATTCTGGCGCGCTATTTGAGTGGGGTGAGCTCGAGCCGGTCCCCCCGCCTGACTTCCTAAGTGTATTCTCACCCGCTATACAGCTCTACTCAACGGCTGGCTCGGTTTTGATATCAAGGCTCGCGCAGCGCGGATTCTCAGTGGCGGCGATCAGCCGTTCAACGTTTCGACATGGGCGACTTGCGCGCGTGCGACCGTACGTGCACTGTCCCCCGAGCATTTTGAGGAGACCGCCAACCGTGAGCTGCGTGTGGGAGACGGTATGATCAGCCAGAATGACATTCTGCGTTTCCTGGAGGATGCCGTTGGAGTTTCATTCACTGTCCAGCATGCGTCAGCCGAGGACAGTCTGCAGCGGGGACTAGCTGTGTTGGCCAGCGGCTTGGTCACACCCGAAGCGGTGCGGGACTGTATCGCAGGGACAGCGTGCACCAGTGATGGGGCTTTTGCTTGGGGAGACGGAGATAATGGCTGGCTCGGCGTGACCAAAGCCGACCTGCAGGCGACTGTGCTACAGCTGGTGAAGAATTTAGCTTAGCGAAAGGTATCATGCAACCTGTACTTTCCACATGTACCGCGGGCACCAGCAATGTTTCAGTCTGTTGAATTTTGAGACGTTATCCATTCCTTATACCACAAACACCACGACTACAGTATGTGCGCACAGTGCACGCGATAATACTGCGTCACGCTCCCTTTCGACATGAAGGTTGAACCTTCTTCTCTCCGTTGGAACGCTTCTGCTTCGCCTTCTTGGACTTCTTGCGTCCCGCGCTTGAAGTAGTAGTCGCAACCGGAGGGGTCGATTCAAGAGCCGGACTCTTGAACCCGATCATTGCTTGGTCCCCGTTCTTGGCAATAGGAAAGCGGAATCCGGGAGCCAAAGGCGTTGGCAGCGTAGGCGGCGTAGGTGTCAAGGGCACACGAAGTCTGACGGCGGGGTAGCGCGGTGACGACAATGACTGCCATTCGGCCAGTAGCAGCATCTCTTCCGGAGAAAGTTTTGAAACCTCTACCTCAGAATGCGATAGCCCGTCCTCCGGACCGACTTCGCACTTTGAGCCCTGGGCGTCCACAACTTCCGGCTTGCGAAACGGTACTGGGAGCTTGAGCAGGTCGCGCGCCGTCTCAACGTCCATCCGCCCGAAGGCCAGTGCGGCCTGTTCCATCAAATGCACCATCGCTGTACATTGATATTCGTGCCAGCTTCTGTCGAGGGGAGTTCTACCTGGGTATGGCTCACACATCGACAATCCCGTAAACCTGGAGGACAGGAGGACGGGTGAGCGGGCTGACCGAGACACAGGGGAAAAGTTGTGTCCCATACCTGGATGCGAATCGGTTGAGCACCAATTGCTGCGCGTTCACTCGTGCGGCGAACGCGCCCGCCTCCGCGGCCGTGGAGTGTCCCTGGCGGAACGCATTCGGAGATGCTTCCGATTTCCTGCGAGAAGACACCCATCGCGGCAGTTGCGGTACCAGCGGACCGAGAGTCGCTTCGTGGACGACGATATCGGCGTCCTGCGCGAGAGCTTCGATGCGCGATGCGTCGCTAGTGGCACCCAGTATGACGATCTTGCGGCCGGGCCGCGTCGTAGGTGCGGTCTTCACGGGCGTACCATCGACCAGCAGCGTCTTGCTGGCGTCGCCGTCCGCAAACCGCAAAACAAATTGGCGGGCGTGGGCCACATCCTTGGGAAGCTGCTCGCGGGGGATCGAGTCCAGGTATCGAAGCCACTCCCTATCGGCAAACGGCTGCTCGGGCTCCTCAAACACGTAGCCCAGAGACGTCTGAGGACCGTCCAGACGCGCAGCACTGATCTTCGCTTCGGGTGCTTGCGCAAAGCTGGGCCATGTGTCCGGCTCGTCCGCGCTGGCCAATATATCCTCTCCCGGCGCTTCGTTGGGATGCATCTCGTCCGGCTCGCAAGTTGTGGGCGAGTCGGAGGGCAGGAGAAGCTCCGTCACCATATATCTGCCTCTTAGAGGCAGCTCGGCTGACTTCATGCTCGCGCGAACGAAGGAGCGCAGCCCAGCGGGACCGTAAATGTGGAGCACAACCTGGTGTGAAACCGTAAGCGTTAGAAGGTAACAACGTTCGGGCACCTACGGTATCTGACTGGACGCTAAACCGCCGATACAATATACTTCCCAGGAGAGCCGGCAGCCCAAAGACGTCGTCAGCTAGGCTCGCAGTCAGTCCGCCGTGTCAAGGGTCACCAAGCTCGAGAAACTCACCGCAAATGCGAGTAATGAATATACGCCTGATATCGTATGGTGCGGGCTCCCCAGCTTCGAGCATTTGGCGCTGGGTGCCCTCGGCGCAGTCGACCACTGCAAGGGGAGGCTTGGTTAACGACTCACGACGACCCGTCACTCCGTCGAGCACGTACTCCATGACGCCCAAGGAAAGTTGATCACTGTCGACGTGCCGTTGCGTGTCAAGGTAGACCTGCCGGAGCTCGTACCGAGAAATGTGAGCGACAGCCCATTGGGGTCAGTGCAAGAGTGGTCGGAGCGCGAACCGAGACCGCTCTTCCTCATCTTACGGTCAACGAGCGCAACCAAAGCAACTTGAAGCCTCGCGTCATGTGTCTCTTATACCCGCGCGGAAAGTACAACGCTATTGTAACTCTGCACAATAGCGTTGTATTTGCCAGCGCGTGCTGGGAAGTCGAAGCTTGATGCGATTGTTACTAGTGCTCCCGACTGCCCGAGGCGTGTGGTCTGTGCCGATGAGAGTCCCCGGCATCCCAAGTGCTCTGAAAGCGACCGTCGCGAACAACGGCGAAGATTGTGAAAACGCTCAAGCGCAGGGCTATGCCGCCAGTGCGTGAGGGAAGACCTGAGAGCCTGCGCGGATCGGGTCAGCAGCGCCGAATGAGCCAGGGACATTGATCGATGATCCTCAGACCTCAGTGCTCGCTCATCCTGAGACCGCCACCCTCCCGCAATCCAGCAAACGCCGGGCGTCGACAGGACCGCATCCACTGCACCGGAATGAACGCGGCTCGAGAGCAGCGACACCGTCCTAAACGAAGAAAGAACCCTGCTGCGCTCGCCCGGCTTCGACGAGCCGTCCTTCGGCGAGCGATGCCCCCAATTAAGTGGGCATTCCTGTTTCCGAAGCAGGCGAAGCTCTGCGACTCGGAGCGAAGGCTTCCATCAGCAGCAGGAAAGGTGTCAATTCCGATGCCGGGCTATGCGTGAGAGCCTGCGCGGATCGGGTCAGCAGCGCCGAATGAGCCCGGGACATTGATCCTCATGATCAGGCCTCAGTGCTCGCTCATCCTGAGACCGCCACCCTCCCGCAATCCAGCAACCACTGCACCGGGACGAACGCGGCTCGAGAGCAGCGACACCGTCCTAAACCAAGTACCCTGCCGCTCGCCCAGCCGTCCTTCTGCCAGTGAGAGCGATGGCCCTGGTTAAGTGGGGCTCAAGCAGCAAGTCAAACGAGCCTCTTGCTGAATCGCGGTCGGCCGTGTGCATGCGTACTCCTCCCGCAAAGTTGCACCTAGTAGGTGCATTCCTACTGACCGTTGACGTATCTCGTCCAGATATCTATGACTCGGATTGCGGCCGGGGATACTGGCAGGATGATACTCTAGAGGCAGCGCGAATCCGAAACGCATGCAGTGGACGTCCCGGGTTGCACGCTGACTGGAGTTCGCAGTTCAGCGCACGAGAGAGGTCAAGTCGCAAATCAGCTCGACCAGCCCCGACGCCGTGTTCCGTCCAGGCGGCGGCAAAGCCAGAGCGTGGCCAGCCGTCAGTCGTGACCAGGCGCGCTGCTGGTATAGGATGAGGTATACGTAGCGCCGGCTGTTCTCAGTGCAACAATCCAGACTCCACGCCCCACCGCAGCGCGAGAACAGCAGCCCACCCAGACAGAACGAAATCGAGCTGCGCCAGCTTCACAGCATCCACTCCAGCCACCTGAGTGTGTGCAAGATAGAATGTCGGCGCGTGTGTCGAGTCTGAAGCTCGAAGCATGAGTCCAAGAGCGAGCCGCGTTTGCTCCCGCTAGCGTCTCCCAAATCGCCGCGTAGCGTATGCAAGGTTCACGCAACCTTGTTGTATTGCACATCTTGTACTTATCAGTATTGCTTCAAACGGCGACGATGACATGAGATATCGTATCGATACACCAACATACAGTTGAGAGTAAGAGTAAGGGCAAGAGCAAGAGGGGTCCCAAGAGAGTAAGCGAGAGCAGGAGCGCGTTCGAAAGCAGGGAAACGAGCCTCCGCCAGCGTCGTCCTCAGCCGGTATCCGGCTGCACCTGCGCGACCTGCGCCGCGAGCGCCTCCAGCGCGGCGCGCAGCTCCGCCGCGAGCTTGGCCGTCTGCGCGGGGTCCGCGTGCGACTTGGGCGGGTGCTGCGGGTCGTCCGTCTAGAATTCCAGCGCAAAATCGTCAGCCAACCCTCCCACTGCGGAAAGGAAAGGAAGAGAGCACGCACGGCAAACACCCCTCGCAACCTTTCCCCAATACCCTCCGCCTCACCCGCCAAATCCCTCGCAGCGCGCCCGAGCGCTCCGGCCTTCCGTATCGCCTCTTGCGCGCGGTCCACGCTCCCTCTGAGCCCCGCCAGTTCGTCTCCTACTCCGGAGCCCGAACTGAGCCAGCGGCTGCGCGGCGTCTTGCCGACGGACGATACGAGCGCGGCGAAGGCTGGCGAGGCCGTCACGGTGGTGCCGAACGTGTAGGCGTCTTGTAACATGCTGGCGGTGTCGTTTGCTAGTGCGTGCAGGTCGGCCGCGGAGGATGCCAGGAAGCGCGTGGCGGATGCTGCGGCGAGTGCGGCTGTAGACGTGGAGGTAGGTGTATTGGAGGAGGAGGAGGAGGACGGGGAGGTGAAGGAGGAAAGCGCGAAATGCAGCTCGTTGTGCGTCGCGCGCCCCGCGAGCCAGAGCGCCACGCCCAGGTCGAGCGCGCGCATCTTGGCCGCCATGAGCTGCGCGCCCAGCGCCTCCAGCTCGTCCGCCAGCTTCGGTGTGTCCGAGTCGGAGTTCGCGGGCGCATCGATATTGGAGTCGGGCGCGGAGGAGGAGGAGAGGCGCGCGGCGTCGCGCAGCTCGCGCACGGCGAGGTGGTCCAGCGCGGGGCGCTGCATCTCGCGCGCGCGCGGCAGCAGCGCGCCCACCGCGCGCACGTGCGCCGTCAGCAGCGGCAGCGCGCGCTCGAGGCGCAGCGGCGGCGGCGCCTCCTCCAAGGGGTACCACTTGAAAGAGAACAGCGAAAGGACCCCGAGCACGATCGCGAGCGCGCCCACGACGAACGGCAGCAGCAGCGGTCGTCCTCGGGCGATGTCGGGCTCGGTGTCGGCGGCGGGCGGGTCCGGCTGTTGGTCCTCGCGTTCAAGTTCTTGTACGCGTTTGCGCCGTACGGGGGGCGACGGCGAGCCCGACGCTGACGCGCTGATCGTCGCCGTCTCCGAGTCGTCCGCGGAGCTGTCGATGACCTGCTCAATGCTGCGCACCTCCGCGGCCTGCGACAGCCGCATCTTCGCCTTCGCGCGTTTCCTCGGCGTCGGTGCATGCGCGCGTGGAGAGTCATGGCGCGGCGGTGGCGACGCCGAACCAGAGCCTGAACCCGAACCAGACGGCGAGCGATGCAGGCGCGCGGAGCGCCGCGGCGGCGGCATCGCGCGCGGGCTGGGTGCTGCGCGGTGCATAGATGGGGCGGTGGGTGGTGGGTCGCCGCGCCGTCGTCGTGCGGTTCACGAAGATGCGGCTAAAGCCGGGTTATCGTGTGGCGTTGACGCGTGCGTGTGTGAGGCTGTGCTAGAACAACAACCACGCGGATATTTTGTTCATATCGAGAACAACAACGTTGTTCTCCCTAGTTGCTGCTTCTCTCGGAGTAAGATTCAGGAAGAGGCCATGGTGGTATGCTGCATAGATTTATGAATTTAGCTGGCCTGCAGCGACAGGACCTCATTTTGGCGGGTGGCGCAACTTGAAGGCCCGGGCGACGTGAACTGCAGTCGCAGGTACTCCGTCTACAAACATTTACATTACAGTAATCCAATCTACAGTATGCTGACAGACGAATAATGCGAGCTACAGATTAAGACTTGCACTTTCCTGGTTGTTATTGACACTTACACGGCATCCAGCGTTAGGCCGAAAACTCTCATGCCCAGTGGGGATATCGACTCAGATGTAATATCAGTTCATTCATTTTGGTAGCGGTAGCCGTAGTGAAGAAAAGGAATACAAGTACGCGTAGTTGAACGGTGTGAGATGCAGACTGAGAGATGAGATGTAGACCGGAGAAGGAATCGGAGAAAGGGGGGGAGGAATATGCACAGGAACAGGGGTGCTGGAGTGGGGACGGGGGCGAGGGAACCGTGGAGACTCGGAGTGGGGGAAGACACATGCACTGGTGGAAGACGGAGATGTGAATATGCACAGAGAAGAGACACTAAGATCGGGAATGCGAGATGGGGAATCCTTCAGAAACTGGAAATGGTGTACCGGGACTGGGAGTGAGAATGATGTGCGATGCATGTCCGAGACGTAGATGGAACTGTGTCTAGATGAGCAGGGAAGATGAGATGTTTTTCTGGAGGGGGGGCAGCGATCACGCGTAGTCCTCGTACTCGTCACCATCGTACTCGTCGCGGGGATCGTCGTGCAGACGCAGGGCGGCGTGGAGCTCGGTCATACGGCTGTACAGACGAGCTCATCAGCACCCTCACTAAGGAACGAAGAGAAAGACAGACCTGTTAAGCACCTTATCGTGCTCGTAGAAAAAGCACGGATCGGCATCGGGTCCAGCAACATTGACGTCGAACCAGATATCAAGCGACAAGTGCTCATGGAAGCGCGAGATGCCCGCAACACCATGGCGCGGCTGCTGCGGCTCGGGGCGCACGCCGGCAGCTTCGACCTGGGCCTGCACGTCGTCGGCGAGATGCTGCCGGAACCGCTCGACGTCCTCCTCGTCAAGCACGATGGGGCTCCCGGCGATCGGCCACACGTCGTTGACCGTGGCACGCACGCCGATCGTCGTCCACGCACAATGCCGCGGGAACGGGAAGCGCACGACGGACTGCAGCGGCGCGCGGCGCGACTCGGCGACGCCCTCGCCGATGGGCACGACGTGCTCGGCGAGCGGGACGAGCGGCGCGCAGCGCTGGCGCTCGAGCGCGCCGACGGGCGCGAAGCCCGCGACGAACGCGACGAAGACCTCCTCGCCCGCCGCGCCGGCCTCGCGCGGGTGCACGGCGTAGACGAGGCCGAGGTAGCGCCGGCGCGTGTACTCGTCGAGCTCGCCCGGGCGCGCGACCATGCGCACGCCGCGCGCCGCCAGCCCGAACGCGACGAGCGTGCCCGGCCGGATGCGCGGCGGCGCGCCGGGGCTCGGCGGGCGCTGCGGGACGGCGGGCGGATTCGGGGCGCGGCGTGGGCGGGCGGAGGGGAGTAAATCCGGAACGAAGCTCGCGCGGCGGGCGACGGCGCGCGGGCGCGGGCGCTGGGCGGGCTGGGCGGTGGGGAACCCGCCGGGCGAGATGGGCCCGCCGAAGGTCACAGCGACCGCGGGCGGCGTGTGGGCGTCGTCCTCGTCTGCCTCCGGAGATTTTACCTCTGAGGACCGGCTGGGGGTGGGGGCGGCGATGGCGAGCGCTGTCGGGCGGCGGCGCATGCTCATGGCTGGGATTCTTGGTTGGGATTGTGTCTGGTCGACGCGTCGCGTCTGTTTTATACCCCGCGCCAACAGTAAACAACCACCGCACGGGCGTGGAGACGTGGTGGCCGAACCGGCTCGCCGTCGTCTGCAGCGTCCATGATTGGTATGTACGGTGGTGGACGCCAAACTCGACCCGGTGTTAGCCGCCATGACGGATCGGCAACGATCGTGCCACGCGAGAAGCCCAACAACACCCGATCCGGGCGCCATGCCAGCCATGCGCGGTCGATAGTCAGTAATTCCGCTGGGATGAAGAAATTCAGCGGCCAAGGTGTATACCTCCGGTCACCATGCACGCTTCAATGTTCAGACATTGGACCACGGAGTTGTTGAATGTGAGTGGCCGCGATGGACCACCTGCTTCACGGAGTCTACCACGCGCTCCGAGAATCTGTGCTCTCGAAACCGCACCACCCTGCATGAAGCGCCCTGAGCTGGACGCGCCACGCGGAGTGAGCGTCGCGGGTTCAGCGGCTGACATTCATAGAGCACCATGAGTTGCGATGCCTGCCAGCCTGGGCCAACACACCAGAAAACTGGCCTGTTGAGATTGTGCGCCCTGTGCCTCTGTGCCGTGCGGTACATTCGCGCCAAGGATCCGGGCCTGAAAGCTTTTGTTTTTGCGCGATTGATCAAGACGGAATCCAATGACGACGTGCACATTGCATCAAGGTTTTCTGCAGTCTCTTTTGGGTCTCATTCAGGGCCCGGAACGAGCATGCTGAGTCGCTGGAGACCGACACACTGAAAGAAGGTGCGGAGTTCAGCGCTTGTCATGATCACTCGACCATCGATATCTGCCTCGCGCCGTTGCACTACATACATTGTGACATTCCGACGCGCTATGCTTGCGCGAAGACACGCTTAGCTGGCTCTTCCGCCTGCGACGCTGGTACTGTAACCTCTTGCACTCCATCGGGTTCTGCGTGTGAATTGGGTGCTGGCGTTGCCAGTAACGATGCCCGACGAGATGATAAACGCGTTCAAATCTGTAAAAACCCACCTATCTCCGGATCGCTCCGGAGGCTCCGGAACAGCCGGACCAGGCTGAGAAAGGTACCCCTTTCCGGAGCCTCCCGAGCTGCAGTTCAGAGCTCCGGAGCAGCCTGGAGCGCTCCTGAAAGCTCCTCCAGGTGCTGTTTTCTCACTTTACGGCTTATTTGGATGCTCTTCCTGATGCTTACTGCCTGCCAGGGCAGACAAAAACGAACACAGATGAAAAGGAAAAACGTGGCATTGCAAAATAAATAGATACAGGATGCGATGACCCATTGTACGTCGAAGCAAGACACGCTCAGGGCCTGACACAAAGCGACAACGATCATGAATGGACTCACAACAACGTGAGGTCGTCGGCCACTGGCACGGTCCGCCGCTCCTCGTGCGTGCAGTGCGGCAGGTTGCTGCGCTGCGCACGTCGCATCACCTACCACCAACCGCCTGTCAGACAGGCAGAAAAGCACAGGTCTATGGACATACCAGTATCGGCGCCCGAAGCGGTCGGGTTGGGGGGAAAGTGTGAGCGGGAGGGCACTGTGACGAATGTGCGTGTGATCCATAATGCTTACTGCCTCGATAGTCTTGAGCGGCACCGTCGCGAAGAGTTGACCTGCAAACGACAAGTTAGTATGCAAATGAAAGCCCAGGTCGGTAGCTGCGAAAACAGAGCACGCCAGACCGCAAGACATGAACGAGCCCAGAGCCAGCACGACGAGAGAGACCACGAGCAGAGCTAAGCAGGCCTGAAGAGCAGCCCGAGATGACACAGAAAGCCCAATGCCAGAGCCGCATAGCCAGGAATGCGCCACGGACGGTGTCAAGCTAGGCGGGGCGGTTGGGGTGGTGGGGGAAAAGAGACAAGTCCGTTTGAAAGCCCGCTTGATGGGAATCAGCTCGTTGTCAACCAGCATGTGGCCCATTCGATGGGAGCTGGGACGCGTTGATGGGAGCTGCTGGAGCTCGGATTGAACCGGAAACGCCAAGCATTTGGTCGTGGATTGCCTGGCCCGGTGCTCCCAACGCTTCGGCCGCTCAGATCAATCCGGAGCAGCCGGAGATGTCAGGAGCTTGATACCCAGCTCCGGAGCGGCGGGTTTTTACAGATGACTTCTCGGAGTGAAGAACGCGCCAAACGTGCTCAGCTCTTTTTCCCGGATAGCACATGACATCTGGCGCTGCTCCTCACATTTTCATGGACGCGTGGCTCGGAGCTCAGCTACCTGTGCTCAATTCGGCTCAGTCGTTTTCAGCTGCAGCCGCTGCTGTGCTCAGTGCTCCCAGTCGAATGCGTTCCGCTTTCGCACCACTGCGGGCTAGTATGCAATGGCCTTTCCGCAATATGGCTAGCGCTGGAAAACGCACGTCGCAGGAGGCCGCGACTTGCGTCCTCTCTGCCGCGCCAGTACTGTCGACACCCGCGCTCCGTTTAATTGCGGCTCAGGCCTTCCCAACGTGCACTTCGCTCGACAGACCAGCGTCTCGCGAAGGTAGGAATCGAATGTATCACCATGCTGATGCGTGGAGTCAGTGGATAATTCAATGCTACTGCACTCCGAGTCTTCGTGCGGCCTTTCAAGCTCATGTTCCATAGTATAAGCCACGCGCTCGGGCGCGGTTAGCAATGGCTTTGGGGTCACTCGCCTTCATGTTTATCGTTGGTCTTCCGCGCGGACTCGCAGCCGGGTGGTCACTGGCAGATTCGCTCAGTTTGAGTCGCCCGGTTTTACATAGTAAACGGGCTTACAGACGGCAGAGACCCACTAGCACGCCTCGGGCTGAGGGTGTCACTGGCACGTCGGGCCCGAGTTCTGCTCCTCGAGAAGGTCCATCTGCAAGCGAAGCAGACTTGCCCTCCACCACTACAGGGTCGTCAGTGCACGACGATCATGGTCAACCTCGCTCAGGCTGACTTTCGGTCCCGACTTTGTTCCAGGGTTCACACGGACTGCGGTATACAGTGCAGATTGGGGGTGATGCGGAGAGCCCGTGCTACCCTTCCCGTGGACGACTCTCTCCTCTTATGATTGTGCTATCCTCGCAATCTTCTTGGTCAGCTGTATTTTGCACTGGATATCAAGAGCAAGGCAGAATACGGGATTCCGTGAGCATCGCAGTTGCTTCGTAGCATTATCTTCTCCAGATTTGCCATCGCGGGCCAGACGATTGGAGGAACGCGACTGGTGTGAGATTCACACCGGGCATAGAGTATTTCAGGAGCCATGACCACGGCACCGGCGTCTCCACCCAGCATGTCTGACCAGATTGAAATTTCGCAGTTCTCGCAGAAGTTCGGGCAACCCCCCATTGACGTTCAAATTGATTGACTCAGCCTGAGGGACTTGCTGCCATCCTGAGCGACGAGTGTGAATGGGAGCATTGCGCGTCTTCTTCACTGGCGCGATCCACAGAAGTAACGGTTCGCTGCGGGTGCACTCGCGGCACCTTAAAGTCCGGCAGCGTTGAGCGGCGTGACAGTCTGCCTCGTGTCCTCCTCTCACCATGTCGAAGCACGAAGAATGGCTGCGTATAGTGGCGAGTCGGCACAGTTGTTGGCCCGTGTGCGATGCGATGTGCGATTGATCAATCATCATTGTAGACGTCGCCGAGAGCACCCAGATCGGAGCGCCCGCGCAACCTCGTGCGCATGATCTGGCCGACGGGTCTCGGAGACTGTTGCGCGAAGTTCAACATCGACGCGAGCCTGCCGCGGACGGCCTTGCCCTTCGCCGCGTTGCAGGACACGATGCGCCCGCGTGACATCGACCGGGATGTGTCGCTCTACGTCTGGGTTGTCGAGGGCTTGGACGTCGCCGTGTGGTTCAAGGACACCCAGCCCGGCAAGCCCGCCACGGCGCACATCGAAGGACACGGCTTGTCGTACACCGTGCGGCTGGTGCGTCATCGCTGCCTCGTCGCCGTTGACTCTTGAGGGACTGACAAACCTGCTCACGGGAAGCATATCCGTCCCACGACCGTCGTCCACGCGAAGCTGCAGTGCGAGGGCGGCGCGGACGAGCTGAACATTCGCCTGCCAGCCGACTTCTCCGGCCGGCTAGTCGTGAACACCTACAACTCGGGGAGCGCGCACATCAGGATGGCGGACGCATTTCGCGTGCGCGCGAGGATCCTGAGTAGCAAGTCGCTGGTGTGCGAGCGCGGGTATATGCCCGAGCGCTTTGCATACACGCTGTTCATCGGAGACGGCCACGCGCGACTGGAATGGCAATCGAGGTTGACCAGCGTGCAGACGAGAATACAGAATGGACCGGCACGTCGATCGAGGTCGTGGGGTATAATGCGCCAATCCTGTTTTCGGAGATTTAGAGTAGCAGAGTACTGGACCGTGTTCATAGGCCATACAAAAGTCCGAGTCCGAACCCCGGAGACCAAGCGCACTTTTTCTTCGTAAATGCTTCAAATGACGCCGTGCGTCTCCTGGGCCCCCGGAAGCGCAAGCTCGTGAAATACAATAGGACGGAAGGCCCGTTTTGCGCAGCACGTTCTGTGCTGATGTGTACCAGGTGAACCACCAGGTTGAGCTTCCAAGTCCGACATTCGCCTTGCCTTCCAACCGCTTTGCCAACCCCCCACGGACCATCACAGCGCACCTGGCTGCCTCTTCTCGCGCGACATCGGCAGCACCGCGCTCTGCATTACTTCGCCACGTGCGAGCTGCGCGATCGGCGCCAACTCCTACTGCAGCGCCCCCAGCGAAAATCCGTCATACTACAACCTGTGTTTGCGGACGGATTTGACGTGCTCAGTGAGGAGCCACTGTCCTGAGGATGCGCGCGACCAACGGTCGACTTGGGTGCGATGATATGGCTCGCGCGGCGCGCAACGCACGAGCTCGTGCGTCGATACTGCGCGCTTTGACTCACGATGCATGCGCACGGGCAACTGCGGCTTCCGCGCTCTTCTCGGGGTACTGTACTCTTATGCTGCCAGCTCGTTTATGGTCCAGGCCTGGTCGACTTGCTACAGGAGCCATCGTGACGGGCGTTCTTGTCCAATTATCAGAAGGATACTGATGAAGAATACCTCAAAGCCTGGTGCGCTGCAGGGTCATTCAGGACTGAGTTTCGACTCTCGAGCCGCGCTTCATTCCTGTGGCTTTCTGGTGGATGCGCTCTTCTCCAGGGTTCCCTGAGGCTTGCGGCAGGGTGGCGGGTGATGAGCGATGAGGACGCATCATTCGGCGCTGCTCGTAATCTGCGTCGGCTCTCAGATCGTTCCTCAGGAAGCATAGCACCGCAACGGTATGAGCACCTGTCCCGGTGGAAACGCCGCTTGCAGAGCTTCACTTCGCCTGTCTCAACCGCATCGCTGCACCTCTGCCTGCTCGGGCAATGAGAATCTCCTGTTACTCTCGCTTCGAAATGCTGTGTCTGCCCCCCGCCCCCAATTCCGTGCGGCGGCTGCGACTGCGACGAGCATATCCGCACGCACACCACCGACTTCGCCCCGACTTGATTGGCTGCAGTCGCGAACATCTGCAGGCGTCAAACCCCTACACTTAAAGTCTCGCCGAAGAGCTTCGAAGTCTATTCCTGCACGTGTCTGGGTATTTGGGTGATAACGTTGCGTGACGATTGCAGTGTTGACGCGTTGATCTTGCGCTTCGACTGGTCTTTCAGGGATGGCAATGCAGCATCGAGAATCCGTGCATCGTCTTCAGCCACGAGACAATCGTCGTTAACGATCATCCACTTCGCGGTTCCGAGCCCTCGTCCCCGTATATATAGTCTTGACCTCAGGCTATCCTCGTCGCCATATCCATCATGAGTGATTGTTTCGAAATGTTCCCTGAGGTTAGTTGGACCCCAGATGGAGATCACCAGTCAACCTCTTCCAGACGTCCTGGAAACGGGAATTCCTCTATGAACAACCGAAATTGGATAAATTTCGTTTGGATTTGGCGTTCACAACCCTGTGTTGCTATGGTGAGTACTTCTTTTGCTGTTACTCCACGCAACTGAATTGGATGCAGTCTCGGCCTTCACCTGGGTTCTTTTTGACTATTGTCAGTCACATTTCTATCCGCTGATCCTTATCGCCGGATGAACAAACCCGCAGCACTCACCTTGCATGACGAGGTAGGTACACATCCAGCTTCGTGGTATGTTAAATTTTTCAACGTTTCAAGGTTATGTATATATGGGTGAGTGTCAGTTCTGCTCTGTGCGTCGTAGTGACCTCGAACGCGACTACATAGAAACGGCCGTTGCAAACTGGAACTTTCCTATTTTACTCTGTGAGCTTTCTTTGTCGAGACATAGGCCATGGCTCCTGACTAAGGCGAAGTTGAGACTTCTGGGCGTAGCATCTCTAGCAGCCGGGATAGGCATCTACCTGTGGCCGGAGGTAAGTACTAAGTAGGTATCGGGCGACATCGCGTGAGTTGACTTGAATTGAAGCCTACCATCCCTTATGACCCTGATGGTGCTCCTCCATGCCGTCTCACACCGTCCGACATGGACTATGCAATGCCTGACGCCAACCTACCATCAAATGAGGCAATCTATACCGGCGTTCCCGCTATGCAATTTTCGATTCTTTGGATTGTAGAAGGTGAGATTTGTCATCTGTCTCGCAAGAGCCGGCTCACGGATAATGCGGACAGTTTTGCTTCAAGCTCGCATATTTGCGATCTATAACAGCCGAAAACTCGCGATATCCAATGCTATCTTATTCCTTCTAGAGATTGCGGCAATGATGTTCTTCTGGTATTTTCCTGACGTGATGTATGGCGATTTGGATTTCACGGACCCACCGGTAGTGGCCAGGCTGTATCAGAATGTCACGAACTGTGCTCTCTATTGGATCCCAGGTATGTCCCTTTTCTAATGCAACCCCTTGTCTCTCAGTCTTGAGAAAGGCATTGCGTTCGAGCTTTGGCTCGCATCACTCGCTATCGCAAAGCTGCGGCGCAAGATTCTCAAACACGATTTACTCACTGTCATGGTCCACGATAGGTCGGTCATTTAGTGCAGATGTGGGGATGACTCACACATATGAATTCAGCATAAAATATTTCTTGCTGTGCGTTGTACCGCTGGCAGAGGACTAAAAGTGGCGCTCACTGAAGATTATAATAGAGTGGCTCTTGTGATGGTAATACACATTGTCATGGTTAGCTATCCACCACAACCGATAACAATGCATAATTAACCCTTGATACAGGCTGAAGCCCGATACAAGGGGGAGTACGCAGTCCCGTGAGCCCCACAACGGCAGCGCATTCTTGTCTAACGAACATCACCTTGGCAAGGTTCGTCATTGCGGGCCAGACGATTGGAGGATCGCGAATGATTCTGCATTTACGGCGGGCTTACTTCAAGAGTCACGACCATGAGACCGGCATCTCACGACCCAACATTTCGTTCGCGATGGGAACAGTAGACAACCCCGCTCCCAAGCGCAGGATTGTGGACGAGACGTTCTACGTCGACGAGCTAATCGACGACTACTCCGGCAACGAGGAGGACGGTTGCGACCACGACGAGGACAATGGAGAGCAAAAACATGCAGTGGCGTAGCTAGCGCGCTGCACATGGATACCTGCGTTCGCCGATCATCAGATGTAAAGATGGCTCTGACCGTTGTTGTAACGTAGGAGAGACGTTCCTCAGTTGCTGCAGCCATGCAACCAGTCGCGAGCGGTCGTGCCTCCCGAGATTCGGCTAGCGTCCCTGGTTTAAGGACAAGCAGCCCGGAAAGCCCGCCACCGCGCACATCGAGGGCGAAGGCGTGTCGTATAGTGTGCGGCTTGTGCGTCGTCCCGAATTTCTATGCGACTTACTTCAAGAGTCATGACGGTGCCTCCACTAGCTCACAGTTCGACCTTTCCTGTGCTCTTGGGATGTCGGTCACCCTTGCTCCTCAATGCAACTTAGTCGACGAGACGTTGTACGTTCAGGATGATATCCCTGATTAATCCGCCGCTATTCCCCCGGAAGATGATAAAAAACTATGTAGCAATATCTGAGTGACCGTAGCATTCATAATCTAGCAGGTTCTGTACGATAACTACGGCGCAGGCGGGCTTCGTGTCGCAGCTGCGGCGACATTGAATTTCAAATGGCAGACACGTGTCCGGTGGATCCGGTGGATCTGGCCGCATTTGGTGGGTGGAATGGCCGCATTGTTGAGGAGGCCCAGGAGGGAAGCTTGATTCCAGCTCCGCTCTCGCGCGTTCGCCTCAGGCCGTCGCGGTCGCAGAAACAAAACCGCGACACTGGTGCATTTATGCGCGTCTTGATGCCCACATTCTTCGCACTGACGACCACTCCGGACTGCGCGAATCGCAGCTCTGGACACTCCGGAATCCGCTGACATCAGCGAATCATGACTTGATGCCGGCCACCATGTTTGGCGGTCCACTTCCCGGACTCCGGAGCGCAGGATATATAAGGGCAATGGTACTGGGACGCGATTCATGCGCGTCAGTCATGTTTCAACCTGTTCTTAGTTTATTTCTCTTCGGCGGTGTCGCCGTGTTCTCTGGCGCTTTCGCTCGCCCATCCCCTTCACCTTCTATTTTGCCCATCTTCCCCGCAACCTAACTTATCGCGCTGAGCATCCGCTGAGTGTTGCCTCATGTCCAGGTGCGCACTAATCATCCAGACGTTCCCCGCCGTGTTTCTCATGCCATTTCAGGATACACTCTGGACTCAGTGAAGCAGGACCGCTTCGGTCTGACGGCGCATCTCTCCCTCGCGGGCGCAGCATGCAACGCATTCGGAAATGACTACCAAGAGCTCACAGTCGAAGTGACTTACGAATCGGCAACGCGGTACGCATCGAGACCATTCCCTGCCCGTAATACCCCCTCACATTTGTGCTCTCTCTTCAGACTGCATGTCCTCATCGTCGACTCGTCCGATAAACAATTTGTCATCCCGCCCTCCGTGATCGAGCGCCCTGCCCCTCCTACGGAGTCCTTCACCGAGTCGTCAGAGCTCGTGTTCAACTACGACTCGCAACCGTTCGCATTCTGGATCACTCGGCGCGACGAGCCGGACGGCACGCCCCTCTTCGACACGCGCGCCGCGTCGCTCCCGCCTACGCCCATCGCGCCCGTCAGAGCGGACGATCCCAGCACGGCGCTCGACGCGTTCCCGCTCGTTTTCGAGGATCAGTACCTCCAAGTGTGTTCGCATTCTTTTTCGCTCCTTCACCGGCTGGACTCAAAAATCGTGCTTTAGATCACCTCGGCACTGCCGTACGATGCGAACGTGTATGGCCTGGGAGAAGTACTCGCGAGCAGCGGCTTCCGCAGGGACGTCGGCGCCAACGGCGGCAAGGGCTCCATCCAGGCTTTCTGGTCTCGCGACCGCGCTGACCCGTTCGACGAGAACTTGTGCGTGCCTTCTTTCCCCTTTCTCCGCATTCTCAATCTGCATGCGCGTAGGTATGGTTCGCACCCACTGTACATGGAACACCGCGCGACAGACAACGCCTCCAAGACGCATGGCGTATTCCTCATGAGGTATGTATGCACTGCGCGCCTGCTCCATACCGCCTGCTCACGTTTGCGACTCTTGCAGCGCTGCCGCGGGAGACATCCTGCTCCTCACGCCGCCCGACTCACCCGTCTCGATCGTGCAGTACCGCATGATCGGCGGCGTGCTCGACTTCTACTTTATGGCGGGTCCGTCACCCGTCCAGGTCATCGAGCAGTACGCCGAGATCGTCGGCCTACCAACGTGGCAGCCGTACTGGGCGTTTGGCTTCCATCTGTGCCGGTACGTATGAGCGTGCACCTTTCAACCTGAAACGGTTGTTCAACGATTTTGCGTGTGCAGATGGGGTTACAACAATATCGATGCGACACGCGACCAGGTCAACCGTATGCGCGAAGCCAACATCCCGCTGGAAAGTGCGTTGCGTGGCAGGGCTTGAAGTCATGCTCATCGTCACGGCTAGCTATGTGGAACGATATCGACATCTATGATCGGAAGCGCGACTTCACGACCGACCCCGCCAACTTCCCTGGCGATCAGCTGCGCGCTTTCATCCAGGAACTTGTACGCTTGCCCGCTCTCTGCCGTGCTCTTCCTCTCTGACGCTTAACTCGTGAAGGCGGACAAGCATCAGCACTGTTCGTCCCCGCGTATGGCGGTTTGCACGGGCTCATTTATTTTCACTCTAGATATCCCCATCGTCGACGCGGGAATCGCTCGGACGACGGACGACAATGACGTCGTAAGCACTTTCTCTACTTACACACGCGCATCCCGTCAAACTCACTGCGCCACAATTTCTGCAGTACGAGCCCTGGACGAAGGGCGTGGAGCAAAACGTTTTCATGACCAACCCTGACGGCTCGCTCTACATCGGCGAAGTCTGGCCAGGCAAAACCGTGCGCTCTCCGTCTTCCTCTGCGCCTCAGGCTTTCTCACCAAATGCCGCTCGAAGGCATTCCCTGATTGGTTCGCCGAGAAAGCGCAGGGCTGGTGGACGGATGCATTCAGGAGGTGGCGCGAGGACGGTGTGGAATGGAGTGGCATCTGGCTCGATATGAATGAGCTTAGCTCGTTCTGCGATGGCTCGTGGTGAGTGCCTATTTTTCGCGTTGACATTGGCAGGACTTGGCTGAAATTTCCAAGTGGGTCGGCTGGTAACAAACGTGCGCTGCTCGAGGGCGTGAAGTCGGCGAACGTATCGGCTACCCGCAAGAAATGCAATCGCGACAGACAGCCAATAGAGCATCACGGAATTGGTGCGGGCGGTATCGAGGGCATTGACCTGAACACCCCGCCGTATGCCATCCACAATGGTAGGCGTCTCTCGCTTTGGCGCTATCCGATTTTCTAACATGGGCTTATAGGATTCGGACCTCTGGGAAGCAAGGGCGTGCTTCCTGAAGCCCGGCACGCGGGAGGTTATGCCGAGCTGGACGTGCACAATATGTGGGGCCTGATGGAGGAGCGCGCGACACATCTTGCCCTGCTCGATATCCAGCCGGGACAGCGGCCGTTCCTCATCTCGCGCTCGACGTTCCCCTCGTCTGGCCGGTGGACGGGTCATTGGGTGCGCTGTCCTTGCTGTTCTGTCCCGCCGCTATCCATCGCTGACCGCATCGATGATATGAAGCTCGGAGATAACCTCAGCGGTTGGGAGTGGCTTTACGCCAGCATCCAAGGCATCCTCCAGTTCCAGCTCTTCCAGATCCCCATGGTCGGCGCTGACGCGTGCGGATTCAGTACGTACACGGTCCTTCGGCATAGAAATAGCGCAGAATCTAATTGGCCTCCGCCTTGTAGTTGGCGACACGAACGAGGAGCTGTGCAATCGCTGGATGCAGCTGGCGGCCTTCACGCCGTTTTACAGGAACCATAACGTCCAGGGAGCCATCTCGCAGGAGCCCTACGTCTGGGACAGCGTCGCTGAGGCGTCGCGCCAGGCGATGGCTGTTCGCTATAAGATGCTGCCGTATTGGGTGAGTCTTCGTCTACTTGCGCCGTTTCTCAAGGATACCTGACTAACTGGTAACAGTACACGCTGTTTGCTGACTCTTCGCGCCGCGGAACGCCTCCAATCCGGGCGCTGTGGTACGAGTTCCCACTGGAGAAGGAGCTCTTTGGCGTCGACAGACAGTTCCTCATCGGTCGCGACATCCTCGTCACTCCAGTCGTTGACAAGGAAACCACGACAGTTGACGGTGAGTCTGCATTTGCCTGTCAGTACGAGGCAATCTCTGATCATTCTCTCCAGCGTTCTTCCCTGGCGTGGAGTCCGGCACGGTCTGGCGCGATTGGTACACGCATGCCGCGGTAGACGCCAAAGCACACGAGAAGACCACGCTCGACGCGCCCCTCGGACACATCAATGTCCACATCCGCTCTGGGTCCGTCATTCTGCTGCACGGTCTCCTGGGATACACAACCGCGGAGACACGCGAGGGGCCCTATGAACTGCTGGTGTCCCTCGACCAAGACGGCAACGCCGACGGCACGGCCTACATCGACGATGGCATTTCGAACCCGCCCGGGCCAAGCGCTGATGTGACCTTCAAGATGTCGAACGGGACGCTGAAAGTGTCTGCCCAGGGAGACTGGCACATCGAGCGCACGCTGGACAGAATCAAAGTCATTGGCCTGAAGAATGCGCCTACTAAGCTGTCGTTCAACGGCCAGGTGTGGGATCCGGCGTCGTACTCGTTCGACGAGTCCATTGGCCGCTTGGATGTGCCACAGATCGCCTTTGACATTAATAGCGGTGTGGAGATGGTTATCGAATGACTCGCTGTTGCTGTACGGAAGAATATTTATCGATAGTTGCCGAGCGAGGCTGCTGCGCTTTCTTCTTCCGCTCATGAACCCAACCTCCAACTATGGACCTCGAGGCAACGCACTATACCGCTAAATATGCCTTTACAACGCGTGCGCGCGTATTTGTTTCCCGGAAACGATCAGCCAGACTGAAGCCTGTTGTCAGTTGTCGTTTTTACTATCACTGGACCATTACTCGGACTTGCGCCTACATTCTCAGAGCGGGCCACGCTCTTTGTCTTTTCCTTCTTCTCTCTTCGGGAGTTTTGTGGTGCCTCTGCTTTCACTGGCTCGTCTTCATCGGTTACGAATCACCCGGACGCGCCAGCCCTTGAACGGCATCGTGCATAGCGCCATAGCAGGGGGCTTGTCGACTCTGCTCGTCGTTGCGCATCAGCATCGCGAAATTGACTCCGTGCTGCGGAAGCAGGGCGAGCCTCTTTCAGAGCCGCCGGATTATCGCGCTTTCGCTGTCACCAATAGCGAGGTCTGCGCGGTCGTGCAGCTCCTAGCAAACGTGCACCACGTATGGCGCGCGGGGCGCAGGGCGCCGGACACAGGGAGAGCGCTTACAGACATCTCTGGCCGTAGCGAGGAATATAGAATCCAACGCAAGGTTATTCTCAAGCGGACTGTTGAAGCCTGTGCGTCCACATAACCATCTTCATGCTCTCCGGCTTGCCTGACATTCGTCAAGATCTCGCCGTCGTTATAATCGTTCTTATCGGTGGCTTCGTGGGCAGTCCTGTGGCCGGCTTTCTCGCAAGCACGCCCGTATTCCTGCTTGTCCCCATCTTTTTCTGGCTGCGCGACTACATCATCGGCCCGGTGCTATATGCTCTCAACCGCGGCTGACCACCAGTACAAACCGGTGGACGAGTAAGGTGTTCGAAAGCACACTTGCCGGCGCCTTGGTAGGCGTCTGCACGGCGGCGCTCACATCGAATATGCGGACATGGACCAACACCGAAGCTGACCCGCCAACGTCTCTCGAGGTACCTGCATTCGCGACAACCGGTGCGCATGCTGCGATGGTGGGACAGGTCCTCGTCAATATGTGGTCTCGCCTTTGGTCCACGATACCGACAACGCCTACCCCTTCGCCTCCTCAACCTGCTGGTCCCTTGAGCGGAGCCGATCAGTTCCAAACGAGGCAGGAGGAACCGACAAAGGCACCAGAAGAAGGGCTTTCACCGCCAGTGGAAATAACAGGTTGAGATAGAGTACCTGTTAGCGCAAACGCGTATTCCACATCAGGATTTGTCGTGCAAGGAGGTGCTCTCTAAGTTACACTGTTTCCCCCTCATCATCAGCCCGCACAGCAAAATCCTCCAAAGGAATCTCGGGTTCGTCAGTGCCTCTCAACGTCTCTTCCACGGGATAGAACGTTTCGTCGACAAATCTGCTGCGGGAGGGCACGACTCCTTTCCTCAGAGACCGGCTAGCCAACGAAGGTCGGAGCAAGCGCGATGCTGTCGACTCATTGTAATCGTGTGTCTTGAAATATGCGCTCCGGAGGTGTAGCACGATGCGTGATCCTCCAATAGTCTGGCCTGCGATGACAAATCTAGGGGGCAAGCTGAGATGATACGTAGTAATGGGAACCCGGCTGTGACACCCACGGTATGCCATATGCTCCGATGTGCAAGAAGGCCTTGAAATCTTTCATGAGAAACCTTGGGCTGGCGTCAACTGACTGGCGTACCGACACAATGTGAACTATCATGACCGCGGCAATGCTGAGACGATCTTGGATTCAGGATGGTATCAGACGTGGAAGAGACGTGACACGTACAGAACGAAATATTTGATGCTAGCATGACAATTGAGTACTTCGAGTGGACATTCTAGAATCATAGGATGCAACGTGCCTGTCACGGACCATGACTGCCATCAGTCCGCCTTTTGGAACCTTTCTCCGAAGACGTGCGAGGGCAAGCACTGCCAGCCAGAGTTCGAATACTATGCCTGGAGGAGTATATATGAGACCAGTAGTCAGGAGTGGGATGGAAGGTAACTTTACCAGGCAACCAGTAGAGCGGTAGGTAATTGCATCCCTGAATTATGGGCGTGTCCAGAACCCACATGTCCTCATGATATTGAGGAAAAGAGCAGATTGCTGGAATGTAATTCCAGAGGAGGATCATGGCTATAATCTCCAGCCCGAAGAGGATTCCGTTAACTATTGCCAATTTCCTGCTGTCGTAAAGTGCAAAAATGCGAGTCTGGAGGATGACTTTTGTGGTGGTTCATTAGGTCATACGGTGATGCGCACTGAGGTGGCTGACCTTCTACGACCCAGAAGACGGAGAATTGCAGGAGCGGCGTCCCGACGAAAATAACGTTTTCACCGTTCGATTGTATGAACAACTGCGGGGCAGATTGATTCGATAGGCAACCATCGACCCTCACGTAAGTTTGCTAAAACGGGCGCTAAGACTGAAGTTTTGGTGTTTCTCTCTTCTTACATACCTTGGGCCATAGGTAGATTCCGAGGCCGCCGGATAAGCATATGACGCCTAGATACCTCAGCTAGTCCGTACATATTAGTTTGCTCTCATGTGCGATCACAGATTGGCCTTTACTGACAATGTAGAACTGGATCGTTCCCAAGCGGACGGGCCGTTTCTGTTTCCCCTTTCAGGTTTCCTGGCCAGACAATGGGTGGAATTTTCATACCCAGATGTATGCCATCTGGTGTTGATGTCAGATCTCAGCAGTGGCGAATGGATTTTCCTACGGCATTCACCTCGTCGTTGAAGGTCAGTGCTGTACGGAGCATCGAATACCACCGTGAGAATACACTGTGGATGAGAGAGCGGGAGCGTGCTGACCATAATCGTACAGTACCCAGGTCAACGAAGCCACTATCAACGAGCCTCCTCAGTCATTTCCGGATATATCCCATGTGTTTCCAGAGCAAGTCGGGATAAATCCCATGTAATTGCAGAGCACCAATATGTACAGCATAGAGATGAGATAAATCAGAACAAGAACACACCAAGTGGTCAGCACAGAGCAAGCAGGATAAATCGGGATAAAATGAGTCGGAGATTGTGAGAATATAGCGCGCAAAGACGAGATAAGATAATCGCGATAAATCGAGACAAAGTGAGATGCAGATCGGGCGAAGATGGTGGGCGAGATAAAATGAGATGAGTCAAATGGAAGGAATAAATTGAGATAAATTCGGATGAGTTGGGAAGCCAGAGGCAAAGCGGAGTTCGAGATAAATCCCGTTTCCAAGACAATGAGATAAATCCCAACAAGAGCGATGCAAAGCGAAAATGTGGCAACAGAAACAGTTCAATCAGCAGGCTGCTGGCGAAGGATGGATTTTACGCACCCATATCGGGATCCTATGACCAGCCCGACGACATGTACGCCGCCAGTGCCGCTTGACTTGACAGCGCACGCCGCAGAGTTATTGGCACGACGGCGCATCTTGCGTGCTTAACGCCAACCCAGCGCGCAGAGAGGTAGTAGTGCTGCCCCAAATGAGGCAGCACCAGCGGAGAACATGAGCAAGCGGCCTCCAAATGGAGGCCACTCCGCGTGTGCAAGATGAACAAAGAGAGAGGGAAAGACGGCGGAGATTGAACCCGTGGATCCGTCTTCGCTGATCTCCGCTCAGCTCGGTCCGGATCAACCGGTCAAGTTCGACATCGCGCTCGTTGCGAGAGACGGCATGAAAGGAAAAGCAATGAAGCATTGCCCCAGTCGGATGCCATTGCCCGCAAGACCGCCGAACCGCGCGCAGTCGACCTCAAGCTCGGCACGTCCTCGCAGTGGGCGTACCAAGGGCGTACTCCATTGACCCTGCATCTCTGAAGCTCGCGCCGCCCGCGTACCCGAGCGCACTTCCTTTCCCGGTGTTCGATGCGCCGAAGGCGCTGTTCGTCATCATCGCCAACGCAGGCCGCCTCCACGGCGACGCTGCTGGCCGCTGTTTCACCTTCGGGGGTTTGCCGTCTGCAGCTGTAGACAGCATGCGCTCCCGTTCGCGCTCATTACAACCTCTCACTCACGGCTTGCGCCCAGCCTCCAATCAGCAGCTCCCATCGACGCCGCTCCCAGTCTCGCCGCCTAAATCTCCCCCTTGCTCGCTACAGATCACGACTTACCTGATGAACAACCCTCCCCTGCCTGCCGTTGACCATCCACCGCTCATGTTGGCCACACCAGTGGCACTGCCATTTCGTTTCTTTTGCCTACAACACCGTTCACGACATCTCCGCGAGCCCTCTGTCACCCGCGGCCTCGCGTGCTTTACCTTCGCCGGCCTTTCCATCGCGCGAAACCTTTTATATGTACTACGTTTCCGGCTGCTTGCAACGCTCAGCCAGCTCAGCGGCTCGGTCTCACGCACTTTCCCAATTGTCTTGCCAGTCGACCCGAGGTTACAGTCAGCGGCGAGAGCGCCGGCATAGAGCCGCGCCAACGGGACCGCTCGTTGATGCGCTGTTGTTAAGCGCTGGCGGCGGCATGAGCACTGGATAAGCGCCGGTCTCCCGGCGCCACGCTCGTGAGCACTGTGTTGCGCAGTAGTGATGGGATAAATCTTAATCAAAGCTAAGAGCATACAGCATATCCCCGTCCCATCCTTCACTGTATCATCCTATATATATGCCAGTGTTTCAGAACACCTTGAGATTAATCTCGTATGTTCTACAGAACACTTGAGATTAATCCCAAGTGACTGAGAATGTTGTATCAACGATTAGAGGCTTTAAACAGAAAATCAAGAGGGGAGAACGGTACATACTATAACAACACACTGGACCGAACGAAAACTTCAGGTAATATGTATTTTCGTCAACGAAAACGTCAGCAGAAGGTGGTACGGTGGATCCTTTGAGCTGGGCCAATGTCAGCAATACCGAGATCATACAGTATTCTGTGACGTACGATAACATCGAACTCAACCAAACAATTGGGAAAATCGGACAAACTCATGTGACTGAGTGGGGCACTTTGGCTGGACCCGCCTTATGTATGCTGGTCTTGGACCTTCTTTTAGACTAAGCCCGCCCACCTTAACCCGGGCACGCGAGCAGCATGCGCATGGATCCGAGAGCGCCAAAATGTGAGCCTAGCAGGACGCCGCCTGTGCGAGGAAGCGCTGGAGGCGATAGCATCGTGCGTGATGCAATGGTGCCAACCTACGGTAGTATACTGTTACCTGTCGCCCCAATTAGTGGTGAGACGACCAATCACCGGAATCGGGGTGCGGTTACATTGACCTTTTCGAGAATGAGCGCGCGTCATCTGCGGCTGCATTAAATTTAGGAGAAGTGACTCTGCGGGCGTAGGTCCCTTGTTTCAGTGGAAACCACTGAGAAGGTGACGAGGAATGCGTTCGGGAGCCCGATGGTACATCATTCCTGGCATCAAAATTGTCCACCACGTAGTGCTCACTGCGTCTCACTCCGCATTATACAGTAGCCAATGCTAATCTGCGCTTGTGTAGTCTCGTTAAAGGGCAGTCGATCGTACGCCGGCCACATGCAGGCGGAGCTGCGGGCAGCGGCCGAGTGCGCGACTTGCTCGCCTGGGTGATTCGGGCGTTCCGTCTGCGTCCCGGAGACTAGCGCCTCCCGCCTTTCATTCTCGGCCAGTCGCCATTTGCGCTGCATCGGTTCCCGAAGGCGGACGAATGTCACAGGAGGCAAAGCGCACAGCATGCACGCCCCGCTTAGAAGAACGAAGAACCACCCGGGTTTCTAGTTGCCAGCGAAGCGTGCACGGCTGCACGATTGCGGCGCCTAGCAACATCTGAATGGGTTAGCCTGCCGCGAGTCAGCATGTGGAATTGGTTCTGAGAGATATGCAGTACCGGAGTTGCGCTCTCACCTGATCTCGGGGCTAGGTCGATGCAGATTGTTTGGTGAGGCCTGTGATAGATCTCCAGAAGACTAGCCTGAGTACCGGGGTGCGAACGGATGGCGCGCAACTCGCATGTAAGGTTGAATACTAACCTGGCCGCAGTTGGGCCGCAGGGTTTCGGCTGGAGGACATGACGAGGACGGCGATAAGCACGAGATTGAGAGGGAAATGCCACAGGCGCGCCTTGTAGAGCGGAAATCCATGCGCAATGTTCGATTCCTCCCTCCGATCATCTTGAAAACTGTCTGTCGAGGAAGCGACCCGTCAAGGCAGGGCAAGAAAATCCTGATGTTCCGGACGTCAGACCTCGCGCAGGTAGGAAGCATCAGTACATACGAGATGTTGGTTCGCCTCTAGCAGGATTGTCCTCGGAAACGCCTGGAAGAGCGCAAACGCGCACGCATTGGACGTCACGGTGTAGTCATCCAACCACCCGGTCAAAAAAACAACATACGAGAGTGGGGCGATTTCCGGATAATATAGCACGGCCATGGTCGCTCCACAGACCGTCGTCGATGTGATTGAAGCGTTCCCACGGGATTCGGTCAACTTCACCATGGTCGTGGCCGGACTGGCCGCCTTCGCAGCACAGGAAGCAGACGCACCACTCTGGGCGTCCAGTATTCCCGGGCAACACTGCCGCTGTCGACGCGGCGATCATTCGCACGCTGGCGTCGCTGGCGGCCACCGTGGCACTCGTGGACTGCCATAAACACGGCATTCCGTTCACGCAGGCCAACCCCGAGGGCACGTTAATCGAGAACGTGCTGCTCATGATGAGCTACACCAAGAATGGGCGCCCGGACCCCAAGGTCGAGAAGTGCTGCGAGAAGCTGTGGATTCTCACCGCGGACCACGAGATGACCAACTTGACCGCGGCGTTCCTGCACACTGCATCCACGCTGACGGACCCCAGCTCCGAGCTCGTCGCGACCAACGTGTGCGGGTACTGCCCGCTGCACGGCGGCGCGATCGATCTGGCGTCCAAGGGCTTCGAGGAGGTGGGCTCGCCGGAGCGCGTGCCGGAGCTCATCGCGTCGGTCAAGGCGAAGAAGCAGCGACGGCCACCGCGTCCACAAGACCGTCGACCCGCGCACCAAGTACATCCGCGACCTGATGGACGACCACTGGGCGGAGATGCGCGCGAATCCGCTGCTGCGCGTCGCGCTCGAGATCGACCGCGTCGCAGGCCAGGACCCGTACTTCACCTCGCGCAACCTCAAGGCCAACGCCGACCTCTACGGCTGCTTCATGTACACTGCGTTTGGGTTCGACTCCGAGATCATCATTCCCGTCGTGTCGATCTCGTGTACCGCGGGCTTGCTGGCGCATTGGCGCGAGGCGATGCACCAGCAGCCGGGCTGCAGCCCATGCTGTGGCGGCCCATGCAAGTTTTCACTGGTTCGATGGCGCAGGCCTAGTCGGCTGGCTAGGGAGGGTATCGATATTATCGGTCGTCATTTATTCTTCATTCATTCTTTTCTGGGTCACCATAACTTACCATCGTCATTCCTTGTCCCCTCTCTCTCCTTCGCAAAAGTGCGACTAGAGGTCGCGCCTGGTATCACATTATAGAGTAATCTTCAACAGGCAAATTACATAGTTCGTATAGACATAGAAAGTAGTCTGTTACTCACTGGTGTAGGGTTGTGCTATGGCTATGTGTTCCTGCAAGCGCAAGGTTCAATACGATGGATAATCGGCAGCAGATAATGACTCCAAATTTTTATGTGGCGATGAGGCCAATGCGCGGGAGGCCTACGTTACGGTGAGGACGCTCGAGGTTGGGTTGGAATCAGAACTGAGAACCGTGCTTGAAACCTAGGTGACCCTTGATTTGTGTTACTGTGAAAACTGCAGGTCGCATTGAAGCAAAGACTTCAGCTCATGTATGACGAGTATGTAGCTTCGCCAATGCTCCTGAGTCCTTGGAGTTCGCCCTGAATCGAGAGGCGGATCGGAAGAGAAACGCGGTGGTCCGTCGGTCGCGCCCGATCCGGCACGCAGTTGCCTTCTTCCGCTGCGCGCGCGCACGATGGACGGCACCGCCGGGGGCCCGCACGCAGTCGCCATGCAGGAGACTGGCACCATGCTGGAGCTGCTAAGGCTCTATCGCGACCGCGACCAGCGCGATGCCAAGGTACGCCAATTGCTTGTGCCATTAACACGTTCTCAGTGCTCACAGCTCGTTGCAGATACGAAGTCTCGAGCAGGCGCTGGCGGACGCTCGGCGTGCTGTCCCCGCGCTAGTGGGTGCCGGAGGAGCAAATAACGAGCAAGCGAGCCAGGTAAGTCAGATTGTAGGTGCTGTCGCAGTGCTCGCCACCGCACTTGCACGATCACCCGAATGGTGTGCAATGACATTACCTTCGACACGTATTGAGATCAGGATTCACCCATATGTCAGTATTTCTATGGACATGTGTTCTCAATTCTCTGGGCCTAGGTTGGCCAGCGTCATTACGAGCGCTGTGGCAGCACCTCTTAAGCTCAGCACAAGTTTCAGCTAACCAGACTGTCTTCCAATCAGCTACAACATTTTGAAGAAACAGTGAACGCGCAGAAACGACAGATCGAAGAGCTCAAGGCGGCGAACGAAGCACATGAAGCCACGGTAAATGTGCTGCTTTCCCCATGTTCATCGGCTCACCGTCTTCAAGATTGCGTCTATGAAACACTCACTTGAAGAGAGCTACGCTACTATTGGCGAGCTTCGTCAAAGCAAGGCTGCTCAAGATGTTATCGAGGAGCAACTGCGGGAACGAACGGCTGTTCTTCAGGTGGAGATCGACCAGTTGCGCGCGCTGAAACTTGAGCAGGAGAGCATGGTGCGGCCTTCCGCGACACGTCTGGTACCTTACTCAATTATGTCAGCTTTCTGAAGCCCATAGGCGTCATTCCGATCTTGGAGAGCAGCTTACGAAAGCGGTTCGAGTTTGGTGCCACGCGCAATCTTCACATAGCTCATGAACTGGCCCTGGTGCAGGTTTCTCGCGCGGACGACGACGGCAACTCGTTGCGCGAACAACTCGCGACATTGGAGAAAGAGCATGCCGCGTTGCAAGAACGATTAGAGCAGACGACGCGGGAGGCCCACGCCGGCGCGAGTGCATCGAAACAGGCGCGCACCCCATCCTCGCCTTCTTCAGTCCGCTAACCAGCCCAAACCACATACTTAGCTTCCTGAGGTCTTGGTCAAGGTCGAAACGCTGGAGAACCAACTCGCGCACTCGGCCGAGGTCACCGCGGCGCTGCAGCAAACCATCACCGAGCGCCAT